>SSNR01000106.1:1137370-1218077 GCA_006937965.1 Callopanchax toddi | reverse complement strand
CCAAAAAAAAAACTATCAACTCAATGTCAATAAGTTCAGACTGCCAGTCCAGGTTCTCAAAGCTAGATTTGGGAGTGTTTATAATTCTCTGCTAATAAATGGAAACATGTTTTAGGTGCTCCAGTGCTAAATTGATCCCTGAACACACACACACACACACACACACACACACACACACACACACACACACACACACACACACACACACACACACACACACACACACACACACACACACACACACCACAAAACATAATAATAAAACCGGTCAGTCTTAGTTGAAGTCAGTCATCAAGCGGAGTCATCACTCCTAGTGTAAAGCTAATCTATATAGCTGTTTCTACAATATTAAAAAAAAAAAAAAAAAAACACATTACATTAGGAAAATGTATGTCTGTGCGTGGGTCGTGACACCTTCATCTGACGCAGGTGACTTTCAGGATCCTCTCCTCTCAGCTCACCCCCCTTCAGCCAGATGCACGATCTCCAGACCTGTCGTGATCACCCCCTCCTCCTGTGTCTCCCTTTGTGAGTCCAGAGTCTTTGACCTCGACCCCTGTGGCTCTCTGTATGTCTCTGTTGCCACCATCTTTCAGTGCAGACACTAGGCTGTGGGTGTGTCTGGCACGACGTATGGCATCGACATGGCTGCTCAGCTCAGCCTAGATCTCAGTTCAGTTCAGTCCATTTTTCATGCTTGGAGGACTTGGAGGACGTTGACACAAGGATGGAGTGTCCCATGGGGCTGCTGCTTTACCCCAAAACAACTGCTCAGCTTTGTGAAGTCACTGTTCATGTGACCTTCAGTGGAGGCGATGCTTGTGGATTCAGTGAGTCCATCATGAGACAGTTCAGAGATGTAGATCATTTCTGCCGCTTCAGGCTTTCTGCTGGATGCGAGATGTTTGGAGGAGGAAGGGTGTTTGGTCCGAATCCTGTGCACGGCATTCAGGAGATGAAGCATCCAGGATCAAATCCATCCAGAGAGCTTTGTCAGACTCAAGTGGTGATGTAGGGTGTAAAAATGACAGGATTAGTGTTACAGGACAAAACAGTCAAAAAATGTTTTCCTAGGTCCGAAAGAAAAGTCACGTGTGTTGTCCTCAGGTCACTTTCATCCTGAAATGTCCCAGTCAAGATCCAAAGTCACATCAACTAATGCCTAATAATTCAACACCTATTAAAACTGCTCCATTCTCTGTTATGCTATCCTATTTTATCCCAGACTATATGTTAAACACAACAGCCTAATAGTATTTAACTTCTTCAGTTCACAAACAAAATTGATCAGATTAGAATGTTCAAAACACCTTTCATTAGGTAAGAGTCTCTGTGTCACAGATGTTCAAAACACTTTTACTCTTCTTGGTCTTTTTTTCTTAATCCTCATGTAATATTCAGCTATATTGTATAGTATAGTTGTATTAATATTTATATTTTAGGCATCATAAATTTGTAATCACAACCTATAACTACAACAATCATGCTTAGATGATTAATCAGTTTGATCTCATTTCAAATCATATGATTATTCCCTGTTCTCATCATGAATTAATATTTTGTTTGGCCTAGAATTGATCACTAATTATAGATTTAATAGACTGTCTGTGCTTTTTCTCCTGTTCTGACTCAGAGTATGACCTCCTTCAGCTTTAACCTTTGACCTCTAGTGTAAAATGTCAGAGCAGCTTATCAGAAGCTGCTAAAATGTTCCTGTTTCAAACTTATTTTAATGCAGCCCCACAAATAACACAGAAATTGATACTGAGGTGATTCTAATTTCACACTGTTGGCATAATGAATATGTTCCAGTTTTATCATGTTAAGGCTGGCTGATCTCTATCCTAATTTATCTCTATCCTAATTGTTAATAGCATTTTTACACTATTTTGATGGATCAGTCAGATTCCTTTTTGACTATTTAGATTTCTTTCCTCTGTTTTCTCTGTGACCCAGACCACCCAACTCCACAGCTGTTTCTGCCTGTCGCCCTCAGGCCTCTGAGGTGGAAGTGGGCATGCTTCAGTCTCTTCTGCTCTGTTCTTAATAGTTGAATAAATTAATTTTACTCCTTCTTATAAACAATCTTATCTTATTTATACATTTATCGAGTTATTTTTCCCTTATCTGAAATGAACCAAGACCCTAAACAAGGCTCTGTGCCTTTCCCAGGTCTAACTAAAATAACTTCTCAAAAGCAACTTTCACACATCAGATCCATTCACATTCAACACTTCCCTGTACCTTCTGATCTCCCCCTTGAGCAAAACTCTTCCTTCTCTTTTCTCATCTTCACAACATTCTCAGACCTTCCCAACACATTCCCAAACCATACCAACATCAGAACCTGGTGATCCTCCTCAGGGATCCACCCTTTTCATAACAAGCATGACACTTTCATTAAAATCAGCTTTTAACCTCTGATCAAACAAACAAACAGAAACTCAGAACAACACAAAAACCCTTCATCAACTCAGTGACACATCAGAACAAATGCAGACATAAACTCAGACACAAACAGACACAAAACATGAACAGGACATGAACACAAACCCCTGTTTTAACCTAGGTACCATTCATTAAGTATGTCTCATAATGTTAATTATTACCAGTTTTTCCAAACTATTTTGTTCCTTTTTCGGTCCGGACCTTCTTTAATTATTTTCCTAAATAATTTAAACACAGGCTTCCTCAGGGAAACCCAATTCTCTGGCCAGTGGGAGACCCGTTTTAACACTGTCGTCTCCATATCTCATGAAAACACACAGAGGACTGTCTGGAGGTGACCCTCTTCCCTTGCTGCTGCTCGAGCCCATTACTGGATAAGGCGTCCCTTACCAGGCTTTTTCACAATCTAGGTAAAAAAATGCTAAAATACCTTGACCTTACGACCCACTGGATCGCCCACGGTTACCGGTGTTTCTATTTTTCGGTGTGAAACACTTAGACACAATAAGGTTCTACCTTTATTCCCCTGCAGCGGACTAAAATCACCTCCAGGGAGTCCTCTTCCAAAATTAATTTAGTAAGACTGAATCTCACCTGGGCTGCATGGTGGCGCAGTTGGTTAGCACTGTTGCCTCGCAGCAAGGAGGTCATGGGTTCGCGTCCCGGCTCTGCGGCCTCTCTGCGTGGAGTTTGCATGTTCTCCCCGTGCGTGCGTGGGTTTCCTCCGGGTACTCCGGTTTCCTCCCACAGTCCAAAGACATGACTGTCAGGCTAATTGGGCTGGTAAATTGTCCTTAGGTGTGAGTGGGTGTGTGGTTGTTTGTCTCGTTCGTCTCTGTGTGGCCCTGCAATGGACTGGCGACCTGTCCAGGGTGTCCCCCGCCTCTCGCCCCTTGACCGCTGGAGATAGGCACCAGCTGCCCTGCGACCCTCTGTGGAGGACTAAGCGGCTACAGAAAATGGATGGATGGATGGATGAATCTCACCTGACTGAACCACCTGAGCGGTAGGTTCGTTTTCTGGATTCTGAGTCCCGCTGACCCAGAGCAGGGATCAGGCTCCTCCGTCACTCTGAAGTCCTATCTGAGGTTTGGAGGATCGAGGAGTCCTTCCTCGAGATGCGCTGTCGGCCTGATCCCATACTCTGTGTCTGGTGAGGAACTAGAATCCTGTTCGTGACGCCAAATTGTTGTGGAAGTTTTTTATCCAAAGGATGAGAGTTCAGTCCTACGTCATTTTAGAGAGCTTTATTACACATTATAATGTGGAGGATGTTGCCTCAGCCGTGTCTGAGAGAAAATCCTGCCTTCTGACCCACTCCAACTGTCTTTTAACCCTTCTCCCCTCCCATTGTGACACTTCACCCCCCCTAGAACACAGACAAACATATGCACCCCCACCTGGGTTGGGTCTAGTCTTTCTGTCTCACATCGTCTCCCAGGGCAAGACGGGAACCCAGTTGTTTTATCACCCATCATAAAAGATGGAGATAGGGTCAACACTTCACCCCAGGGGGGGTTCCTGTAACTAACAGATAACCACATCTTCCCAACTAAAACAATCACATTGTTATTTAAATAATCACAGGAACACATCTTACTGAATTCCTAAAATTCCACCACACTGTTTTACTCTGAAGTCTTGAACCATGGCAGCTCTGCCATTTTTTTCAACATTTATTATCACTCTTTTCTCTGTTTTTTCAGCTATAAAGAACAAAAAGAAAAGGACAGGGCGTATAAGCCTGTTAGGAAGTGTGAAACAGAGCAAGTAGCCCAGCCAAAGAACTCTGTTCCAGCATTAATTGGCAAACAATAACTCTGTGTATACCAGCCAGTTAGAGTCTGGCCCATTTGGCTAACCTGCTCTTGATAGGCTACATGTGCCCTGAGTGCTTCATGGTTTGATGATCCTCTCTAATTTCTTTCTATCTGCTTCTCATCATTTTTTTTCTCCAATAAGCTGTTTCTTTCTTCGCTTCCTTTTTAAGCAATTTAATGGGCTTTCTGTTCCCCGTCTCTCTTCTTTTCTCTCTTTCTGTAAATTAGGCAGGCAATAAGGCATAACATGAGGCCAGGGGGAATTGTGGGTATTGAAGTTCATTAGAGGTCACAGTCTGATAGAGGGAGAAAATAATCCTGCCAGAGTGATTTTTTTTTTACAAGAGCAATATTGCAAGAGGGATTTCTTTAGATTGTGTTTTTCATCTTATTGATTTAAATGTGTTTATATGGAAAAAAAATGTATGAAATGAAACAAAAGTCACAATAATTTCTTTATTAAATCATGTTTGCCTTTAAGAGATCACAATGACTCACCGAGCTAATGGTATGTCATGCTTAAAACATACCATTCTCTATTTATGTGGGTGACATGAATATAATTACAATAATACATGTCAGTGGAAGTAATTCATTATACACCAAAGCAAGAAAAATCACTGTTTGGAGTATTAACCTCTCAAAATAAGGGGTGATTGCATCATACTTTAATACAATATTTGAAATTCAATTATTTGAATTTAAATGGAGCTGTTGAGAGGTTTTAATGATGAAATAAGCCCCACGGACTAAATTAAGTCAATATAATAGCACGCAATTCAAATGCCAATATATAAAAGCACAGAGCTGAATTTGTTGTTTAGGAACAACTTGTTAGGTGGACAGCAACAAAAAGATAAACGAGCTGTTATAAGTTGCACGTAAATGTTCTGGAGTTCATTTAACAGTCCTGCTCTACTTATTTGCATTGTGCTGAGACAGCCACATTAAAATGTGTAATCCCTATGCTGGTTCACAGCTCAAAATGTATTACTTTTCCAATAAAGTCTTTGAACTCACCTAGGATGTTCTCAGCATATTTTTGAAGCAGAAAGCGTGCAATCTTTTTAAAAAAAAATTAAAACGTAAGAAGAAAGGAAGCTTTATAACATGTCATGCTCAAGCAATGTCAGCAACTGCAAACACTAGGTCTAAATATATTATGAAAATCAGAATGTACCAGATGGAGTTTAAACCTCAGTCCCTGAGATGAACGACCTGCTTTTGACCCTTGCCTCCACCGTGCTCTTCCTCCTTTGATGTTGAATGTTTCTGCTTTTACTGTCTGCAAGGAGACTGAAATTCCATGTTTTACAGGCTGTGTTGTGTAGCTGGTGCCTTCGTACTTACAGTGTAGTTGGAAGCTGATGGGAAAAAACATCTTAATAAAGCACTCATGGTGCATGTGAAGTACTGGTGTTTATTTTGGCTCCAAACCCAAAGGACCTTTTGTAAAATGTTTCTTTGCAGATGTTTAGATTGTATATGCATGATACATCTGAGAATAACTTGTCCTTCCCCAATCCCTTCATGTCACCATAATATGTATTTGCTAAAAACAAAAAGATAAATGTCACAAAGATAAATCATTATTGCTTGCCTCTTTTTATTTTTACTGACAAACTGCATTATTAGGTTAAAGTAGGTTCCCTCCTCTTGGCAAATGTCACAGATTGTGATGTTTTATAAAAATCAAATTGGTGTTGGATCTTAAAACTAGAATCAGTAAATCTCTAAGACAGCAGTTGGATTTTTTAGGCAAATTAAACGTGAGTAAAACTGATAAAAACACCTCAGATGAAGGACCACAGACAAGAAGGCTGAACAATCTTCTTATACTAATAATAAAACACATGCTCATTAAATCACTGACTCAGATTGTAATTTATTTTACTGTGTAACAAGGTGATAGCTGTGCATCTGTTGAAAAGCTTTAATGTTTTGTTTGAAACCAGATTAGTGAAATAACTGCAGAATCTTCTGAACTATTTAAGGAATGCTTTATAGATGAATAAGACTTTGGCATGAGTGAGATTGGAACTGTGATCTTAATTCTTTATATAATATTTGTATTTGCAATACTCACAAAAAGTTAGAAATGTCTGGCTGACTGGTAACATTTATGGAAAACAATAAAAGTTCACTCCACAGTGATATTATATCATGTAAGTTGGACATTTAAGTAGAAGCGTGCACTTTTGATTTCCTCATCTCATCTCAAGCCAAGAGAGTGGTGCGTAAACCTCAACAAAAATTTAAATGTCTCAATAATTTGTCATGTGACCTTAAACATCAATTATGGCTTGACTGCGACGTCTCATGCAGTTCACAAGTTGACTTATTGTCTGCATGGCATCCTACTCTTCGTGAAGGGCGGCCCTCAGGTCATTGAGGTTCTGAGGTAAAGAGCTACCAGCCTGAGGTCTCCTGCAGCCTTTCCCTAATGATGCCACATTGATGAACTGGATCATTGTTGTCCATGAAGATGAAATTAGGCCTGTGTTGTTCATGCATAGGAACAAGGATGGGATTAATGATGTCATCCAGCTGTGCTTTTCACAGAGCATTTACCAAATCTGGAGTAGTTCTCTATTGACACTAGCAAGCCGATGACGATAGTGCTGGTGGTGCGGTCACATAGATTTGCAGGTCATTTATCACACAGACCACGCTGATGTAAACTGTTTCAAATGGTCTGATGTGACACTCGGGTGCCTCTCAACTTCCTTAAATGTGCCTGGAGTTGTGTGGCATCCGTCATCTAGTTCCACAGGTCACTGTTCAGTAAAGCAGTCATCAGTGTGGGATGTTGCCAAAGGACCCTTCCAGAGTCTCTCTCTCTGCTGACACTCTGTGCCTCTAAGCTCAGTGGACACTTCTATCTGAGAACATCCAGTTTGAAGCCTCACAATAGTGAGGTGCTGTTGATCAGTTGTTAGGTGTTGTTCTGGTCTCATGGTGTCAGAATGTAAACAGCATGATGAGGAGGACTGTTTAAATACCAATTCTGATTAATCCATGAAATTCAATGGTCAATTCGTGGATCAAACACCTATTGTGAATTTTGAAGTTGCAAAAAGCGTTGAAACATTGACCAGTCTGTATATACACACACAGACATCATATATGAATGTGTGTGTATTTTGCATGACTTGGCATTGTTGTTTTACAAGCCTTTGACCCTTATTTATGTTTTAGTTGGCTAGTTCTGTTTTTTATGTTTACATTTTTAATCCTTTGGATTCCTATAACTTTTGATTGATCCTTCTTAAATTCCTCAGTTTCTTGCGATCTGTTCATTATTTTTATCCTCCATTTCTTTCTGATCAGTCATAGTCCAAGGTTACAATATAGTATAGTGTCCTTGATTCTATATCTTTTTTTTACTCCTATAGTTGCATTTTGTAGTATTTTCATTATTTGCTTGAGCAAACAGTTACAATGTGTAAGGTTTTGTTTTTGATAGCCATTTTTTGTTCAAAATCCCACAAACACACCATAGTTGTCTCTAGCACAAATGACATTTTACCTTTGTTTTAACATTTGCACAAAGACATAAAGCTGCACACACTCGTGTGTTTGAGGTATGCATGTTTTTATTTCTTCACTTAAATTTCACAGCAGTCCTCTCAGCAGATAACCACCTAGTGCCCCACACCTCAGTCCTACCCTGAAAAAGTAGTAAAAGAGCCCTGAGGTGCACATTTACATGAACACACACACACACACACACACACACACACACACACACACACACACACACACACACACACAGAGGAGATAGTTTTTCTTTTATATACGTCCCTTGCCTGCATTACTAGGTGTATTGACGGTGGAGTCTCTCTGCTCCAGCTCTAAGTTAATTGCATGAAGCTCATGTTCAAAGCTATTGTTTGTTTATTACCTCAGAGGGATTGTTTACTATTTACACACAGTATAAAATTTATATATATTATATATAGATGGTGTTTTCTTGTGTTTGTGTAATGTTTGCTCTTTCACAGTTACATTAATCATTCAGGCTTTGTCACCCTTTAAGGCACACACACACAAACACACATATATGCTCTGTATACACACTAAATCAAATTTTATTTACTGAGTTACTTGATTATCCAGGCAGAAATGAGCTTTTATATTTGTGGCAAAAACATAGAGAGACCTTGGCCATTGTCGCCATTGTTTCACAAAGACCCATAATCACAGTCTCATTACCATCCATTCCACTTATTGTTTGTGAAACTACTTGAGTGTGAATGTGTGTGTTTACGTGTATTTAAATGAGTGCAAGGCTTCTGGGTGAGCTATATACATGGAGAGGATGCAGGTGCTCTTGTGTGGGGCGGATTGTTCTCGCTGTGTAGGCTTGAATACATTTGTATTCATTTCTTACATGTGTGCGCGAGTGTGTTTCTCTTTGTCTGTATTCAAATTGAGCAGATGAGTGAATATGGAGTCGACAGACGGATAGGCGTTCTAAAGACGAGGACAGACTTGGAGTGACAGCTGACACTCCAAGGAGGCGGAGAAGAGTAACAGTGATGATATCACTGTTATGGCTGAAAATGAATTTATAAATAGATTTTTGAATGAAATCTTAACTAGTATTGGTTCCATAGCACTGAAGTACTTTTATGAATACAAGTATGGGTACATGGCCTTAGTGACTGATTGATACCCAGTACTGGTATCAGTGTATCCCTATGCATAATAATCATTCATCTCTGTGAAGCATTATAAAGTCTTCAACTTTTATTTTTTATTTCAAGTTCAACGTAAACTGCCAAAGCCACAGCGGCCCATTTTTTCTCCACTCTGATCGTTTTATCAGCAGCGTGCTTCAAATTGATGTCAGCGTGACTTCGGTGTAAATAATTCATTACTCAGCATTTCTCTACTTATTTTTCAAAAGTGTTCAAATTAGCCTTCCCCTCTGTGTATAAAAAAGAAGAAATGAAATCACTAATAAAATTCAAATGCATTAACGCTTTGATAATCTTTGATGCTGACACATCCTCATGAAGCACAACGTTCTTTAGTTTTCTCTCTTCACTCATCAGTTGGATTATTCTTTACACTCATGGTGAATTATCTTACATTTGGTCATGTTAAATAGTCAAATTGTTCAACTTTGGCAGTGATTAACATTTGCTGATTGTTATAAGTTGAGGTTTTCTGGGGTAAAAATGAAATGTGTGACAGGGGGAATAAGTGGGCAAGGTGACGGCTGGAGCAGCAGACGGCTGAGCAGACCAGGGAGGATCGCAGGGATTTGGAAGAAGCGAGTGTAGCGAGGCAAGCTGATGGCTGGCAAGCAGAAGACGGATGACTGCTGAGGCAAGGTGAGCACAGTGTAGTAGACCGGTGGTGAGTGGGCTGACTGAAGATTGGATCCAAAGGCAAGCCGAGAAGTTGATCAGAGCAGAACAGGCAGGAGAGGACAGAGTGAATCTGTGCACAAAAGAACAGCATTAGTTCAGGACGAAAAAAAAAGAAAGCACAACTCTGCACAGCGGTGCTAGCATCAGTACGGCTGTGGCAGGCAGAACAATCTGGCAGAACACGGCTGCAGGACAGGGAAGATTTTGTGCAGGTGATGAGCTGATGAGCCACAGGTGCACTCACTGGCTGGCCTGGAATCAGGGGAGAGACAAAGTGGAGGATCATCCCTGAAACTGTGTCTCACACACTCAAGAGACATTAAGAGGGAGAAAACAGAGTTAAGGGATGGAGGTGCAGTCGACGCCCCAGCATGATGTCTCTTTGGGGTGTGATCATGAATGCGTAATACTAAGTCTTCATGCATTCACATTTGCTAATATAATATTTGTTTCTTTAGTTCCAACAAGTGTGGAACCTGTAAATCTAAATGTCACTGTGTAATTAAAATAGCAAACTCAGATGTGAGCCAGGCACTCGGGAAGGGGTCCATGCTCTCCCCTCTGTTAGAGTGAAAATTGAAGCTGTGATCAGGCTTGGCAGGATGATGAGATGTTGCATAAATGCCAGCTACAAAGCAGGTGCTCTTGGATTAGGTTTACTTTGCTGATCCAAAAAGAAAATGGAAGGTGATGAGAAGAGAAGGAGGGGGGGGGGATGAAGAGCAAGAAGTTTTTATCAAGTTAAAATATGTGAGATGGCAACAGGAGCAGTCCGTTCAAAGGAAAAGTGTGCAAGTTCATGCACAAGTTACAAATAACTGCATGATTAAAATCATAACAGATTTTTAGATTATTTTTACGTGCATTGATTCATACGATGATGCAGTCAAACTAACTACACTACTAAGTTGAAATGATTTTTTAAAAGTGTGATGTAGAAAAAAAACACCAGCCACTGTAGTGAAAATAATCCCAGATTACTGGACTATTTGGTTCTACAAAAATAAATGTAACTGTAGGATGATACTTGATAGAGGACAAGCTTTAATGCCCCTGAGGATTTTTTTTTCTGAAAGGATTAGGACTTCACATCCTGCAGGTGGCAGTTATCAAGACACCTGGTAAAATGAAAAGACTTGCTCAGGTGACCAAGCAGCCAGACCCTTTGACTGTATCAACTATAAAGTGTCTTGTTAAATAAGCTTTTGCTCTAAACTTTAAATTGGCTTCTTTACTTACTTTAATTCTAGTAGTATAGATGTTTTTACTTTATTAAAGAGCAACATGTCTGAATTTGACCACACCTGGTCTGTTTTCCTGTCTCTTTCCTCTCTGACATGATCTCTGCTCCATCTGTCTCCTGTTAAAGGCCTGACATGTACCTCTAATTGGTTCTTAAACGACCATTCACTGCTATCGGTGTATCCTAACACTTTAATCACCACTTATCAGTCTTCTGCAAAGCTTTGTGACTTTCTGTAAGGTGAGATGGGAAGAATGACAGAAGGAAGGCAGAAATGGGTAGTGTTTAGTAGATGAGAGAAATCAGCAACACATTGGTCAGTACAAGAAGAACAGTGTGTACTAAAAGAATGAGAGAAAGTCATCTAAGCCTGAAAAGGCAACAGCTGTATTTTGATAATGAAAAGTTTGGAGGGAACTAGTTTTTTAGCCTTTGTGGAGAGCTGTACGTAAATCCATTTACCTGTGAACAGATGCTGTGAGCCTCTAGGTCCTTTGATCATTTTTTGTTTCCTGTAGGTTTTTCTCTGATTGCTGCTCTGCAGGTACCAAATTTGCCCTGAGTCTGAAATACTAACTTCAGATTTGTTCTTTGTAAATGAAGGGGAAAGATGAAAAGGATGAGGAAGGTACGTTGTTGTAATTGAACATTACTTTTACCTCTAAAATGGCCATTTTCAAAACTGCTTGATGCATGGCTGCAAACTGAGTGCGGATATGTATAAACTACATGGTGTGCTCTCAGAATGGAAAAAAAAGTCTTAGTTGAAGTTTCCAACCATATATTTGCAAGAGCAGATGTTTTTACTTTTCATATCTGTCTGCTATTATACACAGAGGTGGTTTCAAAATGAAAACTAATGTTTAGGCTGAATGTACATGTAATAGCAAAATATGCACAGACAGTATAGTTTTGCACACACTAATCCATTTCCAGAGATTACACAGTACTTTGTGTTCTGTTTGTCTATATGTTTACCTCTGAAAATGCAATCTTCTGATACGAGTCACACTGCAGAGTCTAACAAAACAAAGCAGAATGCATTATGCTGCCATTGTTGGAAAATCAATTACTCGCCTCAAATGGGGGAAAAAAGTGAATACTTTTCTAATCAAAAAGGTCTAAACTATACAAATTAAAATCTCAAGATCAGAACCTTTTAATGGCACACATGCCATTTTTGCAGTTATTTGATAATGAAGCCATTCTGAATTTTCCCTAGAAATTCTTAATGTGTGGGTTTGATGGCATGAAACGGTACAGTTCTCACTGCCTTTAGCTCTGCATTTAAAGCATGTTTTACTTTTTATGTGTAGCCAAGAGATTGATGGATAATTAAGATAATCTAACTCAACCTATTAAACGAACACAGTCACTGAACAAAGGTGTTGTGCTTATGATTGTATGCTGTTATTGTCTCACTAAAACCCTCAAGAAATGATGAGCAGAAACATTCATCTGGCCAAGCAGCATCGATTGCATTGGATTGTCATCTTTTCTCATATTGCCTTTTTTGAACTGTTCTTTCTTTTTGCTTTATCTATTAAAATGTTTAAAAAGCTAACACTTTGCTGGACTCTGCAATGTCAATAACTGCCACATAAATACCACCTTTTATTAAAATCTATTGATGCAACACAATTACTCTTCTATTTACTTGGCCACAAAAAGCATTTATTTTACTGTTGTCAGTGATTACAAAAGCAAAACAAGAGAAAAAGTGTGCAGTTGAAAAGCATAGAACATACACAACATAATAAAAAAATCACACTTTTACAATAATTTTCTATATTGTTTTATAGGGAGAACAAAATGTGTTGCATTCAACCTCCTTGATGCTATGAGCTACAGTCAGATTTTATCAGATGAATTATTAGTCATATTCAGCATCTCTTCTAAGTGTTTTATCCTCCTGATATATTTTATTTACAGGTTTAAATTGCATTACTAGTTGGTTACAGTAAATATTTTATGCATTTTTCTTTTATATGCACAAGAGTGCATGACACTCATAGGCACTCGATTATGTTATGAAATGGTAGCGCCCTAATGGGGGATGCCGATTGCAATGCAGTAGTTGTATTGTATGTAGCCATTTTTGGTTAAATTCAGAGCTTTTGATATCTGACATCCTTATTCACATTTTAAATGTGATTTAAACCACACACCTGCTTAAAGCTGATGTGTGTTTATGACTTCAATCAGCATGAGGGAACTTAAATTCTAGTTTTTATAAACTTAGTATATTGAATTGTATATTTTTGCTCAATGTTTGAAGTCGGTGTTGATGCATGCATTTTATACATTGATCTGATTGCTAAGAGTGAAGATTTTTCTCTGTAAAATAAAAAAGTGGGGAAGGAGAGCCTTAAGTGTGCAACCCTACGTTAACATACAGTATAGGGCTATTGTTGCCTTATTGGACTGACACCTTTGCTGACATTGAGTTGCATTGATGTGCATCACAATAACTCTGGTTATAAAATATTTTGTTTCTGTAGCTCTTAATGACAGACAACTCAAAATCCAAGTATCTGTTGTGTCTAATCGGTTTTCTGTTGTTAACATGGTAAGCTGAAAACACTCAAACATCATTTTGTGGTGTCTTCAGCCAAATGACCTTCATCATTTCAGAACGTACTGATGCCATATTTTGACAGCAGCTGCTGTTATGTATTGAATAAAATGGAAAAAGTTAGATTTTTACATTTTTTAAAAAATACAAGTGGTTTGATTTAGAAAGTTTTGCTTGTTTTTATTTTTAAATATTTGGCATTTTTGAGTTTGTAAGGTTTTATTAGCTCTAAAAAGGCACAAAACAACATCTTACTTCTCATTCTTTTGTGTTTTAATTAGACTTTTAGACACTAACATTAAAACCTGGTTGGTTTTTAAGGTAAAAATGGGCATTTCAGCAAAAATATCTACATTTAACTCCTTCATGTCCCATTGCCTTCAAAAGTTAGTTTAAAATAAAAATAAATGTTCTTGTATATATTTTTTATCATTGATAAGAAAAAATTGTTTTAACATTAATACTATGTGTAAAATTATTAGCTTAAAAATGGAGAATGCATAATAAATGAGCTCATTGATAACACAAGAGAACCTTATTTCTTCACCAAACCGTAAAGTATTCTGTAAATCCGAGAAAATAATCTGTAACCATTAGCAACATGGATATGGTCCATAAAAAAACAAGGCATCCAACTGCTGTTAACTAATGACAGAAGTGGGAATAAAAGGGTCACTGAGAACACCTGTCTGGTCATGGCTCTTTGAAAAGAAACCTGCCGTGCATTAGTGAGACATCTTTGATGCTAATTTCTAACTCTGCTCTCTGAAGGGATTTCCACTGCAGGTTGGGCCTTGAAACCTTAAAGGAGGGTATTACATAACTTTAGTGTTATAACCAGATGATTCAGTCAGCACATGGATCAGCCTAAGAAATCATCTCCTTGATAAAAAAAAATATACAGTTAAATCGATGAGCTGCACCTTCTCCAAATGGGAGAGCATGTCTCTAGACTGGATAAAAGATGACTGCAAACTCTGCCTTAACTGGAGTTGTGTTAAAGAAGGAGCTGAGCTAAAAGACAAATATGAGTGCAGCCACCGGTCCTCTGTATCAAAAGGAGTCATCTGAGGTAGTTTAGGTATCCGATGAGGATGGTCAACTTCCTTTGGCCTCAACGGTATTCTCTGGCCTGGGCACACCTTGGCATCCCCCAGGATGAACTCAAGGATTTCTCTGAGCTTCTCTTTTGGATGTCTGACCTGAAGAAAACCAATGGATAGATAGGTGAAACTTTAAGTTATATCTGGTCTTACAGATCATTTAGCTTTTTTAAAAAGCATTTTTCATAACACTTTAGTTGTCAGAACAGTAAGATTTTACACATTCTTGCCTTGTTGCTTTCAATAGATACTTGGAACATGTAATAAAACATGATCATCTCAGTCACTGGACCAAAAGCAAGTTTGCAGACAATTTACTGTATTTCTTTTACATGGAAAACCAACCTTTCATCAAAAAAAATTTTTTTTCAAAAGCAAAGCAACCATATGTTATCCAAAACTACCGTAAACATAGTTATAGTGCTGGACCAAATGATTTTATTCCTCAGTTGTGTGAAATAAGAACAGAAGAATATAGATACTGTCAGTCTTTAATTTGATCTGTTGACTTTTTGCAGTCTTTTATTATCAATGATCCAGCATTTTTATTCCATATGTAGCCTCACCAAATAGGCTACATCCTCTGACCTTTGACCTCTGTTGACCATCACAACAATAATCCATCTTTTTCCCAATAACTTGGAATACAATCACTCTTGGATTATGTTTTAACCTGAATCAAGATCCCTACAGGTGTCCAACTGTCCACTTTCAGGTGTCCATCTCCCAGATGACCTTAACTGGACACTAACTGGTCTAATAAAACACTCTCTGTAAAGAAGTCTTTTCTGTAACACCACAGACTGGTGTTCCAGCTGTAATCTCTTGTTTACAGAACATTCTCTTGTAGTGTTTCTGCTCAGGGTCACCTACACACTCACACTCAAAGTGTTATAATGCTTCTCTGCTATGTCATGCATTTCTACATTATAATGTGAGTCTTAACGGGCGGAAGTCATGTGACTTGGTAACTCCCTCACAGTCCCTTGTCCAATCACAACTCCACTAACTCAGTTCTGATTAGGACACTTAACATCTTCTGATCGGTTAAATTTAAGATAACTCGTCTCAAAACTAATACTCAGTTCCGGTACGAGTCAGTCTTGTCTTGTCTTGACAGTCTTGTCGAGTCTTCATACAGTCTCAGTCTTGGTCTGAGCTACAGCCTGAATGCAGTTGGAGCTGCTATGCTGCTATCTTAGCTGAACCCTTATCAGCTTTGAACAAGGCCTCTCAGCCTCTCCCTCATCACGGGAGAGATCAGAAATGACTTCAGCATGCCTGCTGAAATGCCTCCCTTGCTGACCGGGACGTATCCACGGACTGTCCGGCGAGGTCCTCGGCGGCCACGCCTTCCAGGACCACCACTCCGAGTCTGGGGACTCCAGCCTCAGCTCGTGGAGAAACCAACGCCTGCCAGATCTAGGAGCGTCCACCTTTCAGTGAGCGAACACCACTTTCTGATCGAGAGGTTTGCTTTGATAAAGCTTAATTCTTCCAAACTAAATTAAGCCAAACCAAATTCCATAACAACTCAAATTAGCCTAAATTGACTCTTAAAGTCCTAACTAGGTTAACTAAATTAACTAACTTCCCTAGTCATTAAAACATATGCTACGGTCCGTTAAAACTCACAATTAAACTATCTTTAACATCCTCAACATGTTTAAGAATATTAATTGTGTTTACATCAAACTTTCAAACTGTCTTATCTGTCTGTGTTCTTAGGTTTTTCAAATTAAATGGTTGTTCAATCCTTATCTGGTCTCAGTTCACGTTATTAATAAGGTATTTCAATTCACTGTACTCTTTCAAAGAACCTAGATAATTCCTGTAAACACTGAATATAAGTGATAGTATTGGAGATATTTTCTCCATATAAAACTTCCAAAACTTATTAGTGAATTTACAGAGGGTGTAGTTAAAATAACTAAATAGTTATTTCAAAACGCTACACATAGAAGTTTAACATCAGCTGCTCACAAATAATATTTAATGCTTTCCTGGATTCTCAGCCCTATAAAAGGATGACAATCATTAGGAATGAAAAAAATCCTAAAGTACCTACCTGACTGGAAAGATGGATAGATGCTTTCTATTTGCAATGACTCACACTCATCTTGAACATACAGTAAGGCTGTGTAATCCTAATTTCAATTTTCAATCTCAGGCCCACCAACTATTTTGTGTAGGAGTGCTACTTTTTGGAGTTGGGGAGTTCAGATAATTGCTATTTGATTCCTCTAACAAAAAGCAATCTGAATACATTTAATACCATTAATGGCAGAAGTGTTGAACAAGAAGCCACTTAATAGAAAACAACCGTAACACTGCAGGGATTTTTCTTCTTTCTAAAACGCATTCACACACCAACATACACACACACACATGCAAGTAAAAGAAATAGAAATCCACACATATATAGAGCATTATTCCATGTAACCGTCCCATGTATTTGTTCCCTGTGGTTGAGCAAAAAGTGCTAACGGCAGTCTGGTTTGTCACGTCTTCACAGATACGTGGTTTCATTCTTTGTCTGGGTGTGTTTATTGAGCACTCACAAGGATCTTCAGAAAGATGTTGAGACCACACTAATTTCTAAGCTCGTGACATTTTACGTCCATGTAGCATTTATTGACAGAATGCAGTGACAAACAACAGCGCTGCAGACTTTCTTGCAGTTTTAAGCACCCCCTTGTGAGCCACATGCTGCCATCATTACTTAAAGCTTGGACTGGTTCAGTCTCCACCACTAACCACAGGGAGGTAGACATTGTGCCTTACGGGGTCTTTTAACTTCACAATTGGTTGTCCCAGTTCTGTCAACCCACCATGGAATAGAGTGCGTAGAAAAACGCACGTGACTGTGGGTAATGTGCAGAGCCGTGCATCGTCTGCATCCCTGTCTTTGAGATATTTGTTTTTCTGCTCTTTCGTTAATGATGTTTGTTCAGGAACAACATTCACCTTTTTGTTGGTGGGTAAACAAGAATACTCTTGTTCAGCTTATAATTATGTAAATATATATTTTTCCTGATCTGATTAAAAATGATTTATGTTTAAAACATTGAAATAAAAAATCTTCGGTCATATATATTTATATTATATTGTGTAAAATAAGGAGGATCTTTAATGAAAGTCACTTTTAGTCTAATAAAAGCTACCTAAATATGTTTTGAGGCTAAGATATGCTAGAAAAAATGTTTTTATATAAAAAATACACAATCAAAGACATCAACAATAAATAAACATATTATTAAAGCACATGCTGTTTGGGTAAACTGCATGTTTCAAAAGCTGCTTTTGGTTAGAAGCAGTTTATTCTGCTGGATGGCTCATCACGTATAATGTTGGAGCATTAAAATGCAAACACATGTGCTGTCTAAGCATCTGATTATGTTGCAGCACTGGCCGCCTTCTACTAGTCACTTGCTGTATTATTTTCAAATTATAAATAGGGGAAGCCATAAGAAAGCATTACTATTTCTTTTAATATTCTTTGAGCTTAATGAGTGCTTAAAATCAGCCTGATGATGAGGGTATTGGGAACAAAGCCAGCAGGCTTCATGGACTCCTTTTGACTTTGCTTTGTGTTGCAGAAACAGTGATGATTAGCACAGCTGGATGGTGGGTGACACTGACCTCTCTCCACCTTTACATGTCGTCTTTTGGCCTTTTTTCAACATTATTTGTAGAACTTAAAAAACATTCAACTCTAGCACTTTTCAGTGACACACAACTTCTGTTAATACATTTTATGTCCCAATATTATCAAGTGTTTATTGTAACAAACTTATTGCTGATTTATAAACTTAATCATTTTTGGTTCTCGATTTTTTACCAATGGGACATTTATTAGGTGTAAATATGCTCATTATTCTCTATTCAATACAAGCTTTTATACAAAATCAGAACTTTGTATTTTTTTAATCAATTTTATTTTATTTTCTGTATATAATTTCTATATAGAAGCATGAAAACTGCTTTTCCTTTTATATTTAGCCAGAAGTGAATTTTTAAGAAAGGAGGGCATCGTTAACACAAACAAGTAAGGGTTAAGTGACATTTCTAAAAGAGAGAGAAAATTAGTTGATGGACACATTTTAGAATTCAGGGGAAGCTCGTGACTAAACACATTTTCCTCTGAAAATACACAGTAACTTCACTATAAACAAAAAGTAGAATGAAGATGATATTTATCCTACTGTCAGTAGCAAAGGGTGAAAATTAACTGGAAACAATGACGTATTTAAAATGAGCTAATGACTAATTAAAAGCAGGTGTGATTGTCTGAGAAAAAATGGCCTAATAATTGATCTAAAACATGAAAATGAGTGTAATTTTCTACAGTCAAAGAACACTAGAGCTCCCTGTCAAATATCATAATCCTGACATTAGTTAATTATTCAGCCACATGGTTTACACATTTTTATGTTGGTTATTATGAAGCAACAGTAAATAAATTCAAAACATTTTTCTGTAACCCACACACAGTCACTAGAATCAAACTGAGTGAACCAAGAACAGCTGTTTGTTTGCTCCAAACTGTAATTAAGGCTCTGTGGGAAGATCCTATTTTTAAACCATAAATCTGGACATAAATGGTAGCTTTTTCTGCCACAGTCATTCACTGGTACTTTAATTATTAGTTCAGTTGCAAGTTAAGTATAATAAAGATTTAGTTACATTATGAATGCACATGGTGATATATGAGAATCATTGTTTTAGCTGAAAGGAAATTGTAAGGTAAAATCACAGATTGACCAAATCCTCTTATCTAGTAAATTTGATTTCTTACAGTGATTGCTTCCATCTCATAACCCAAATTAGCAGCTTCAGCTTACTTTTTGATGTTAGTGTGAGAATCAGTCTTGTATTTTTAAATTCCCTCAAAAATGTATGTTGTTTTTTTTTAAATATGGTAAAAAGAAACATGAAAATGCTCACTTTAATCCATTGTTTTTACACTATAAGGCTCTTCATTTTAGGATTTACATGATTACATTTCTAAATGTGAACAGGTTCAAGGCTATTGTAGATTCTTCAGTCATATAAAGTAATGTTTTATTCTGCCGTTACACATGTTGCTAATGCTTCTCTCAGTAGATCAGAGCCTATATGACTCCATCAATTTTAGCTTGCTTTAGTCTTATGAAAACCTTATTTTTTCAGCTGCAATTACAAGCCAGCTCTTTTGAGGATAATTAAACCAAACTCATGCTGATTGACCTTAAGAGACTGTCCACCACTAAGCCATTTGAAAGCTTAATGCATTCATCAAGTTGGGTCACAGGAAATGAAATGTTGTGGAAAGTACAATAGTTCAAACACCAGCAACTGTTTGATTGCTGCAGAAAAGCATTCAGGGTCACTGCAAAATGGGCACGCTTAATTTCACCGATGTCTTGATGGAAGTAAATGGGTCTTGCTGTTTTTTATTTAGCTGTTAGTATTCTGTTTTATTTTTGAATAACATTAGATGGTACTTGCCACAATCCTGTAATGATGATGTTGGTCAGTCTGACTGAAATCAGTTTTTGCATCAACAACTGACTCATATATATATATATATATATATATATATATATATATATATATATATATATATATATATATATATATATATATATATATATATATATATATATATATATATATATACTGTGTGTGTATATATATATATATAAGTACATGTGGGATTTTTATGGTATTCTAAATGAATAAAGTTAACACAAAAACCAGCTGATTGGCACATTTTATTCCCTTTAAAGCTAACAGGAATTTGGTGTATTTTTACCACCTTTAAAGTGAGCAGAGCACTCTTCAGTGAGTGAGAGAGAACTTGTATATTGGATAAATGTTGAATCCATGGGCCGGTTCATCCCCACAGTGCATTGATCCTGTTCATCTTAACTGCACACCTGAGAACCTGCCAGAATAAAACGGTCAGTACAGAATTCCTCTGATCTACTGTAACACATCATATTTTCCCTCTTTTCTCTCCATCTTCTGTTTGAAAGCAGACAGGTATGTGTGATGGACAGTCTTAGAAGCTCACAGGAGTCCAGATTCCTGTTCGGAGGCGCCACTACCCTGAAGCCTCCGATTTTATAGAGCAGCCAGTCTCTTCAGGATACAGCATGATGTTCATATGACACTGGCTTAGGCATCAAACTGAGAATGGCTCAATCCCGATCACATTCCTTTTTTTCTTGCCTTTTACAAAGGGGCCTCCTGTCAGATATGTGCAGCTCGTTTTTTGTTGCATTTGCTTACTCAGCTCAAACAAATGTCCTTTTTGTGGGACTGCTGATATGTAGTGGATGGTTTCATGACTTAAAAGGCGAATGTGTGTGTATTTGTTCATGTATCTGTATACTTTTGTGTCTTGTGGCTTTTTTGGCTTTTTTCTGGGAGCTGGAATGGGCTGGTTTTGTTTCTGTCAGGATAGATAAGAGGAAGCTGCTTACATCCCTCTCTTATCACTCCGCTCAGGGCTAATATCCCCATTTTTTTGTAGTCTTTCACTCATATTCACCATTTGTTGTTGGTGGACTGGGAGGTTGTGCAGCTACAGCTTTGTCATAGTCTTCCACTTCTTGCTATTATATATTTTTTCCCTGACTCGATCTTATTGCCAAAGTCAACAGCATATTTCTTTAAGTTGTAACATAAAGTAAACTCATCTGGTTTGTTCAGAGAGCAACTGTTTCTCCACTTAACACAACTAAAGAGCCACAGCTTTGAATTGATTTCTCCTCTCACCACATACGCAGAGAGCAATTTTAGTCATCTGATGGGATCAGAAGGTGGAAAGGGATCAACAAGCAACATCTCTAGCTGCTTTGCTTCCTCTCATATGGTTTTTGTTGACTTGGATTGCGTTCCTCAATGTATTTTCTAAAGAAGTAACATGATTTATGTTGCAATGTCTGACATGCTGTATGCCCAAAATTGAAAAAAAAAAATGAAAAAAAAAAACAGATGAAAACCCCCAGCAAGATACATAAAAGGCATAGAGCAGAGGCCTTTAAAACATGCATTATCTATCCACTAAAATTAACATCATGAATTTATCACAGGTAAACTTTGAATAAATGTTGCAGTATTAGATTAGACAAACTGCTCAGGCAAAAGAATCTTCTATGGAAATTGAAAATCACCTGTTATTAAACATCCTTAACAACAGTTAAGCCTCTCTTTGTGTGTTTGACAGTCATCTTCCTTTAAATATCCCCACATTTCCCAATAAAATGGTTAAATCTATGGCATCAATGGTCAATAGACTGTATGTTAGGAGTTACATAACACAATCAGACCGTTTCATAGTGGGATTGTTGTGCGGGTTTGATATGTTTATTTTGCAGGTGCCTATAGGTAAATCATTTTCTCATATTTCTTGGATGTTAACCTACATTTAGACCGTATGCAGAGATCTTCTTCCACAAAATCAAGCAATTCATAGAATGAGGAAGTAAAAAGGGAGACTTGAATAAAAGTAAAAGATCAGATACAAAAATACTTTATTTTGTAACCTTTATTTTAAATCATCTGCTAGTATCTCATTTTTGCTCGCATTTAAATGTAAACCCATTAAATTACTGCCTGTATCCAAAACTGAAGTAAGTGGTATCTAATGCATAAACCAAGAAAACGATTTGATATTCAGGCATCCACTAATTATGATGAGAATCACAGTTTTAATCACAGTTAACACATGCATAATGGGAGCTGCAGTTATATCTTAAATACAACCTTTGCTAAACACATTCCCAGTTTAAGTATGTAAACAACCCAGTGACTTCAGTACATTCCTCTCTGAAGCAGCTTCAGGTGATGTGAAAGTGAATCACATGAAACCTACTGATCCAGCTCTTTGATCCTCATCCTGCAAGGCATACAAGAAAATTTTCACAACACTCAAACATGGAGCTGAAATATTAATTTGATTGACCTCTAGATATTATTATTATTATTTTTTTTTATTATTATTAACATCAGTTTTATATAGCGCTTTTCTAGGTCACTCAAAGATGCTTTACAGAGTTGCATTATTCATTCACACAGTCATTCTCACCGGTGGTGGTAAACTACGACAGATGTCTGTAGCCACAGCTGCCCTGGGGCAGTCTGACAGAAGCGAGGCTGCCATTCTACGCCATCGGCCCTTCTGACCACCACCAACATTCACACACAGTCACACTCACATTCACACAAGGAAGGTGGGTGAAGTGTCTTGCCCAAGGACACAATGACAATCTAACCCAGCCAGAGCTGGGGATCGAACCGGTGACCCTCCGGTTACCAGACCGGCCACTCTCCCAGCTGAGCTAATGCCGCCCCTAGATAGTAGGCAATGATTGAATTTAGAGCACTCTTTTACATATAAAGATCTTTCTACATGCTAAAAACCAGCATCAAAAAGCATATTTGCTTATGTGTTTATTCACCAATTTCCCTGCATAAAAGAAATGGTATCTATTACAAAAGAAGAATCACTCTGAATGGAGATGTGTCAACTGTGGACCTCTATAAGTGACAGGATGATTTACCAAAGTCTATTTTTGTTAGTAATAATGCCATTTATCCTCACTCCAGTATTCTTTGTTTGCTGGGGAAAGAGAAGAAGAAAGAAGATGAATCACTTTTTGAGTTATCTTTTCCCTAAAGAAAAAAAAAAGCAACTCAGACCAAATGGAGGTGATTCCCAGTCCACTTCAGTCCTTTAAACATATTAAATACATCAAATGTAGACAAGGACATATTTTAAATACAGTATGATTCAGTTTTTAAATTAATGCAGTCATAGTATGTGTGACTGCTTTTTTTTTTTCTTTTTTCTAAGCTAACACCAACGATTTGTCAGTAAAATAGCCCAGAATGAAAATAGAGGAAAACCAGCGCTCCCTTTTCATCAATGCAGCAGAGAATTGAGGGTCTCTGTAACTGAACTTGCATCACTCTGCTCTCCAAATATATTGGAAACAAACCACAACAACAGACTGATCTGTTTGTGCTAATGCACTCCTCTAACACAATACACCAAACGCAGAGCCAAAGACAATGTCTTGAGCAGGCAGACATAAGTGACCAGTCAATAATGAGTAGAATAACATTAACATGTTGGAGGCCATTTGTGGTAAAGACACCATCTGGTTCAATTTGTATTCAAATCATGAAGGGTTGGACCCACTGTAGGAATGTGGTCTCTCTCTATCAGATTAATTACAGTCTATTCGTCTGCTGGGTCAAAGCTGCTCTTGTACTTTCTCCCTTCTAGACCACTGCCTGCATTACTAGTGTACTGGTGGTATTTTCTCTTGTTTTGAAAGGTTTATAAGGAATGATTTCCATACTTATTGAATTATGTTTGAGACGTATGCTTCACATAGATTGACAGCTAACACTAAAAGAAGATTGAGAGGTCTTTTGTTGGATTTCCTTCCAATTTCTGCCTTCACACTTAATTAAGACCCCCCCCCCCCCCCCCCCCCCCCCCCCCCCCCCCCCCCCAAGCTGCCCTTGACCTATTAGTTTGGTTTGATTGTGACAAATTAAGAAAACCTTTAGTGTGGATGTAGTCATTATGCAGTTACAATGTTAGCACTCACCAAAAGTAGTTTCCCTATCATTTTCTGCAACCCCAAGATGCTCTCCAGGGTGCTCATTTATAAAGCTTTGCGTAGAATCCTTACTAAAACTTGCTTAAGCTCAGCCAAAAAATTTCAGGTACGCAAATTCCATTTCCGATTTATAAAACCCTGCGGACGCACAGATCCACGCAATTCTGCTTTATAAATCGATGTCAGACCTTGAACTGTGCTCAGCTGTTTCTGGGTCAGAACCCTCCTCCTACACACCCACATTCTGCCATATACGGTCAATGCAAAGTACCTCATGAATAATTCCATATGCATAAGCCGGTGGGTTTCTGGCTTTTAACAGTAAATCGTGACAACGGAGAGGTTTAGGAAGCGTAATTTTACAGAGGCTGAAGCTCGAGGTGCTTGTGGTGAAGTGGATGGACGGAAACATGTTTTATTAGGTGGTGAAATGTGACGAATTACGAACACGGAAGTGCTCCAAGAGACGTCTCGTTGCAGCGCGCCTGCTGTCAGTCTGACAGAGAGATCGTGAAGATCTAAGAGAAACGTTTAATGACAACATTTAATTGAATCCAAAGGGGAAGACACGTCATGCTGTTCATCCTGTTAAACAGTCAACCTGCTGGATAAAATAATCGCTGGTTGAAACCCGAGAACAGCCGGTGACACCGGGTTTTACTGGTTCTGATGGTTCTGTTGATCTAATACTGGACCCAGTTGATCCATAGGATGCTCTAATGAATCTATCAGCTGATCGATTGTCCAGTCATTATCTAGAAATCTCGAAAAACTCTCTCCCATCCATCCGGAGTCTGACTACTGGCTGAGCTGCGCAGCGCATCCAGCGCATTACGCACAAGTGTCCCTGCAGGATTCCTAAGTCTCTAAAATCATAATTAATGCACCAATAAGTGCAGTTTGTTATATAATCTGAAGACGACCGGATAAACATAATGGGATATTTTTCGAAAATGCGACATATTTTCATTCAGATTTAAATTTTTATTTTTTTTAGAGACGGGATTGTTTGGTTCTGTGTGCGCGAGGGTCTACAAGTCTTTAATTGTGTCATAAATTCAACATTTTTCATCTCACCCGCTGCTCTGACAGGTTTCACGTCTCCAACATGTGCTTAAGCAAGGTCTAAAGTTTGCTTAGAGTTGCGCACATTTTTCCGTTACGTTTTCTTTTATAAATCCCAAATTTTGCGTAAAAAGTGACCTACGCTACTTTTTGGCCCATTTTGTGCGTAAGCAAGTTTTATAAATGAGCACCCAGGACTCCAAACATGATCTATATATCTCCAGAACGTCCCCACAATGGTCCCACCCCACGTCTGTGATTAAACACCACAAACCCCGTTGCGTCAGGAGTCAGCATCCTGACACAGTGCTGCAAAGACCTCACAAAAATCTTCCACATTCTGGATGATTTTAGTGAGATCTTCATCCTATGTGAAGGGGTACTTTATACTGTAGCACAGCTAAGAAAAGATGTTTCCCTATGACACAGATGTCATCATGTTTGCTCGTAATAGGATGTTTTTGAGCATACATTTTAAAGATCAGTTAAATTAAAAAAAAAACATTAACATCAAGCTCAGATTTCATATTTAGCTGTAACTGTATTCCTGTCTTTAATGTGTCATTTTCTTTATTAAATGTTTTCTTTTTTCCTGTTTTAAATGTTTTTGTTGTTGTTTTTTCCTAATTAAATGACTGCTATGCTTTTTTTGTGATTTGATGATATTCTGACATTCTACTCTTTTGTGTTTTTCTTCTCCTTCCCTTTTCCTCCCCTCTTCTCCATTTTTTTCTTGTCTTGGCAACGTCCTGCGTTTTTCTCCCACAAGGTAAGAGCCAAGTGTCTTAACAGTCTCTCACCATTTAGTATGGTGCCATCACATTTTCAACACATTGCCAGATTTGTAATAAGACCTTTATGGTACGCTGCCCTTCATATAGTACACACACACACACATACACACATACACACACGCACACGCACACACACACACACACACACACACGTATAATCTAAGGCTATTTTGAGGAGGCTTCATAAACTGACACACCATAAAGCCACTCTTGCTCTGTTCTCATTGTGTTGGGTTTTTCCAGTCTCTCTTTTTGAGGTAATCACAATGCCATTATTGCTTTTGCTGGGATTTCAGTCTCTTAATGTCCTCATTACTGTGCAGGGAAGACATTTTGTGGCATGTGGCAGCCATTTTAATTAAGTTAGGACCATATCTGGAAAGAATGGTATTTTGGCCATGGGATGCATAATGGGAGATCTGATTCGTGTTCAAAGGATTCTGAGTGCGTCATTTAAATTCAGAATCATCCAACTATGGGTTTGTTTGGATTAAAAATAACCTTTTAGTTATTTTATATGTGCAGGCTATAACAGTCCCAACTGTTTTTTATTCCTTTTTGAGCTTATTAGGAGGCAGTTTCAGTTCTCGGCAACTTCTGAAACAGAGGGATACGGTCATTCTTAAGCTGTAGCTATTTTATTGGCAATTTAAAAAGTATAAAATCAGGTCCATTAAGATGCTAATAGCGGAAATGAACAAAAATAATGTCAAGAATGCCTGCAGCTCTACAGTATTCTTTTGAAATTAATTTCCTTAAGTATTATAAAAGCAGGATGCTCACCCATAATTCCTTATGTGGGATTGTTTCCTTGTTTAACAAAAAAGGTCATGATTTTCTGCCCTACCAACACTAAAGTAAGAGAGGGAGTGAATAGTGAGTCAAAGTGTGAGTGCTGTTATTCTTCCATGCAGTAAGTATGTGTGTTTGTGTGTGTGTGGGTGTGTGTAAGGCATAGAGATTTACTCAGTTCTGTTTAAACAAAAGTTATTTTCACAAACAATACTACCACGGCAGCCAACACTGAGCTGTGTGATGAGGAATATGAGGTTGAGCTGCATTCCTCAAACCAGGGAGCACTAAGTATTTTTGTATCATATTTTGTAAGTACTATGATGTTTGTGTCTTTCACTGTCAAACTCAGGTTTTGTTATATAAAGTTTGTTGCAGAAAAAAAATCTTTCAGATGCAATGTTAATTTCGGGAAGTGGAAATCTTTTGTGTTTTTTTCTGTTTTGATCTGTGAACTAAACTCTAGATGTTTTTGGACCAAAGGGGACCATTTCACATTAAAAGCATATGATGGTTTTTGCATATTTTTGTACACTGTGGCTATTTGCAAATCTTATAACATTTATTGGGACTTAGCTTGCACTTAAGAGTGTGTGTTTTATTGGCTCAGTAGGTTGAGTAACATAAGGGAATCTGATTGGCCAAGCAAGTTTAATGCTCAAGTAGCTTTAAGAATACTTTTACATTGTTAAAATAAAAGCTACTTAATATTCAGGGGTGCACATAACTGTCTGCCAGTGCGCATGCACACCAGGTATTATGCATGCATACCAGAACTCTTTGCCTAAACACGCCTTTGCAGACCGGCACTTTTGCAGTCCTGATGTTGCAGCCTGTGATCAAACAAGCTTCACATCCTGATGTGGCACAGTGAATAAGCGCATACATGACCCCTTCAATGAATGCACATGCTTGCAGCACCTTTGACACACATGCGCAGCACTGATGCGCATAGCACCATGCAGCACCAGCGACATACACATGCAGCACCGCCAAAACATGCATGCAGCACTTTCGACACATGCGCAGCACCTCCAACACACACTGGTGGCAGTTTATTACAACCCAAACAAACTCACAGAGATGTGGTGTGCACCAGACATAAGCACCAAGTCCTACCTTGATGAAAAAAATGTGTGCACCCCTGGATATAATGCTCTTTTATAAGATGTGCATCACATTATAGGATAACCTGTCATATCAGCTGAGCTTCTAAATGTAAAAAAAAAAAAAATCAAGCTGTGCTTTAAAAACAAAATGGCTTTAATTTAAGCATTCTTCATTGTTGTTAGTGAATGTTGCACTCATAAGTGAAATGGCCATGCAATCATAAAGTTCACTGGTGGTGAAAAAGCAAACACATTGGTCCCTACACCACAGTAGAACTAACAATCCTTATAACTCAGAGTTCTTTGGTCTAACTGGTCTAAAACCCCTTCTGTTGACCTCTAAAGTCACAAACTGGTAAAACCCAGTCCAATCAACCACAACTATGCTTCTAAATAGCATATTAGAAAAACTACTCAAACAGAAACAACCAACGGGCATCATTAGTCAGATTATTTTATAAGATATTAGACTATTACAAGATTTTTCTTTTTTTTTTTAACAAAATGGTAAACAAGCTGTGGTTTTAGTTATCTTTAAAATCAACTCATGATTTTGTACAAAGCTGATTTTTTTTAAAATAACAGAAGCAAACATCTATTTCTTTAATATAGATCAATACATGCAAACTGCATTGACACACACACTCACACATACACACACTCACATAGAATTTTCCATTCCAGTAGGTCATCCACCTGCTGTGCAACATCTGATGTTCTGGCACTTTCTCTTTTCCTCTGATTAGCTTGAAAGGAAGTGGCTGAAGGCCAACAGCATTATCGAGTGTGTCTGTGTGTGTGTTCGCATATATTATTAAGGACTATTCCTGTGCTGTGATTTCTGCTTCCTGCTGCGAAGAATTTTGGGATGTGAATATGAAAAGGACATCCAAAGGTTCCACAAGACGGCTCCTACACAGAGCTGTGCACATGCAAACAAACAAGCATGCTCTTTTCTTATTTTGTGATGAAATACTTGCTCTAATCGCCTTTCGGCTGTAATTATCATTAAGAAAGACTGATTTTTTATTTCTTTTTGCCTAGGACGGTGATTTTCAAAATGCTCACTAATAAGCAAAAATGTAATATCCATTGCAAATAATTTTTCAAAAACGTAACAAAACTTGTAAGTAAAGACATTAAACAAACCAAACAAGTTAGAAAAAGTTCTTAAAGAACCTCTTACTTTAACGGCATCTTTTCTTGATATAAACAGTGGAGACAGTGACCTTTAGTCAATTAACACACAAAAATATTCATTGGGGTCTCAGTTAATCTTAACTGACATGTATTGCCTTTTAGCTCTTGAACAGTCAACACAATTAGAAACACACTTTTGAAAGATGAACCGCGCACATGTATGAACCTGCAACACAATAACACATCTGAGAACAGGCTCCTGTGATGGATCAGGATGAGATTTATACCATAAAATGATACAAAACATCTTAATAGGATACAGTGTTGATAAGATAATGGAATATTCTACTTAGTAAAACCAACTTTTCTCTTCATTATATAAAATCCATTAAATGCAATTTGCAGTTGTTTAGCAAACAAAATGCAAAATGCCATTTTTGACTTGTTTCATCTTTTCGACTTTAAAAGCTGTTTTCTTGTTCAGTCATGCATAAAGAATGCAGACACACAGTAATTCACACATATGCACTCAGATTGCTTCATTGCACAGCTGTCTGTCTCATCACCCCAGTGAATATCTGTTCACGGCTGTGCCAAGCCAGCAGTTTTGATTCCTTCATGGCCTCACTCTGTTGTTTTCAATGGATCACAGTTTAAAAATAAAGTACTTATTTAGAATTTAACACTTTTTCTCTTCTATACATTTATTTCATTCAATTTGGTGCTTGTGTTTCTAAAATTACTAGTCTCTCTTCATCTTTTTGTTGTTGTTTAGACTTATTATCATTATTGCCAACTGAGTCAGCATGAAAATGAAGGGATTCCCAGTTTGCCATTGACTTGTAGGTAAAATACGCATTTAACTATAGATTGTCTAACACCCAACATGAACTGCTAATACATGTGGGATGTTCTTACCCAAACAGACATGATGCAGTGTGTGAAGGCTAAAAAAATTAAACAAATCTAGACCCACGTTCTCTCACCTTTTGCTTTATTCATTAAATTTATGAAAATTCCACCTAATTCAAAATTTACCTTGTAAATGTTGTCTTTAATTCATGCAGACAGTGACTTCTTTTTACTTCACATAAAATCTGGCTTTTTAACAAGACCGAGCAGCAGTCTGCAAGAAACAATGCCTGTGGCAGTGGTGTGGAAGCCATACTTAAAACCTTCTTTCTTTAGTTAAAATATTCATACAGCAGAATCAAGGGCTTTTAATGCTTATATAATGCTGTATATTATAAGGAATCCTAATGCAGTTATTTGTTGCATTTTCCTTGTAATAACTGTGGTGCTCTGGAGTGTCCAGAGAGCTGTGTTCAGTTAGTTTAAAAGGGTTGATAATAGCGATGCTGTAGTTCATGTGTTAATGTTTTTGTGCATAACAAAGATCCTTATGTAAAGCTGACGTGCCTTCCATGTTTAGTTTCACATTATGTGCCAATAAACTTGCAAATATTCCATTTTCAGGTAATTTTTTTGTGCAGAGACAAAATCACCCTGAAACAATTTGTCCTCACTTTTGTCCCCATCATAACCATACATGTTTCCAGTTTAGACTTTACAAGGCTGCTACTTTTTGCTGCTGCTGAGGGTCTCCACTTGTGTGCTTTTACCCACTTCACTCTAATCAAGGTGTGAAAACATTGAACCCCTGCTGTTAGACAATTACTTTTGGTGAATCTGTCTAGCAATCAGAATTCTAGAATATGTGATGTTGTTGATTGCTTTGGATTTGTAGGCCTTCAGTTGAACCTACTTTGTTTTAGTAAGTGCTGCTGCACTCCAGTTTGCACAAAAAGTGCAAATGTACCAAAAATAGAAGTATGCACCTGCACATAAAAGTCTACAGAAAGTCAGTTTGTCTTGACGATTGGAAACTTTGAAGACATGAAAAAGTTATAAGAATAATGAGAACTTTATTGATCCTCAAAGGGGAAATTATGTTTCAGTACAGCCTCTTCATGATCACACATACAGTACAACACATAAAAACACATAAACAGGACCAGGTTGACTGCAGGCATGCAGCCACGTGTGTGGTGCTCTCTTAAACAGATGAAAGGATAATGGGGGGATCTGGATCTCCATGCTAACTGGAAGGATATTAATTGATCAAATTGTATAAAAATATAAATGATAAAGTGGTAAACATAAAACTGTGATTGTTTAAAATTGCATTAATCACACACCCCTGCTGCTACAGAAAGCTGAAGTCTCACACACAGTTTCACACAACAAAACATTATCTGTGAGAGATGTGAGTTAATAGGTGTGATTGTGTGACTTTCCCAAGTTATGGACTGTTCAGAAATTGTGCTAATAAATAAAGAATTGCAGCTGCGTCTCTGGTATGATATGTTAAAGCCATACTCAGTAGCCAGGTAAACAAACGAGGTCTCGCTAGCTAGTTTACAAAAACACGACTCGGTGCACTCACCCTCCCGTCGGGTAAAATCCATATGCCAGCCTTCCCGCGGACATGGGACTCCGTTTTGCGACGATAACAATGCAGAGTCTAACTCCAGCCGTAGAAACGTTCCCCCAGCTTTTCCTCTTTTCACCTCCAAACTTTTTTAGTTTTCTGCTAGCTGAAAAGGGGTTTTTTGAGGGGGACTCTGGTATTTTTATCTTAAAATGGAAACAGTAACTTGGCTCTCTGTCCTACTTCTACTTTCACTTTCACTTCCGGGATGTTCTGCCCCAAAATGTGTCCGGGCAGAGTAATGCCAATACAAGCATTGAGGAAATTCTTCAGACAGACAGCTGGATTGTCCAATCCTATCGTTCGGTCCGAACAATAGGATTGGCTGAAGTTTTTAGAGAACTGCGAGACAACCACTTTATTGATTTCTTTCATTTTTTTAATCTCCACAATATATTTGTGGCTATACTATATTAGAACATTGTTAAGAGGCTTTTAAGAAAATGTTTAAAGCTACATTGTTTACCTGGCTACTGAGTATGGCTTTAAGTGGAGTTAAACAGCAACAGCTATCATACATTGTTGGATTATTATTTGTAAGTTGATCTGCCAAATACATAAACATAACTATAATTGGTCACTCACTGATGATGTTCATTTCTTGTTGATTTGATGAGTTTAATGTTCATTTGCAAGATGAAAATCATCAAAAAAAATTTTCCTGTAGCTAACAAGATAAACAGTAGATGGCAGAACACTGATATCCCATAGAGCTTAAACATAGAGTCTTGCGTGTTATTCCAGTATTTGAACTAGATGATCTGAGTCTACAGCTAAAGAATTTATACCCTAAACCTGCCCACTGAGAGCATGCTGCACATGCACACTCACACAAATGTTTATAACAATTTTCTTAGTAACAGAATGTTTTTTATACAATACTATTCTCATACAAACTATTTGTATCCAATGATTATTTTAGGTATAGAGCTCAACAGCAACATCTGGTTCTAACTGTGATTCAGTCAAACATGTACAGCTCTAATTGTGTGTTTGCACTTGGAAGATAAAAAAAACCCTAACATTTCCTGCATCTCTGATAGTGAATAACAATCACCAGGTCGGTCAGTGTTTTTGTAAAAATCACAAAACATTCAGAGTCCTGTCAATATTCAGACATGATTGGGTTTTAGATTCAAATGGATTTTATTCGTTGTTAAAGATTTTTTTTTATTTTATAAATATTTGATAAAAGCAACAGAAGTTTTTGAAGCATTAACTCAAATTAAAGTGTAATGAACTGATTTGGGATCCTACTGATATAAACACACAAATCAAAGCTTTTATCTTCACAAAACTCTGCCTCATTGCCGACTTCACTGTCTAACCAAGCCTTGTATGTAAGTCAGTACACACGCAACATATTTCTGGAAAATTCATATTCTCTTGAAATGATTGACAGAACACATTTTACGACACACTGACCACAGCAAGAACAATTAAATCCAACAACAATCAAAACAAAAGATGACACCATTGAAGCTACTCTTCAAGCCCTGCTGGGAATCTGCTGATTGATTGATTTTTTAAAATATATTTCTCTTTGACAGTGTTGTTCAGTAAAGCGTTTAACCAGAAACAAATCAAATGTTTAGAATATTTACACTGATTGACATTTGATTGTTTCAAAATAGCCTTATTTAGACTTTTTCTTTTCTGAAACAGCACAGGGAGGAAATATTCAGGGAGTTTGTCAATCGACCTCTAAATGTGATCAGTCAGACCTGATCTCTTCAATCCGTCCTGAGTATATTAACATTTCTATTTATCTCTGTCTGCTTATGATTGAAACAGCTAGGATTTATGTTAGCACAAAGTCTGAATGCTTTCATTGGCACTCATGCAGAGCTATAATATGCTTTGATATGCTTCGATGTGCTGGTACTGCACAAGTATCAGATCTTTTCTTACAAAACCAGCATTGGCCATTTCTGGCAAAGAGCTGGATTTAAAATGACCCTGGTTTTATTTTCTTTCACAAGGTGTGAAGTTTAAACTAAACTTCTCAGCACAGGTCAAGGTCAACATCCTGGTTTGATTACTAATCAGCTGTTATAAAATACATCACACACAGCAGAATTAACACAATTTCTGATATCACCTGTAATCCTGGCCACAAAGTGGCTATTTTTCGTACCCATCATAACTTATTATGAGCCTTCAAAACCTTCAGCTTTTAAGATTTTTTCCCCCCCTAAGGTTATCTCATAGAGAAAAAACCAAACAGTGCTGATTTTACCTTGAAATATTTATAAGGCAGTAGATGAAAGCCATTTAAAATGAATTTAGGCTGCCTTTGATCTGCTTTTATCTAAACACAATACTGATGTGTGAACATTTTGTTTGTAATGTGATGAAAAGGTATGGAAAATGTGGAAATGCATGTGATGCAGGCAGAAAACAAAGAAGAACAAAACACTTACACTGACACGATGACAGATTTCTTGTCTTGTTTTGAATTGCTTTAACTTTTTACATTTTTCTTTTTGTAAGTAAAACACCTGACATAGCCTTTTGTTGAATTTGACAGCAACTGCAATGAAATTCATTAGCTTTGGTCCGAAAAGCAAAATAAGTAAAACCTCCACTGAACCGAAATTTAAACATTCTCACCAAGGTTAGTGAATTTAAAGTAAAGACTTGGCACATCGACTGGTCTACTAATAAAATAATGCACAGCTTGAAGTGGTCAGGATTATAGGTGATATATGCAGTAAACATCCATTTTATTATTTTAATTTGATTACACCAGGCTTTTTACATTAGATGGTGGAATTTACAATATTTCTTAACATAGTGTAATAGTCCCTGTGAAAGAAGTAAACTGTTCTATTTAGGTCTAAAACATTGTCTTCATGAGCACCATTGTCCACCTTTAACATTAACGACAGTGTGTTGTGTATTTAAGGGTCATCATTTGGGGGGTGGTTATCAAAGCCTTGCCTCACCTCACCTTATTCCACTTATCCAGATCTGGGTCGCAAGGGGCAGGATCCCAAGTAGGGAATCTTAGACTATCCTCTCCCTGGTCACCTCCACCAGCTCCTATGGCAGGACCCCAAGGCATTCCCTGGCCAGATTGGAGATGTACTTCTTCCAACGTGTCCTGGGTCAACACAGGGTCCTCCTGCCAGCAGGACATGCCCGAAACACCTCTCCAGGGAGGCGTCTAGGAGGCATCCTGACAAGATGCCCGAACCACCTCAACTGGCTCCTCTTGATATGGAGGAGAAGCAGTTCTACTCTGAGTCTCTCCCGAATGTCCGAGCTCCTTATCCTATCTCTAAGGCTGAGCCTGGCCACCCTGTGGAGGAAATACATTTCGGCCGCTTGTATCCGCAATCTTGTTCTTTCGGTCACTACCCAAAGCTCTTGATCATTGGTGAGGATGAGGATGTATCAACCGGTAAGTCGATAGCCTTGCTATCCGGCTTAGCTTCTTCTTCACCACAACAGACCGGTCCAGCTTCCAAATCACTGCAGACTCTGCCCCAATCCGCCTCTTGATTTCCTGCTCCCTCCTTTCCTCACTTGTGAACAAAACCGCAAGATACTTAAACTCCTCCACTTGAGGCAGGACCTCTCTCTTGACTTGAAGTTGACAAGCCAGCCTTTTCCGATTGAGAACCATGGTCTCAGACTTGGAGGTGCTGTTCCTCATCCCAGCCTCTTCACACTTGGTTGTGAGCCTCCCCAGCAAGAGCTGAAGGTCAGAGCTTGATAGAGCTAGGAGGACCACATCATCTGCAAAAAGCAGAGACGAGATTCTCCTGTAACCAGTGCTTTAAGTGGAAAAAAATAAGTGCCGGTACTCTCCTTACTGTCATATATATATATATATATATATATAATATGTCATTTCAGCTTCAGAAATGACAAAAGAACAAAGCCAGTTCTAAATCAAATCCTCATGAAAGAGATTCAGATTCACTCAGTCATCCGTTTTGTCACTAATGCTTCCCAGTGCATCCTCCCCTCAGACCTGTAGACTCCATCACTGGATTCTATTTGTCTAAAAGATAATTCAGGACAAGACACCTCTCTATCTGTCCTCTCTTCTACACCAGGTCCATAATAAATGTCCCAGTAGGTCTAGTGAAGATATTCAGCTCTAGTCTAGTTAACTAGACCGTCAGTTCTGCTCTGCAGACTTTCAGTCTGGCTTACCTCATCATCTCCAACACCTCTACTGTCTTCAGCTCTGCAGCAGCATGAGACTGGAACACTTTACTAAACACCCTGAGATTTATACTCTGACATCTATTACAACCTTTAAATCTAAACTTCATCAGGTTATTATGTATAATAACTAGGGATGCTCCAATCACGTTTATTTGCTGCCTTTCACTGATACCAATCACCGATACCAATCACATGGATTGACTGTAAATTTCACATTGTAGTAATGATGAGGGCTAAAGGCTACTTGATCTGTAGAAAATGAACCATAAATCTCCTTCATTTGGATAAAAACAGGTTTTACTGACTTTTTCTAGGATGAAAAAATACAAACACTTGAAGGCGCCATGTAGACATCCATCCATCCATATGGAAATATATTATTTATAGATATATATTTACAATTCCAATAGAAATTTATTATTTTTATATATATTTAAATAAGCATATATTCTTGTGCACAAGATCCCCATTAATTAGTTTGTGGTTGAAATAATATTTTGAGAAAAATTGTGGGGTTTTTTTCTACTGCTATTCAGACACAGAAAAGTCAGCATTGTTTTGACACTCTGGTCCAATTTATGCCCCAAAATAACGAACTTATTACTGACAATAATCTGATCATTACTAAAGAGTCTCCTGCGCCCCCTCCTCCTCCATACCTCCCGCTATGCGCTGCTCATAATATGAGGCAACTACGGCCACCGGGAAAATTCAAAATTATATTGATGTAATAACGGAAAAACTCCCGGTATGGACGGAACGCTGGAAAAAAGTGCTGGTATGCTGAGGGGTCAAATTTAGAAGTCTCGGTACAGCGTACCGTTCCGTACCGGCCCACTTAAAGCACTGCCTGTAACAAAACTTGACACCCTCCACACCACGGCTGCGCTTTGAAATTCTGTTCATAAAGATTATGAACAGAACCGGCGTCAGCCCTGGCGGAGTCCAACCCTCACTGGGAACAGGTCCGACTTACTGCCGGCTATGCGGACTAAACTCACACTCCTCTGGTTCAGGGACTGAATGGCCCTTAACAAAAGACCATCAACCCCATACTCCTGGAGCGTCCCCCACAGGGTGCCCCTGGGGACACAGTCATAAGCCTTCTCCAAATCCACAAAACACATGTGGATTGGTTGGGCAAACTCCCATGACCCCTCCATCACCCTAGCGAGGGTAAAGAGCTGGTCCACAGTTCCATGACCAGGACCAAAACCACATTGCTCCTCCTCAATTTGAGATTGAACTATTGACCGGGCCATCCTCTCCAGTACCCTGTAGACCTTCCCAGGGAGGCTGAGGAGTGTGATCCTCTTTAGTTAGAACACACTCTCTGGCTCAGCTCCCTCTTCACCACGGTTATCAAAGCAAGAATTTGTATCAAACAAAACCAATTTTCAATTGCAATTACATGACCAACACTGACCTGAGCTGACCTTAGGTGACCTCAGCATGTGCAACAAAACTGTTAAAGTTTTAGTAAGAAAAACACATTCACTGAGAAGATGCAGCTTGAAAAAGAAAGTTGTTGTTTTGGTTCTAAGAAAAGTGCTGAATGTACATGTAGACATGAAGACTGTGGTGTACTGTGACACTTTCACATGGGCACAAACGCTTATACACACACTCACACACACATGTGTATAAATATATACACACAGCTGACTGCCACACTGTGTACTCTTGAGCTAAAGAAAAAAGGGAACAGAAACTGGTGACATAAACCCCCAACAGCAGGTGCTGAATAATGCAGTTGAGAAACCACACACACACACACACACACACACACACACACACACACACACACACACACACACACACACACACACACACACACACACACACACACACACACACACACACACACACACACACACACACACACGCCTGCCTGCCTACACCTGGTTTTGGGGGTCTGGGGGGCAAAAAGCTGGCATAAGGCCCACTGTGCCTGTCAGAACCAATCAGAGCATTTGGCTGAGGGCTGGCATTTACAGCTGATTTGTCAGGATCGGCGGGCCCACGGGGCTCAGCCAGTAATAAGCTTCCACCTGTGGTGATGGATCACCTATGACACAGCCGGCCACACAGGGAGGGACATGGCCACTGGCATGCTTTGAGACAAGACAGGACCAGACACAGGAAGGACAGCAGGGTGAAAAAGGAAGGAAGGAAGAGGAGAGGAGGAGGAGACTGGACACATTTCCCCTCCTCTTTTATAAGACAAAGCTCTAAAACATAAAAGAACATCCCAACTTACCCCCTCTTCAGATGCAAAACTAAGTAATACAATTATTTAAATCAATTTGCAAGACAATTTCAAAAAAATAAATTGAGTGACACAAAAAGGTTAGAGTTTTAAATTAGGCAAAGCTGATTGTAAATGTGATCTTTATAGTCAGAACTGATGAGTATACAACACACCCAACAGTGTTGAAGTTATCGTTTCTTAAAATTTGTTGCAGCCGCTGACGTGTTCTAAAAGTTAATTATTATATTGTGTGGCTGCCAGCAAGCTCAGAGTCAAGAGCGGAGACGGGGATGTGTGGGATCTATGTGGTTGGAGGGCATGTCGAGGAGGGGAATTAGGGTGTACATGATGACCAGAATGAAATTTTAAACTAAGAAATGTCATGATTTAGCAGATGTAGAGCAAAACGTACTACCAGTTCTAAGTGTGATTCTTCTTTTCCTTGCAAATTTTCAGTGTTTGCTCAAATGATTGAAGAGCATCGTCTGCTTAAGAGGAAGTCCTGATTCAACAGGAGGACAGTGGATTGGATTCTCTTTTAATCTAAACAAGTGGTGTTCCATCCTGCTCCTCAGCAGCCACTATACTGCATGCTTTAGTGTTTTTCCTGCTCCAACAGACCTGATTAAATGGTGGAATTACTTTTACTGTGTCCTTAAGGTTTGCAGAAGCCTCTTATTTACCCATTGATTCCAATCAGGTGTGTTGCTGCAGTGAAACCTCTAAAATGTGCTGGATAGTAAGTCCTCAAAGCTGGGATACTTTAGTCAGTTTTGAATCACTTTTTTTACCTGAACTCCACCTCATAAAATCCCAGTAAATAAAGCAAGCAGCAGGTAAACACAAATAGTTTCCTGACATTTTATCTTGCCTCAAAACTGTACAAACTGTATTGGATATCCTTAAAATGTCATAAATTTCCAAACTTGCTGGATACAAGTTGGTCAATTACAGCAGTCTCAGACTGTGCCTGCTTTGGTAACTCTTGTCTCGACAATGTCAGTAAATTGTCACATTTTGAGATCTAGTCTAAGGCGATCAGCAAGCTTGTCACTTTCTTTCAGTAAATTCCAGTTGTCACTCATGTATAGTAAGCATAAGAAGAATTGAGTTTTCGGACATATGTGGGCAAACGGAGAAATGTGCCCTTTTGTGAAGAATTCTCCACGCACACTCAGGGAGAAACCCACGCATCCAAAACCTTCACTTAGGTCAGTGCCTTGTCAGTCCCTCCATGTCTTATTTTAAGTAGCAGTCATCAATAATAGATGCACTGATGGGAATAATTGATGGGACACACAACTTCCTCTAATGCTGCTTAGTTTGACGGATGAAAGCAGAGCAGGAACTCTTTGGTGAAATTGTCCTTCACCCGCCCACACACACTCATGTACACCCACACTTACTTTGATGGATCGATGGACAGCTGGAAGTCTGTAGCTGAATCTTTTTCAGCACTTTCCCAGCAGTTACCTACATCATTTAGGGCAATCTGACCAAACTCTTCTCATTCCTGAGGTTTCCGTCTGACTTACTATTACATGCAACACCATGTGGGTTGGCATACAGGCAACCACAGAGACAGGTTTCTGAGGTGTAACCGTTTGTTTGAATAGCTGTTTTTTGGAAATTTGGTTTGAATTTACTTTAAGATAACGCATAGGATGACAACTGTTAGCTACAGTAGTTGAACCAGGGAAAATAACCCTTGATTTTCCATTCCAAAATGATAGCTTATCAGAGATTTGTTCTCTCATTGTTCATCCACTATCTTGATTTTTAACCTTTGGTTTCATGATACGTTTTGTTGAACAGCAACAAATTACGTTTGAGGAGTTCTGAGCCGGCAGCAAAGCTTTGTTATGATGACCTCCTATTCCTAGACACTCTAATGCATGTGCACGCATACATCTGTCACAAGTCAAGCACATTCTGTCAAGTACTTTGGGCAACAAACGGAGGGAAGAGAAAACCACCACTGGTGTTGCTGTGCTGTGTTACACTAGGTTATTTTAGAGTCAGCAGACAGACATCAAACAGTCAGGCTTTTTGATCTAGTAAGATTTATTTCTGTAAGTGTGTCAGAGATACATCACAAATTGTTGTGAAACCTCAAAGGAACTTGTGCCCTCCTGCTGAACTAGGAACCCAACAAGACCACGTGTATTTTTATTTTTTGTTGCGTATTTGTTCATGCAATCTTTCCGACCAGAGATGCTAAACAGCTTCCTCAGCATGAAAGAGCCTGCTCCTGCCTTTGGAGATGTTGCCATCATTTTATGTGTAGCGACATCTACTAGCTACTGCAAGGCTATTTCAAAGCTGTGAAGAGGTTATGAGAGGGTGTAGGAGAACGTAAGGCCAGACCATCGGGCATTTGCGTGCATCCCTTGCATGTATAGTTGGTTTTTTTGTATATTTTTTGTGTATTGTTCTCATTCCATTTCAGAATCTAGCAGCCCCTAAAGTCAAGAAGAAAACATGTGACACAGTGAAAGAGATAGCATTTGACTCTCTTCCAAGAGAAGGGACTCATTCTGACTTCCCTCTAAGCGGTGGCATCATGCTTGATGTACAGTATATATATTCTCTTTTTATACACACAAGTAAAGTTAGACATAAAGAAAAATGGTTTGACATTTTCTCCTGGTTTTATTTAAAGTTTGTTTGTTTTTTGTCAGTGTGTGCTATATGTAGTAGATTTGGCTCACTGCTCAGGAGTATGGCTGTTATATAGAAAATAAATAATAAAACAGCCATCTGGAGTCCCATCACCTCATCTGTGAAGCACGGTATGTGTTTAAAATGTTCAAATTGCACATGCAAAAATAGAATTTAGTTCACAAAGAATGATTTTTTTAAAATCACTGTGCATGTTCACACCAGAGTAAATGTCTGTTCTGCCCTATGGCTGGTTAGTGGTGAATGTATGCTCCCTATGCAAGCGAGTGTCTGAACAGGACCCGCAATGCTTGTATTTTTATTTTATCCATTGTATGATGATGTTGCATTCTACTGAGAAAAAAAAACATCAGTGAGTCATCCTTGTAAATTGTTCAAAACATATAATTTGAACTCAGAAAAACATTGCAGAGGGAATTAATTTGACAAGAAAATTACCTTCATATAAAATTATTCTGTCAGGTGTAGCAGGTGAATGCATCATTAATATTGATTATTTCACATGAAATCTGTTCAATTAATTTGATACTTTAATATGTTGGGTTTTTTTAAGCTTCATGATTTGCAGTTTCTCACCTTTCCAAGGCTCTAAACAAAAAAAGAAGCAAGTTGAATTGATTATCTTTTGTCACTTATTGTTCATTCTTCAAGCTGTGGATAAAAAACAATGGATTTGAAGAATGTGTGTAAATCTTTGGGTTCCTTCACTAATCTAACTTTTCAGACATTTAGAGGGTGTCAGTATTAATCTCAACAAAATTTACTTTAAGCCTCTTTTGGAAAACTATTTCTTTATAAACCATAAAACGTGTTTACATGTTCAGCTCTTTGTTGCATCAAAGTCAGTTATTTCATATGATTTATTTCCAAGAATTTCAGACCTTAAAATGCACCCAAATCATTAGATCTTTTCTGTCTGACTTAAACGCACATAGCTATAGAAAGTTTTCAGTTAATATCAGGGTTGCACATAAGTGGTGGCTGGTGAAATTTTTTTTGGGTGGGGCGCATTTTTGTTAGTCAGTTTTCAGATGCGCAAAAAAAAATCACATATCACCACTAGGGCAGGGAATGATGCAAAATATTTTCATCTGACTGAATATTTTGCTGGTAAAAATCCCTACCACCAGTTCTCTAGAATTGTGGTGCTGTTAGGTCTAAATCTACACATCAAACAGTAAATAAATCATAAAGTCTTCATTAGGAGACCTTAGAATAATATCAATATAATTAGATACAAATAAAAATAAAAAACAACCACAATGTGGTCACAACAGAAGTTGTAAAAGTTTCAAGGAAAAAACAACCTGGCAAAGTCAAAAACATTACTTAATATTCACAATTAGCTTTCTACTGACACCACAAACAAATAAATCCATCTCTAACTAATACAGTCAGATAATTAATGTTACAATTCAGCCAACAACCACTAACCAAGCAAGTCATGACAATCAGCTCAACTGATGAAGTGAATTAACAACAAAATAAAGTCACATCCACTGATAAGTCCCATCAAACCCAGTCAGACCAAACTTCCTTAAAACGCCATAATAATTTAATGAAAAGTAGAGAAAACGCATGAAAAACGGGCTAAACTACATAAACCAACGTATTCAATCAGCAGTATCTGAATTTCTCTAACATTCGGCAGACACCTCAACAAACACATGTCACTATTTAGAGTATAAATTCACTCATCAGGACTTAGCACTGCTAGCCGCGGCTAGCTCCGTCTATGGGGTTTTTGAATGGGAAAATCCGTGACAGACACATAGTCATTAAGAAAAAGAAACAAACAAACGAAGTCACTCACCATTGAGTTGATGAAATCAGGACAAATTGAATCATTCGGCTTGTTTTCACAAGCGGGCAAGAAGGATTCTTTGAATAAATATCCATTTTCTACCCTCCATTAAAAAGAGAGCAAGAACTTCCGGTTTCAGTCTGAGCAACACTCCGGTCTCCTGCCGTTGTGCGCATGTCACACAGGGACGCTGAAGACCTGTGTCCTGAGCGATCTTCTATTTTTTGCACTCAGTACGCATGCGTCAGGAAAAAATTGTCAGTGCGCATGCGTCAGGAGCAGAAAACAATGCGCTATGTTGGGACGGCGTCCCGTCCAGACATGCGCAGTGGAACCCAAAGAAACACGACCTATCGGTCCAGTAAAAAAGTAGTAAGAAAACCTTTCTAAACTACACCTAAATGCAGATTATACACAGCACTTATTGTATATATAATGGATGGCTCATTTAGTTTTAGTTTTATGTTAGTGTTTTATATTTTGTGATCCTATTTCTCTTCTTCTTCCTCTTGGGACTGGTGGGGCGGCGCCCGAGCACCCCCTATGGACGGGCCGCCACTGTGTGCAGGTCCACATGAGCGCCAAAAATAACATGTATTTTTCCTAGTCCCGCTACGCTCTATCATCTGGAGCAGGGGTACTCATGACCTGAAGCTGTAATCCTTTTACTAATCCATGTTGTCATTGTGAGTCAGTATAGTCTTGTTCGTCTGAGTTGAGCTGCTCACTTTATGTTTAACTTTCATTTTCATAATGTACACTCTATTGGCTCACTCGTATGGCAGCGGTTAAACAATCCCCCTTCCTCTGACCACAGTTGTCCACATGTGTCGATTTGACCCTTCAATGTTTGTATTTAAGAACCCATGGTCAATAGGTGTTTCCCTTACTGCCACTGGACTGATTCCTTTACTAACAAGAGACTGAGGGGTACAGAAAGGGCACAAGACCAGGGTGCTCAGGAGGTGGGGTTGTGTACATACTATATGAGTACCAAGCATTAATGTCTGGTACTCACTTGAGTACCTCATTAAAAAGTTATGTTCCCCTGTTCATAACATTAGTTTGGATATGACCACCAGGTTGTTAGTTCAATATAAATGTAGAACCGTGTTTACACTGATATGCAACCGAATCTGGCGTAGACGTTTAGGCAAAGCAATCAATTCTGAACACATTTTATATGAACATTTTGAGTTTTAACATTCTCAACCCATTTTAACATAAATGGACAGTTTGTTCCTTTCATTCAAATTTGAACTGATGTGCACATTAATTAATCCCATACATGTAAAACTCTAAAGCCTAGCATGACATTTAAAATGTTCTTGAAGATGTACTTTAATCGGATCATACATTACTAATGAGGTCTGTTAATGGTGTAAGGCTCCACAGAGATTAGAGTTTTCTGGGAATCAAATTATTAATTCCTAAGCCATTATTTCATTGACTCACACAAACACACTAATCTCTTCCAGTGTTGTATCACCGGATACATATAACCAATATGTTTCACATGCAGATGAACATAAATTGGTTGACATTTTTAAAGCTAGCAGGTGTGGTGGGTATAATGTGTGTGTTGGCAGCATGGGCTCTTATTAGTAAATCAAAGCTGAGCCAAAAGAACGCAGGTGATTGGTCAGATTGATTCTGTGTTTGAATGCAAACGGGTCACTTTAATAGATAGATGAATCTTAATAAAGACCCTAATGACCCTGGGGAGTGAGGATCGAGGGATTGATTTGAAAACTAGCTCACATTAATGAAGCTGTTTATAATTTAAACACATGGTACTATCCATTCTTTTTCATTGTGAAAACTCCTTGAATGAGAGGCAGTTTTACATGTAAAAGGTTCAGACAATAACAAACCACTGCAGCATTATTAAAAAAATCATAAAATATTAATAAAGACCCATTAAATCACTGCCTCTTGTTTCGTCATCCAGTGCTAGTTCTAAAATCCTCAGTTGACCCAATGGTTTACAGTTGAACCAGGCCAGAACATGCGAGAAAACACCTAAACTAAATGGGTACAGCAAACTTAAGAAGCCCTCTAACCCTCAATTTTGCATGTTGGATTCGTAGCTGCAGCTTCTCTGTGTGGAGTTTGCATCTTCTCCATATGCATGCCTGGGTTTCCACCAGGTACTCCTGCTTCCTCCTGCAGACCAAAAACATGCATGTTGGGTAAACTGGTGTCTCTAAATTGTTCCATGATTTGAGTGAGTATTTGCATGGTTGCATGTCTCATTTGTCTCCATGTGGTCATGTGGTGACCTCTTCAGGGTGTCCACTGCCTCAAGCCCCATGACTTCTGGGGATAGGTACCAGCTTCCTTCGACCATTACTGGATGAAGCGGTTATAGATGGATATATGGTGACTGTTTGATCAAACTGTATTATTAAACAGGATCTGTAATGCTTCTTTTACTACTTAAACTAATTTTTTTAATGCCATGTTTATCTCCTAGTTCCATATTACATGCTTCTACACAGTAATGACAGCTATTACAAAGAAGTTCCTGCAGACACTTGGCTTCAAAGACAGCATAGTTTAATAGAATACCTTCACCTAAAGCAACTTTTTAGACTTTTCATCACTTTCAGGCTCCACACTACTTCAGAGCATGCAAATTAAAAATACTTAGTTCCTTTTGCATGGTGTAGAAAACCAAAACAATTTTTAATATTAATAAGTGAACAGGAAGTTGGTTCTACTATCTGACAAACATTTTGTGCCTGGTTGTGAGAGAGCTTTTGTAATAGTATAACTTTTTTTATTCTAAAAGAAAATACAGTTCTAATTCTTTGTTCTTTTAATAACGAGACCAACAAAACCACATCTAATGGAGTTTATACCCCTACCTATTTGTTTTACAAAAACTGCGCAACACTTTTAGGGAATCAGGATGTTTATATTCTTGTCAGGAGCACAATGTGTCTCGAAGTCCCAAGTTCATTCTGTGCCATGACAATGAGCCAAAACAAACAGCCAGAGTCCTAAAGAACCACCCTCAGCAATGCAAAGAATAGAGTCCTGCAACAGATGGTGTGTCTCCCACAGATTTCTGCTCTCAGCATCACTGAGTTGGTCTGAAATTGCACAAAGAGACAGAAGCAACCCAGAGAGACCATGTCAAATGAGAAGTTGCAGCCAGTTGCCTGAAATGTTGAGTCCTGCAATTTTTCTCAACACAAAGGATTCTGACAAAGCAACCATTCATCATTTTGTTTCTCATTTTCTAGATTCATTAATTCATTGACTTAGGCATGTTTTGAACATAAACATGTCTTCTAACTTTGTTAGGGCTAAACAGTTTTCACTAACATTTATTTGAACGTCTCAATAAAAGGTTTTGACAATTTGACCGATGCTGGTATCAAACTTATTTAAAAAATGACGACTTTGTTGCGTTGTCAGGAGGCACCGGGGAGCATACTGACAGACTGCAGTTGGCACTGCTGACACAAACCTCTGATTAATATTGCATGGTGCATTGAATAATATATTGGTAAGCACAAGAAACTCACATCCCTGCAAGGACATTAAAAAATACACTCACATGACTTTGCACTTTCACATGCATGCCAATATTTGTTTGCTGAGTGAGATTATTTTGTGATAAGAAGAGGAAGTAAAGTGATGCAAGTTGTTGATTAAAATGTGAAAGTAAATGTACTTTCTAGGGTTCTCACTTCACACAGATCTTAAACCTGGAAACCTCTGCATCTTTTGAACACTTAAGTCATGAGTGAATGCACCATGAGTTTCAAATGCATTGTACTTTATGAAGTGACAGTGAACCTGTCGTCTTCAGAAGAACCAGGTTACCTTCAAGACAATCTTGAGGCTCAGCATTTAAAAATGTTTCTCTTCTAAAAAGTTACATTTATCTTCAAAAGTCTGTCATTTAAACACATGTAAGTTTGAAGTTAAACTTATTTTTAGTTCTGTTTTTCAGTCACTTTTTTATTTTTTCATACTCCTTCTTGCTTTAGCTTGGGTGACTTTTTAAAATCTATATCCAAGTGAAAAAGTTAGGCTCAAAATCAGTGTCTCTCAAGGGGAAATGGCGTAGACCACATCATTACTCTTTATTATCTGCTCTGGTATTAATATCGACAAGATGGATGCTGGTAGTTTCTGCAGCAGCACCGAACTGCTCCGTATGAAAGGATCAAGGGATTTATCAAAATTTATGTCTCAAAGTTTGCTACATTTTAAACTTGTGTCATTACAAAACACTCGCTCACTCGTGATGTGAAACTGAGTGATATCTGGTGATTTATAGCAGCTGACATTTGCTGTCGGGATTTTTTTTCAGTTTCAAAACTGTTTGAACTCAACCCTTAGAAATATTGCTGTTTGCTTGATCAAGATAGCATGGCTGTCACGTTCATAGTGCAGACAGAAAATCAGCAACAAAGCCTGAAACCAGTCTAGATTATAAAGCTGGAATCTTACTTATCAAGGACTTGAATGGAGAATTAAAACTGGGCTGTGATTTCTTTAAAATATAGTTTTTTTATTCTTCAGGCAGAATTAGTAATTAAAGAAGCATTGTTCAAAGTTTTTCTGAACTCATCACTTGGCATTCAAACCCAGCTTTGTTGTTTGTCTGTTGTCTGATAGCCGGAGGTTGTAAAGTTTTTTATTCTTCCACACATATTGTGCAATCTGTCCAAAGACCCTTGATTGTCATGAGCATAAATGTCTAATTTTGTCTCATATGATCATGTGTTTTTGAAACAGAAGGCTAGTTTTCCTCATAGTTTCCTGCTAACTTGAGTTAATCTTGAAGATGTTGGATGGCAGCTTTTCAGTACAGAATTCCCTTGCTTAGAGAAAGTCACACAGCAAGTTCCAGTCCTCTCAGGTGAGGATGTTAGTTTGGACTTTGTTCTAGAGCCTGGCTAAGTGGCCACTCCACCTCAGCACTTGAACTGATGATCCTGAGTACTCCAGTTTCTTTTTCTTAACAGATATCCTTTAGTTGGGTAAAGCTTTCATCCTTTTTTCCAGATCAGTACTATTCTGATTGAACTTTTTCATTGTGTAATAATATATCTAATATGTGCTTTTTGAGTTAGATTTTAAAAAATAAATCTGTATTTAAAAGTTTAATCACATTTGAAACATTTAGGCAATGCTCAATGCAATAATTCCTTTCATTTACCAAAAACGTTTCTTTCTCTATTTGATTCTAAAGTTCTACTTGATACATCTGTTTGCGGTCTGTTAATAAATCCATGTATGGTTGACCGGACTGTGCAGCCAAATCAACATGTAAGCCAGGTTAAGGTAGTGCAATGATTGTTGTGCAAAATCCCGTGTCAGAGTGTTGCACTTTTGCCCGGGCTTATTCATCTTCAAATTTTCCAGCCTAGTGTCTGAGTGTAAATAAAATGTTTGCATGAAACCATGTGTGTAAAATTGCTGACCTCAAGCGTATGACTCATTGGCCCGCAACCTGCAAAGTGCCAAGCTGAGAGCAACAAACAGGAAACACTGGGAGACAAAGGTGAGAGCAGTGGGTATGTACCAGCCGTTATCTGTGCTTTCATGCAATCTGGGAGCTTCAACAGAGGCTCTGATTCTGCTTCCGTTCAACATGAACATAAATTTTTAAGCCGCTCTGCTCTTTCAGTCTTGCATCTGTTTCTCTCCATGCTGAAGCCAGACGCACTTTAAAATGCTTTGGGGGGATAAGTGTTTAGCACAAATAAAACTGTATGAACAGTTTGCTAAAGTGAACTAATTATCTAAATACCCCATGGTCAGCTATAGCTTTCAAGTACAGCTCCCCTGGCTGATGACCCTAAGTTTTGTTCTCAGCTGGAGTTGAAGCACATAAATGTATAGCCATTATTATCAGACTAAAGCCTTGATTTTTTCTTTCTTTTAACATAGGAATTCATGCCGTTTAGATTCTAAATACAACATAAAACACTCACATTGCTACATTGAATTTTCCTCACGGAATTCAAAAGTGTTGCATATATAAATGTATATACAAAATATATTTTACCTACTAAAATGCAATTCTGTAGCAGGCAATTGCCAATATATACCATACATAATAACATAAACAGTAGAGCAGTGATTGAAATTAAATTAATCAAAATTCAAAACTTGGTTCTGGTGCAAAAAAAAATAATTATCCTGACAGCAAATGTATGATGTATGTGCGTATATGCATGCACACAATCACACACCTAAGGTTAAAGTCTCCAGTTGATCTACTGTAATATGCATTGTGTTTAAACTGAATAAATCTGGGTAAATACCACACAAACAAGAGGAAGAGCATGCAAACTCTACACCAAGAGGTCATTTATACCGGTGACCTTGCTGAGATACCACTTTGAATTTGAACTATGGAATACTAGAATCACAGGGGAGTAGTTAGAGTAAATACTGAAATCATTTATTTTAATGTGACTGCTACTGGCTCCATGATACAGTTAAACAGTTATTTGTATATTGTGGATCCCATTAAAGGCTCTCTAATGGTACTACAGGGAATATAATTAAGCTTTGTGGGCATGAATTAATGCAAATTTTCTGTACGTGTACATCCTGTTGTCCACCTTACTACAATAAGAGCATGCTCCCTGTTCAAATCATATCACTAGAAGTTCCTGGAATCTCCCCATGGGTGAAATCGGGTCGCTTCTTCAAAAGTTTGCTGCAAGTAATTTCTCTGCTGTGTGTGTTTGTGTGTGTGTGTAAAGATTTTCTGTGTCAACAGCTATTTTCTCCAACTGAAAACGATTTGAGGTCATTTTGTTTATCACCTGGTTTCCCCATTGTTTCTTACAAGCCTGGGTAATAACATGGCTCCAGATAGGGTGCTTTAGACACAGAAATAGCATATCAGTGTCCTCTGAGAGCAAACATAAGACTATTAAAGCTGATTTAACTCCCTGTTCAGAGGATAGTAAAGTTACTAAGCAGCATAACACAAAAGGATTTGAATAATGCCTTTGTGCAGGGCAAAGTCTGACCATGTGAGTTGTCCTTGAAGTGGTCATACAAAGAGGTATTTGACTTTGTGACTGGATGAAAGAAACTTGTGATGTTAGACTGAAAAAAGTAAACTTAGCAGTGATAAGTTTGGAATTTATTTCATCCTATATTCATTCCCCTATACCTTTAAGTGCACTGTTGTATTTTATATTATTTTTATTTACTGTGTATTTTAAAATGAATAATTTTTGTGCATCATTTTCTCTTTTCTCAATAAAAGTCTCAGGGAAATGAAGAAGACATTTTTGATTAAAATTTATTTCTCCTCCTCGGCTTTCCTGCTTGCTCAGTAACGTCCTCCAGCAAAATTCAGCAGACTCCGGCTGAGACAGATACATAAATCATTTCAGGACACTTGTTGCCCAGAGAAACAGACTGGGATCTTAGCGGGGATATACAACTCTTTGGTTTAGCCCTGGGCACTCTGATAGGTTGGTGCTATAGCAACTGCAAATTTGTGTCAGCAAGTGGTGTCAGCAGGCTAAATAATTTTGTCTTGTAATGCATGCTTTGATTGGATGAGAGAGAGAGAGCTTATTTCTGCATTAGGCTGGAATTAGATTGGATAGAGAGGGCTGTCATGTCAAACAGCGGGTCTCAAGCAGGCAGTGATGGAAAATTAGACTGGACACCAGCACATTTGGAAACATTGAGTATTAACTATGAAGATTAGGATTAGGTGTCACATATGTTTGAATTTTTAAACAAAAATAATCTAGAGATTAAGTGTAGAGGCAAATCCATATTTCATGGCAGATATTTGACTTGCATGAGCAGTAAAGGTGCAGGTGAATGAAAAAAAAGATGCAATACATTTCTGCAGCTGCACTTTATATGTATATATAAAACTTCTAACAAGCTGACCTTTTTTCTAAATGAAATGCAGCCTTCAAAATGGAAAATTGATGATGCTTCAGTTCTACATCATGAGTTTCTTTGTGCGATGTTTTGCTTATCTAGGGAACTTTTCAGTTCTCTTAATTTGAATTGATCAACTTCAGTTTAAGAAAAGTCATTGGATGGAAAATCACACAACTTCCAAAAACTAAAGAAATCCAGTCACCTTAAATAATAACAGTATTTCTTTCTCTATCTATATGAGGGTTATATAACATATCCATAATAACACTAGTATTGGAGGTCAAGTTAAACTCATCCAGAACAAAGACTCAATTCTGAGAGATGCTGTATTTTAAAATCTGCTTTACTGTAATAACTCAGCCCTTTGTAGACATCACAGTATTCAAAAGTTTTTCTTATTGTCAACTTCAAGTGTTTGGATATTTTTGAGCCTTTGTGCAACTCAGTCAGATTTACCTCCAGTTTCTCATCAAAGTTAAAATTAGGGGCCAGTTGGATTTCGAGGTCTTCTGGCATCAATCTTCTGTAGTAGAAACCAGCCTATTTCTATTTAGATTTTCTTGACTGACTGCATGCCATTTGCATTTAGTTTGCTGGGACTAGGTGGAATTCATTATTCTTTCTATCTGCAATATTTCCTGTGCCACTGGCTGCCACAGTCCCAGTGCAGCACATTTTCTATCACATTTTAACACTTGGCATGGTATTCCTTCTAACAAACACAGTTGGTGTTTTTTTAACATTTTATTTAACTTCACCTTTTTTCAGGAATATTTTACCTGAGAACTTCAAAAATGCTCAATAAAATTCACCAACAGACTGGTTTCATATGAAACATGTTGAGAAGAGGAGTGCTTTTTGTAGTTTGGACATGTTGGATCAACTCTAAAAGGCTTCATCTTGGGACCTATACTTTTTTCATTATATATGCTTCTTTTGGGGTCAATCCTGAAGAAATACGATATGTATTTTCATTGTTTTGAAGATGAATTGCAAATGTACTATCTCACATTAAAGGAAGTGGAAGTCAGTCAGTACAGGATCTGCTAAACTGTTTAAATAACATTAAAACTTGGATGGGGATCAACTTTATACATTTGAATGAAAATAAGAGAGGAAGGGTTTGTTTTTGGGAAGACTGAATTGCTATCAGAATGCAGCAGTGCCATTGGTCCTCTGAGTTCTCTAAAGCCTTGTTTCCACTGCAGGGTTCGGTACGGGCTTGTTGCTATTTTGTCTGTTTCCATTGTTCCAGAGGTTAATTAGCAAAGTCAAGCCCTACTTACCCTATAGTGGGCTTAAAAAGGTGATCCACATGTTGATTACCTCTAGACTGGACTACTGCAACTCCCTTTATTTGGGGCCGGACAACTCTCTGCTATGTCACCTGCAACTGGTGTTAAATGCTGCTGCCCGTCTATGTACGGGTAATAATCACCCTCATACTGTCCTCCCTGTACTGGGTGCCTGTACGTTTTTGGATTGATTTTAAAAAATTCTTTTTAAATGTTTAAATGGCCAGGCACCTCCTTATCTTTCATAGATTTTAAACAAACATGTTCCTAGAAGACGTTTGAGGTCCGAGCTCCAGCTCCTCTTAGCGGTTCCTCTAGGTAACTCGAGGAGACAGAACCTTTTCTGTTGTTGCTCCCAAACTCTGGAACAACCTTCCTCTGATCATAAGGATGATGAAGACACTGGATGAGTTTAAGTCTCTTCTAAAGACTCATCTTTTTAACTTGGCTTTGATCATGTTGGTTTTATTACTCTGTTTTCTTTTTACTCTTAGTCATTGTGTTTTATTTGTCATGTTTTTATCTGTACAGCACTTTGGTCACGTTTGTCTGGAAAGTGCTCTATAAATAAAGGTTGGTTGATTGATTAATTGAAAGTTCAGAACTGACACATACTTCAGTAGAAACAAAACTTTCCTGCGGCTTTTGCTTTTATAGTGTTGTTGGTTTGACGGTGTCCGGTTTGTGGTCTTTGTTGTCCTTTTTACGTATTTTTTTTTTTAACTTCCAGAGTAACTTTCTGACAGTTTTTACAGTGGAATTTTTTTTGCTATCTTTTTTAAGCATTACACACTGTACATTTATCCATTATCTTTTAATTTTATTTGCTTGGAAAAATGCATGGATTTAGAAAGATTTGACTTGAGTCCATCTTTCTTTTAAATCAGCTGACATTTCAAGAAAGATATATATATATATATATATATACATACAGTATATATATATATATATATATATATATTTTTTTTTTTTTATTACAGCAGAAAATCTAAAATGTTTCAAATTGTACAAGGAAAAAACTTGTCACTGCGTAGTGCATTTTTCCCATTTCATTTTCAAATTTAATGAAATGATCATTTGTGATAAATAACAAGAACAGTGATGGTTGGATCATTCCATCTGTGCAGACCAGACCCCTTTGCAGTTTGTGTGTTCATGCTCATGCATGTGTGAGTTTTTTGCAGCTTCTCTACCAACAGACCAAAACATTTCTGTTTTGATCTTTTCTCCTGCTGATTTTAAATTGATCTTTTTACTCTGTGTGTGGTTGGTTAACTTGCATGGCTTTGTGTTTGCCCTGTGATGGACTGGCAGCCTGTCTATGGTGTACCTTGCACAGCAACAGCTCGTAAAGACACCCCCCTTTTCCTCCTGACCCTGAATAAGAATAAAACTGGCACAGAAAATGTATAAATGGTTACATAACCTTTTTTTTCCAGAAAGAGCTAAAGTACAGACAGAAAAACATCCTGTATTTTCACTAAAATATGTACAATAATGTCAGTGCTAAGAACACTTGTGGCAGGAAGTCTTCAGGATGATCCTCTATAACTTGTTACCATGGTGATCTGACAGGAAGAGGGAGAGAGAAACGACACAAGATACATATATAAAGAGAATAGGAACGACAGGCTGAGAGAGAATAAATGAAAAAAAATAGACAATGTGTCTGATTGAAACAGTGATGTCGAGAGACTGAAGCAGGTAGAAGCAACTGAATATTTAGTGAGTGCTAATTAAGGATTTGTGCTTTATTCTTGTCCTTGTTTAGATTAAAACATTTGATCTGTCAGACTCTGTTCCATGCTCTTTATGCTCCTTCGCTTTGTACGCACACCACTTTCTCATCTTATGGCTGAGTTGTGTACGTATAAAGCACAGTGGAGCAACTCTGTCAACTTTCCATTAAAGCTGCATAATGTTATGGCTCCTGAGAACAGAGACAGGGAAAAACATGAGGTAGCAGGAAGGATGAGAGGAAAAATGGGCGGAACTGGCATTCATCCTCATGGTATTGTTGTCATGAATATTTGTTTCAATGATTTTGAATGGCGTCATGAATGGTTTGTCTGAAATCACTTTTCTGATTTTGGATTACACAGACTTAATGTAACTTAATTCCTCATTTTTTCATAAGAGCCACATGTAGCAATTGTATAATTCTGTTAACAAAAGTAGGACCAAATTCCTCCAGCATTTTGCTGATCTGAAACATTTAAATGTAACAGGTAAGCAAAAACAGAAGAAATATGTAAGGGTGTAAATACTTTTAAAAGTCCTTTTAAGTCATACTGTAGCTCAGTTTAAATTTTTCTTCTTTAAGGAGATAAAGAGAAAAAGAACAGGGGAAAATGAGGTGAACCCACATGAAAGAGAAGGTGCAGGAAATATTTTTTACTTACATCTTTAAATCTTATTGGTGAACTGTAGCAGGTCAACCATCAGCACAAACGTTATGTGAAGTCAAATGTAAGACAGAGAGAAAAAGAAAGAGGCATTCAAAAAAGATAATGCATGCATTTCCCTCTTTTTTTATTTTTGACACCAACCATTGTGCACCTGCCACAGTAAACTAACACCTACCTACACCAAAGAGGGAAAAAAAAAAAACTGTCTTTTTGTTCTGTGTCATTACCTACTTTCTTGCAATCCTCTGAATGCTGCCACCCTCCTACACCAGAATGCTGTTTATAATTTTCTAGCATGGTAAGCAGTGGTCACATTAGCATGAAATTGACTTGTTTAAATGACCATAAAGCTTTCATGGCTGCAGTGATGGCACTGTTGCCTCTCACATGGTTTCCTCTTTATTAGAGGATATATCATCATAAATGCAGAGTGAGGCTGCAGCTGTGAACACTAGTGTAAAGATGGAGCACTGCGTTGTTTCTGTCTGGACTCGCTGTCTGTTTGCATATAGACGTTTATTTTCTTTTCACGCCACTGTGTAAAAACTTCGAAGTGGAAGCAATAAAGCTAAGCGATTGTAGTTATTCAGACATGTCACTCCCACAAATAGCCCTCGCATTTTGCTACCTTACTATGAAGATTTCACTTTTTAATTAGCTTTATTAGAGTTTTATTATTATTCGTGTTGCTGCTTGTGGGAGAAGGGATTATTTTCTAAGTTCCCAGTGTTGTAGCAAAAAGAAAAAAAAGGAAAAAATGCAGGGGTGGATCCGCAATAATAATCTGCAAGAGTAGACTCCTGAGAGACAGAGAGAGAGAGCATGGATTGGAGGAGATGATCCTTCAAGGTTGAGGGGGCACAGAGATGGTATGAAGACCATCGAGCTGTTTCCTGACACTTTTTCACTGGAAAGAAAATTGACTTCTGTCTCAGTCAACCATTAATCTTCTAATAGTGAATGACTCAGGTGCAGGAACATACATATGTATAGCTTTTATATGTGTGCATATAAGGAACTGGACCATCATAGCTGAAAACATAATTGTTGCATTAGCATGCTGTCTGTGTCCACTGATTGGGCTTTAACTGAATTTACATTCAAGAGTACTTGCTATGCCTCTCAGTAAGTACACCCTCATACTTGCATCCAATTTTTGCAATCTGTATTCACACACATACATGCACACATGGTGTCATCTGACTTTTTTTGGTCCTCAAAGTAGAAGTTGACATCTTTGGAATTGGGGTTCTGCACAAAAGCTATTAACAAAGTGCCACAGAATACTATTTAAATCATAAGGTAATGGAGAAAGTGGGTTTTAATAGAGATAAAATAAGTTTTATTGTCACTTTTACAACAAGATTCTCTTAACTTCTAATGTGAACCAGTAAATTCAATACAATGACACGGATGACCTTGACAGCAGAAAGTTTACGGAGAAGTCAAAAGTTTCATTAAATGTCCACGTTCTGTTATTTATTTATGAATTACTGAAAGGGTTTCTGCTTGGGGAATAGCTGTTTGTCTGTCTGTTTGTGTGGTATCTGATAGCCCTTAGCCTGTCTAGACAGTAATGGGTCAAACAGCTGATGATGGAGGTGGGTTCTGTTTTTGATGCTGCTGCTAACTATAGTGTAAATAGTATCCTAGTCATGTTATGGACACAGAGGTAACTTTACACTAAACTGATCAATTCAAATAAAATCCTAATCGAAATAACTTTATTCATCCCAGAGGGAAGTTGTATGTTTAAGTAACTTGTTTTTTTCTCCAAAGAGTTATTGCAGGCTGTTAGCTGTGGGCAGGAAGGATCTTCTGTAGTGGTCTGTGCTGCAGCAGATCTGAAGAAGCCTCTGACTGAAGACACCTCATTGTTGAATTAGTCTTGAGCATGATCTAAGTTGTCCATCCTCTGCTTCATTTTATAAAGTGTCCTCCTTTGTCCAATCAGCTCCAGAGAGTCCAGAGTCCCCATGAGCCTTCTTTATCAGCTTGTTCAACTTTTTTATTATCACGGTCTCTGACGCTGCTACCCCAACAAATGTGACTTATAGAACATATCTAACATTTTGTTGCAAAAACTGAAGGATCAAGATATTTGTTCATGTTTCCCATAGATGGATACCTTTCCTGAGTTTTGGTGTAAAGTCACAGTCCTTCCACCTCGATATATTGTGAATATAAAACATATCAGACCAAAAATTGGCTATTAAAGCACACATATTAAACACAGCAATGTTCGTGTCCAGTTTCCCTCAGTTTTTTTGTTTAATATTTTGTCTTGTGAATATCTAGCCTTGTGTTTAACATTATTTAATGATTATTATTAAAGAATGCATACAACACCCTTAATAGCTTTAAAAAACCTCTGTAAACTCAGGGATAAAATTTAAGAGTCTGATCTCATTAAAAGAGCTCATTAACATTACAAATGTCCTGCCACAACTGTGACTTTACAGGCATTAGTCACATTCACCTAAATACAATTACTAGAGAGACTTCATGTAATTTGGAAATGTATAATTGATCAAATCTGGGGTTTCTGCTCTATATTTGAATATCTACATGTTTTTGTTGTAATCAGATGTACTGAATGTAATCAAATGATGGTTAGAATGTTTATTTACTAAGCTCCTTTGCACAGATTGTTAAATTTAGCAACAAAAAACAAGTATTTAAAAATTTTAAGCTTGAACTGTAGATAATACCCACTCATGCCAGACTTGTATCATTAAATGCCCTGTTATATACCAGGGCAGGATGGTCTCAGTCATTACAGGGAAAGCTGCTTCCTAGAAGATTAGTAACATGAATAAAATATTACAAATATGGAAAAATTGGGACAAGCACATGCAGAAACACTCACTGGAATGCTTTTTGGTTTAAATATTACCAACTAAATTGAAGCAGTTTGTGGAAATTGACTTTTTCCGAGAGTGTATTGGCAGGCTTTTGTTGTGGAATAGAGGACAGCGTTCCCATCTAAAAACTGGCACGGAAAGGTTTGTAATATCACAATAGAAGCTGTGAGAAAAGAGAGGATTGCTGTATCAATGGATGTAATGGGGAAAAAAAATTTAAGCTCCAAACTATTTAGAGAATACGGGAAGCCAAGGGGCAGGAAAATCTACTGTTATTGTGTCAAAGACATTATTTGACTACTTGCCGTACCTCTATCCTGCCCCCCTTCGGATTGTAATTCTTCTCACAGAGGGAGGCAGAAAAGCACAGGTAAAGGGAGAAAGAAAATGAAAAGTTTGAAAAGGCTGAAAACAATCCTGTGTAAGGTGTTAGAATGTACATATTACTAAGAGAGGGCAGCAGGTGAAGTAGGAGACAGGTTAGGAGGCACAAAGAAAGAGATGTAGTAAAAACACTGCAACTCACACAAACTGGAGATGAGCTTAAAAAATAATAAAAAAGAAGAAGAAGTCTGCAGAGAGGAGTTGTGATAACTGTGTAGACAAGCAGAAGACAGAGAAGAAAGGGGAGGTGACAAGTAGGGCATGAATGAACCGTACCCTCATTCTGAAGGGCTCACGGAGGCACGAGGGAGTAAGAGCACCTCAGTGCAAAGTGATGAGATATGTGACAGTTTCTCTGAAGTAATAGTTAAACAGAAAGATAGGAAGAAAGAAAATGAGGTCCTTTAGAGGCAGAAAAAGGACAGGGAGACAGACATGCTCAGCCAGCACTACTCATGTCAGGGAGGGGGGGTTACTTCCTGATCATGAGCTGAATCGACTGGTGTTGCAGAATGTTTGTACCAACACATCAGAAAGAAAAGAAATAAATCAAACTTCTTTCAGCCTGTTTTTGTATTTAAAAAATGGCTTCAAGAGCCACTTGTATGAAGATAAGTCAAAACTCAAAATGAGGTTTCATTGAGTTTCAGATGTAAAAGTCTAGGACTCAGACGATATTGTTGGATACGTTTTTAAACTGGCATTTACTCCAAGAGAGGAGATTTTCATGCAAGCTAAATTAAAACAAACAAAAGTAAAAGTGGAATTACCAGACCAGTCTATGGATACTTTGTTAATTCCTTGTGGGAATTTACTTTTTTACATGCAGCAACAATATATATTTTTTCAAATGTTTACTAGTGTTTGTGCCGAGTCCTTAATAGGAAATGTAAGAAGAAAAAAGAAAAAGAAATAAGTTTGTTTCTTGTTTGCACCAGATGGTAGCTTGTGGACATGAGACACTAAGGAGGTCAATGGAGAATAAGAAAAGGTTTCTTATATGTGCACCAGATGGTTCCTGGAGTGCATCTCTGCAACTTATTTTCTTACATGTCCTCTCTGGTAAGAAAAAACAAATACCAGGTAGCATCTTGTGCACATAGAAAACAGCTGGTGTGCACAATAAAGGCATTTATTTTTCTCTGATTTATGCTTTTTTTTAATTGTTTTTTACACCAAAACCACTGACTGTGTGTAGCTGAAAGACACAATTGCTGTAGAAAATGTTTGTTTTGCCACAAATTCATGTTATTGTGGATGGGACCTAAGATAACTGAAGGTCATGTTTTTTGTAATGTGTGAACTGCAGTTTGAAATAAGCTGGAACATGTCTCATCAATAGATGGTTAATATTGATTTAATAAATGTTAGATAAACAAAATGAAATGAGAGATTTGTCTCCATAGCAGTCAGCTAGCCTACGACAGACTTTGACAGCACAATAAATCCAGTTGCTTTTGGAAAGGTACATAAGAGCTTTATAAGTTGCAGGCTGATTGCTTCGACCTATAATTCCCAGACTAAACTCCAGGTGAAAGCGTTGGTCATTCTTTTCCAGGAAACATTATTGTAGGTGTCTAGTCATTCTCTAGGAACTAATGCTCCAAATAACAAAAGATTTCAAGGTCATCAAGGTGCTAAAAGCTTTCAACTTCAAAGAGCTGGCAATTCCACAAGGAGAGGGCTTTCTGTTAAAAGCAGATCACTCCTTTTGTTATAGAGGGAGAGAATTGTAAAAGAAATATCAGACGGTAGAAAGGATGAGCTCTGGAAGTTGGAGGGAAAAAAAGGAATGTGGTGTTTCCTGATAGATGGAACAAGGACAGAGGTAAAGGGATGGAGGAAGGAAGGAAACTGTAAAGTATCTGGTATAGGTTGTGAGGATGAACAGTAGCAGAACAGGAATGCTCCCATGTGAGATCAGAGTGAGAAGGAGAAATAGCTGGAAGAGTGTGTATGCCTGGAGGGAGTTGGGGAAGTCAAAGAGGCAAAAACGGGTGGGAGGGAAGACTCTGGAAGTAGTGGGAAAAAAAGCAGAGATCATTGAGCGATAGGCTGCGTTATGAGCAATATGAAAAAATAAGCTGCATACAGGTGGGAGAACAAGTAGCTGGGTGTTTTACTTCTGGAAATGTATTCTGGTTTGTTGTGAACCTTCTTTAAAAAGCGTTTAGACCATATGGTATCAAAAGTTGAATCCTTCCCCATGAAAAACACATTTACCAGCTCACTTATATATTTTTACACCATCTAAATCATTGGCACAAGACCAGAAGACTGCTTGTACATGTTCCTTTAACTTTACATATAGCTTGTATTTAGGCTATTTTTTTTTAAATCACAGTTTCTTGAGACTAACGGAACAAATTTGTGAATTTGATCTGATGTTCACAATGGGGCCAACCTGTTTACTCTAAAGACTTGTCAACAACACAAACATGCAATAAGATGAAGGAGGGAATGACTTGGAGCAAATAAGGGACTGATCTTCAAAAAGAGTTCATTCAATTAAATAAATTCATTGCTCTCATTAGTATTGCTAACATTAAAAACTCCCCCTCAGCCAGGGCCTTACTAATCTGTAACTTGGCCTGCTTTAAAAAAGACCCTCTTTTCACATACAAATTAATTTTACATTATGAGTGTTTACCAGACTCAGAACACGGAATGGCCACTAATTACCAGAGCAGATACTTCATTATATGAATGGGATTTAATTAATTATAAGAAATACACCCTGACAAAAAAATGTAATTGTTATTTCAGCTGCTGAAGGTCTTAGCTCACATTTTACATGTCATTTAGTTAAAAAATGTGTTGCTTTTCATTGTGTAATTGTACTAACTTTAAACGTCTGGCTCATTATGAAGCAAGGATCTATCAGTTTTCTACAGAAAGGACCATACCCATAAATGGTCTCAGGCTAAATTTGTGATTTTGACACAATGGAATAATTTTTTTTATAGAACTAACACAAAACAGGCTTTAGGAATATACAGTCATAACTTTCACTTACTGTAATAAAACAGGTGTGCAACGTGTGTCCCAAGTCCCAAGCCATCTCTAAATATAAGTCTTTATTCAAAGTTAATGATCCCTCGAGATTCTACTCATAAACAACATAGTTGTGAATTGTGTGGTAATATTTTTATACCAATAGCTTCCTGTGAAATTAATGTCCATCAATAAATATTAGGTATTTTTATGCCTTCATGTAACAAAACGGTGAGAGACCCAAGAAAAAAAGTGTTATTTTGTCTGTTCTGTCTAGTGAATGATTTCCCACAGGATGGGCATTCATTACCGTTTTGTTCTTGGCTAGTCTTCTGAGGAAGCCACCCTTTGTGTCATTTGATATGAGAAAACCGAGACAAGGATGGTTTGAAATAAAGGTGAGAGAGGAAAATCATGAGAATAAAAGAAGCTTGTTAAAATAACATGTACACAAGCTCTTTTTTTGTTCTGATGATTATGTAGAAGCAAGCCACATTTACTTGGAGAAAGCGCTATTGATTCAATCTTCTTTCGCTTCTACTCATTGCAACCCTAATGGCCTTGTTGTTGTTTCATTCCCCCCCCCCCATTTTTTTTCCACTAATTACTCTTTATGCCTTCCTCTTATTCATGTTAAAAGACACATTGAGCACACACCTTGTGGTGCACTGAGAAACTTTCAAATTATGTATTTAATCAATCTAGACAAACAAGTGTTTTCCTTTTTACTCTTTTGGATGTTGAAATTAACGACAGTGCATCTCATAATGCATGATACAACCAAACGTAAGTATAAAACACACAAATGAGCAAAATTTTACAATTTTCTTTTTTTTAAATGGCCATACTCACATATGCACATGCAGATGGTTACTTTCAAACTTCCATCTAATCTCTGTGCAGTTATGTGCATCAAAGTTTTTTTTAATTAAAACTCTTGTGTTTTCGCTGATAAGCCAACCAGTCAAGTGAATAGATTCCACATTGTCCAGATTCAGCTCATGTAATATCTTGTAGAAATAGTGACGAACATATGGAGTGGGGGATAATGAAGCTGATGGTGGTGGAAGAGAGAAAACTGTGCTGATGGAACCAAATCATTGGTTGGAGGAGGGAAACACAAATGGGAAGTCCTTGAAGTTCTGCAGAATAGATTCAACACCTACTACTGAAACAGAGACATTTGTGATGATAACTAAGGTTGGGAGTTATACAATTTCTTTTCTACATTTAAAAAAATGACAGGATTCCTGCCCATCACTCATTCTTTTCATATAACTTTTTTTTGTCATCCCTCATTTCATGATAATCACTGGTCATCACTTAGAAATTAGACGCTAAATGAAAAGAATCACTATGGCCTTTAAAAGACTTGGACTTCCAACATGGCTGTCTTAAGTATGAATGGATAGAAGGTCAAATTGACCTATTACCCATCCACATGGAAAAGGTCAGTAGCATAGAACGGACATTAACAACTGCTCACACACTCTCCGACCTCTGATAAGGTGTAGATCAAAACTGTCAGTCCTCGTCTCTAAAAACAGTGAGCAAAATAATACACTGCCCCATTCAGTCCTACACACCAGCTGGCCATGCTTTTACTTTCTTACAGCCAGATATCGTTTTTCATTTATTCTTGTGTCTTCTGAGCTAAGAAAGAAATACAACAGCAGAGGCAGGAGATGTAACACCTGTTTGTGGCTTCTCTCTGTAATAACAGATAGAGGCGATTTCAAGGCTATTTCTTTTTTCTCTGTTATTTTTCTTTGCACAATTTGTTGCTGCTGTTTTGTCAGAGAAACAGTGTTTTTCACTCAGGCATGTTTAATTCACACTTTTGTATTACACACATTTTATGGACTGCAGTTACAGCTGAAGACAGGAGCTTTAGTCAGTGGGAGGTGGGATTTGTGCCAATGACGGTCTCGTAATCAGACCCAAAGTATCGCTGTAGGCTGTGGTTTTGACTTCAGATTGATGTTGCAATAATGAGTGATGCTGAGCAATTTATGCGATCTAAATACATAAATAAAACCGAGGCTATTTATGCTTCAAAAATACACAGGTGAAGTACCGAGAAGATTCACGGACATGGAAACCATCTCTCACCAATCACGAGGAGATGACTTTTAGGCAACTTAGATGAAGTAATTGCCACCAGCTGTTTGATAATTTGGAAAATTAATTCATTTACTTTCAGTTTGGAGTTGGTTTATGTGGGAAATTGTGTTTTGGAAAGAGTAATTGCTGAAAGCTACAAGAAGTTCGACAAGAAAACACAACTCGACCCAGTCTACAATACTCAGAATATACTTTAAAACTATAATTTTTTCAGTTAATGGAAATATTTCCATTCACAACATTTTAACAAAAAACACTGAACTGCACCAGATGACTAAAGAATATACCTATAAAGACATTTCTTAAATGGCTAAATACTCTCCCAATGCTCACACATACTCAACACAACATCCTCTCAAGTAGTATCCATTTCAGCACACAATGTTTAATGTTTTATTTATTCACCTTTATTTAAAGCATCTCCCATTGAGATAGAGCCTTTAAACAGTGTTTTTGAAAATTCCAACTTCTGACGGTGTTTCGAAAAATCTGTTTTTCTCACCAAATCTTTGTGAACCAGGTGGCACCAAAATAAAATAAAAATCACGACTAAGTAGGATCAGTTTTGACAAGGGGGAAGTAATTTCTTATTGTCTAACGCTTTTTATTTGACCAAAATATAATTAAGTAGAATAGCCTGCTCTCATGGTTGTACTTCAGAATGGTGACATTTTTTCTAAGATAATTTATTATGTTCTCAGCTGGTGGATAAGCTCTTATTTGGGCTTCATAATTTATCCATCAAATTGGTTTCTTACCATCAACCAAAGTTTTCCACAAGAGTCTTTAGATGTTCAGCTCTTAGAGAGTTTCCTTCTTTTTTTGGAGCCTTGTCAATATTGGCCACACTTGACTGTACATATCATTTTCCTGTTCAGAGCATTAGCTTTTTGCCAGCTGAAGAACTTCAGAACTAAACCGACTTCTACAGAATTTATTCATTCTTGGTATTTATTTCTTCCACACAGTTTGAGGGTGTTGATGTGATTTTGTATTTTATGGGTCAATTTAGTTCTGTTAAAGTCATTTTTGGTTCAGTTTGAATAATTTAGCCCTGAAGGAAAATGAACTTTATGACTTTTCAATAATTTGCATCTATTAAAACAAAATTTTCTACAAGTTTTAAAACAATTCTTCTTCTTTTTTCTGTCCAAAAGTGTTTGGTTAAGACATGTTCAGTTCTCGTATTTTTCCCAAAACTTTTGAGCTTTTGGCCAATTATTTGTGCAAAGACAGGTGCGCGGAGTCATTATTTAAAAGCACCAGTTCAAAATCACATTAATTCAGATTTGCCATATTAACAAATCATGCTTGGGTTTTAAATCCACAGCAAACTTGACTTTTTATTTCATTAGGACTCACAGAATATGTACTCGATTAGGTTAATGGGTGATTCTTTCAATTATTGTCATACACAGCTGCTTGTAGTTCATCTATCCACTTATCCATTTATTCTAATGACACCGCTCTCTCTTCTACACACCATTTCATTACTCTACTGGAGCAGATGGAGCTTTGCTAGGATACTGAGAAGTTAAAGGATGTAGACAGTGATGTGTTTAGCTTGATATGAGGAAAAAAGAGACGAGCAGGTTTTCTAACATGACTGGTAATGTGAGTTTAAAAAAAAAAGAGTTATTTTTTACTAACAGAATCTGAAAAAAAAGAGCAACAACAACAAAAATCCACAACTTTGACCAACCGGAAAAGTTGTTTTGACCTTTGATTTGAAACTCAACCAGTATATTATAAATTTCAATTTCACAAGTGCTCCCAGTGGATATTTTGGTGTGTAATTGTACTTTTGTGTGTATAGATGTTTTTCACCATATGTGAGCCTGTGCAGATTGCATTTAGTTTGTTAAAAAGTCATGCAGAATATTTTTGAGAAATTTGTATTAATACAAATATTCAGTACCTAGTGAACTACTGAATTCTGACTGAAGTCACATCAGACATTACTGGACTGTTGCTGGTTCACTAAATGTGAGTGACTTGACTTGGACTTGCCTCTGAAAGATTTGAGACTTGGACTTGTCTTGCCCCTCAAATAATTTAGATTTGACTCGAACTTTCCCTTAAATGACTTGGGATTTGAATTTGAAAAAATACTCATGAATATCCCTGCCTTTCATTTGTCTGCATTATTGAAAAAAAAGATTTGACTTATGGTTGACCACCTGAGCCTTGTCAGGATTCCCATCATTCTCTAGCTAAGTTCAGTCGGGAGGGTCCTGAACCTCAGCTGATTAGATCATCTGTCCCACCTTCACACACCAAGAAGGAATTTCTTAGTTAAAACAATCATGCATTTAGTTTGTTAGTAACAATATTTTAGAGAAGTTTCAATCTGCTACTTCAAGGATCTGTTTGCTCATCATGTATACTTTTCAAAGTAAAATAATGATTTCTGATAGTCATTTAGTGAGTGCATTTACGTGTGTGCTAACAGAAGATGCTTAATGCTGCAGAAACACTTCTCATTTTGTGTGTTTTTGTGGCTGTGTGTTAGTGTTCCCCTAATTGCAATCACACACATACTGTGAAGTAATAATCACATACACTCCAACAAATATGCCAACACATTAGGGCAGCATAAAGAAAAAAAAAACCTATAAACTATGTCTATCTGAGCAGATGCCAGCTTCTCAAATCTGATCACAGTATCTTCAGTAGGACTAGGTGCAAACTATCAAAGAGACTGAAGGGCTGACAGCCAACCAAATTAAAGTATTAAACCTCAGCATCTGTGGAGCTGCTGCACGAAGCTGAGTGGGAAAGTGGAGTGAGTGGAAGAGAGATTATAGAGGACAGGTTTCAGAGAGGGGACACACAGATGGATGAGAGGTAAACAGACAACTGTTGTAGCATAAGATGAAGTAGATCACACTGAGAAGTGAGAGGAAAAGGAAGGAGAGATAATATTTAAAAAGAGATTAGTGTCAGAAAATCAGTTTTTGTTTTAAAAGAATTTTTACTGCAGCTTTATTTGCTAATGGTATGTGCTCATCTTTGCAGTTTAAAAAAAAACATACAGTAAGCATACAGAGGAAGGATGTTCTCACACACATTCTTTAATATGTGTGTGAACAGTTTTAATAGAACAACATGGGTTGTTAGGAACAATATCATATAACTATAAAAATATGAGGCAATCTTTATGAACAAAAACATTATGAAAACCAAAAAAAAATTGCAAAACAGTTTTTAAGACATTAAGAGAATGCATTTATATTCAAGAATGAAAATGCCTTCACTCAAAAAACAGATTCAGGTCGTTCTTTCAAAGAACATATATAGATTTTGTCAGTTGTCCATAAATACAATTAATAAACACCAAATTAATTAGATTTTCTTTGTATGGACTAAAAAAATTATTCTAAACCATCAGAGACTGATTCTGAACACAAAATAAATGAGTTTGTTTGGCCACTGGGGGGAGGAGGAGCACACTTTTGCACATTTGTACACAAAGAAAAAAGTTCAATTAAGCTGAAACATTTTTTTTTTCACTCCATGTAAATGTAGCACTTTAGCTTTACAATAATTATTATTTGTCTGGTGAACCTAAAATATTTTCTTTCAAAATGGGATTTGTTACAATATCACAAAACTATTGAGTTGCACAACGGTCCACCCTCTTTGAACATTTTGCACTCTCACGGCCTCCGAAGTCCTTATCCAACGTCTGTATTACACAGAAGACAACAGATACAGATGCTGAATAAGAGAGGCCATCGAAATAAGGAAGCAGGCCAGGTGGTCTATGAACCAGGACGAGGGGGCCTAGGTCTCACTCTCACACCTGGAACACCAACCCTGCAGATCTGACAAGTCTGGGTTGGTCACGCCCATCAGGAAGAACAGCTGATAACGACATGTCACACCTACATCTGTGACACTTCTGATGAAGACCGCAGACAAGAGTCAAATCATGTCAAGAAGGTTGTTGAATTTAAAATCATCAATTTAATTCAAGGACAATTTAGCTTAACTGAATTACATTGTATTACGTTGAACCAACTAAAAATGTTCACATCTTGTTATTGTGATTTTTTTGCTTTTAAAGGTATTAAATAAATTGTGTTTGACTGACTCAATGTATTTACATTGTCATGATGTATGTAGATTTGATTGAACCAACACATATGTATTATGTGGAAAACCTGCCATCAATCAAATTGAGTTCATCCAATGACAATTTTTTTTAGTGTTCTTTTAAAATCCACACATAGTGTGAATCTGAAGTCATTAGTTAATATTAAAATATATTCAGTGGCTTGGTAACAATAGTGTCTTTTTCCCCAAAATTTTTCTTTTTCACAAGAAAAATGAATGATTGTTTTTGTTTATTGTATAATCCCTGTGTACATGGCATTTTCATGACAGTCCCCAGTTTTTTCATTGATAAAATCAGCAGAAACAATCAGAAACTTTGTCAGAGATGGTTTTTTTGTGCTTTTATTTACATGTGTGTTTTTCTACGTTGTTCCCAAATACTGCCTTCTAAGTCCAGTCCTCCAGAGCTACCGGTACTCTCCTGGAACTTTTAGATGCATCCCTGCTCAAACACACGTGAATCAAATGGCTAAATTCCCTCATCAGCAGGTCATTCTGCTCTGCAGAGACCTGGTAACGAGACATTCATTTGATTCAGGTGTGCTAAAGAAGGGGTGCATCGAGTTCTAGAATAGTAGATCTCAAGGACTGGACTTGGGCACCCCTAATAAACAATGCATAAAACCCCACAGAGATCTGCCTAATGTTATTTGTAAGTTATTTTTACAAAACTTGATTAGCGTCAACTTCATTAGAGATGCCAGTACCAAAACGTCAAATGATTAAAAAAGAGCATGTTGGTTTAATAAGATCATAAATGTGTTTTGACACTAAGATAATATGCAAAGCAATAGTTTAAATGATCTTCTTCAAGTGTCTTTTTAGTTATTTGTTTTTAATTGCATTGATTATTTGAAAACATGCAACAAAATTGGATAAAAAGCGATGATTATAGAAAGTACATTTCTAAAATTTCAAATATATATTTGCACATTTGCAATTAATGTAGGTGTTTATTTGTATGACTACAGTAAATATTAAAAATTTTGTCATAAGTAATATTTTATTATTATTAATTTTATTATTATTATTATTATTTGCATATCATATAGGAAGTCTGTCTACATAAAACTGGTCATTCGCTGTTGAACACTGATGTCCTTTACAGCTAAAATTAAAACAAGACAAAAAACAAGATGAACTTTAATCAACTTTGAAATTAAAGTAAATGCCCATTAATGACAGTTTGACTCATAGTTTGACTTTTGATTTTAATTATATAACTGGTAAAAAAAAAATGTGCATGCCTGAATCTTTCTCTGTACTGTATGTTGAAAATTCACTGTTCTTGCTGTGTTTACCAGATCTGATTTTACTCATCTCTGTCTTTCTAAGCTTCTAAGTGTTCTGGTTTCATCAAATATGTTTTTATAAGAACTTTGTGCATGTTTTTGTGATGTAACAGAGCATTATCTATAATTTATATACATGAAATATATATGCATGAGAGTACACCTGCATATTTTAGTCAAAGAAAAAAAACACTTAAAATGATGGCAAGAGTATTATTAACTGTATCCTAACAACTGCACAAGCTAATAGTAAAAATGCATAAAATAAAAAGACATGCAATGTAGTATTAGTGACTACAGAAGTAGTTTTGTTTTTGTCTTTTTTTTTTCTGAACTAATCTTGCATCCTAAACGATTTTGCTTTCACATCAGGCCCATTAGGGTACAATTTTAAACTGGTCTTAGTTTTGATGTGGAAGTCGTTGACTGTCACCAGCCATTCAATACAAATAGCATTGTAGATATTAATGCTAATACACCATGATACAGATTTCGAAGGTAAACACAGGTGCAGAAGACTTTTTGCATCTTGACATTTTAATCGTTTTACATGTTTTGCTCAAATTCTGTAAAAGTGCAATGTTTTGGGGTTTTTTGCAGTGCGTTGACATAGCAAATTGCATGTCCTATTTTTAGACTTTGTTGAACACATGAGATGAACAAATGGGCCTCAGAGGATGAAATATATTAAATAAAGAAGATACACTTTTTATAGACACATTGTTCTGATAAGCTGTTGTTGTGTGTGAGTGGTTTAACTAATTGCTTAGTTTAGTCGTAATGATTTTTTTTGTGACAACAAATGAAAACATTGTACACAAACAATATACGTAGTAAAACTCGCACCAAATTCTTCTGCCAGAGGGATGTTCTAGTGAGACAACATTCCTAATCAAAGTTTTAGACTCAAAGTCAATTAGTTTCCATCAGGGGGTGACACAAACAAACACTCAACAATGCGCTTCTCATTAAAACAATCGGTGTTTTGGTAAACACATCAAATTCAAATTAATTTTAGAAAAAAATGAAGCATAAAAAAGACATTTGTTATTCCCTGTCAATACTCCACATGGTAGACGTGGGCCTTTTTCTATTTCATTTTTAATGAGTCTTTGCTATCCTTATGAGAAGCAATTACAATGTTTTTCCACTAACTGGTGGTGGGTGTGTGTGTTTGTGTGGAAGTCTGAGTGTTATTCAAGCTGTCTCACTCTCAGTGGTGTCCCTTGTCCCAGTTGCACCCAGCTTGTTGCCACTCTGCAGTCCTTCTTCTCTGGTGTTTTGCTTATAGCACCACTTAACTTTTCTGTTGCCCCTTTTCAAAGTATGTTCATAAAATTATTTTATATTTGTTTTATGATTCAACACAGACACAAGGCTGGCTTTAATTTCTAACTTTCACTTGTAACAGCTTTAGATACCATCTCGGTTTATCATAAAAAAGTGTAGAACCTCTATAAAAACAGCTCTACAGTTTATCTACCTTCAAATAAACCGATACACCCACCTTCCATTAACTTTGTTTGCTCAAGGCTTTTGTTTTATCAAGATATGCAGCCATTCACAACAAGAGAGAATATGTTTGAGGACATTAATTAATGTCATCTGGATGTAGAACAACTTTAATTGCTTGTTATGTGCAAACATTTTAGGAGATAAATGATCACTGATGCATAACATAGTTGTTCGCAAGTTCATGCAATGGGCAGATAAAACGGCTTGAGTTAAAGAGCACTAAACATTCTGTAAAAGAGTAAATAAAGCCTACAGAGTTCATGTCTAAATGTTGTTGTTTTAGTCTTGGATTAGATAAAAACCTTAAAGATGATAAACAAGTCTAGGCTATGAAAAACGTACAATGAAGACTCTCAGAAAACTTCAGTGCAAGTGCAAATGTAAGATGAGGAGTGATTTTAGGACAAACAGTATAAGTGTTTGTATTTGTGCACCAGCCCAAAACATTCAAAATTTCCACTGTTGCTTCGCAGCAAGGAGGTCAGAGGTTTACCTCCCAGCTGCAGCCTCTCTGTGTGGAGTTTCCATGCTCTTCCCTGTGCATGCGTGGGTTTCCTCCAGGTACTCCAGCTTCCTCCCACTGACTAAAATCATTTGTGTTAGATTCATCTAAATTGTCCCTAGGTGTGAGTGAGTGTGTGCATGGCTGTATGTCTCGTTTGTCTCTTTATGGCCCTGTGATGGACCTGTTCAGGATGTCCCCCGTCTCTTGTCCTGTGACTTGCTATAGATGGGCACCAGCTCCACAAAACCCTCACTGGATGAAGCATTTCAGAAAATGGATACAAAACTCAAAACATTTTTTTCAGAAACACAAATATATCAATATCTAAATATCTATTTGTTCTGAAAACTTAAAGCCAGTTTTGATTGTGAGAATGAATGAAAAGCCCTGCTGAATGGTGTATTATTTGGTACTCCAGCAGACAGACTCACTGCAAAGGTATAGAACAGAGTCGGCTCAAGGCCTTGACAATCTCAGTGCAGGCTTTTCAAACAAACAGCTATCACGGAGATCATACCAGATTTACATTACAATCACCGAAGCCAAAGCTGACAGCGACTTTAATGAAACTCGATATTTATCAAACACAACAAAAGTAAGGGAACCTCAAAAACACAAAGCGTGTCTGTTAATGTTTTCAGGCTGCAGGATTGGCTCTAAACACTTGCTCATTCAATTGTGGATAAACAAAGTGACAGCAGAAGAAGCCTCACTCAATGCTCTGAACACTCTCTGCTGTCGCTTTTCAGCTTGAAATACATCAGTCCCTTGCTTCTCCCCTCTCTCTAAGTCTTCACAGGGGGCTGCCATCTGTCATATTGCACACCCGTGCAGAGTTGCACACAACATGCACAGTGAGTACAGTATATGAACAGAGAATCGCTGCAACACGCGCACAGAAATTGGGGAAAAAAAGACATATCTCGGAGCACAAACACAGTGGAACAAACATTCACTGAGCAGAAACGTGCAAACACACACCCACGTGCACAAACTGTTTCCTCCTTCTGAGCTCATTCATTCTTGTTACAGCAACATAAAAGTTATCAAGCATGCTGTCAGGGGAAGGAGAGGGAGACAAATACAGAGAAAGACAGAGCAGCAACGGCACGAGTTTGGCTGCACTGGAACTCCTGTATATTATTCTCCATTATGTTTTCTGGAACATTGGATGTGTGTATGGTGGTGGATGTTTTCTGTTTCGCCATCATTGTGTTTCAGAATTTATTACCACAGATAACAGCAGTTTATAAAACTAGAGCACAGCCTGTAAACTGTTGGCTTTTGTTTTTTGTCTCTGAGTAGTTTGTTCCTCTATAAAATAAAAATGCTTTGATGTAGAAACATTTCTGTTCTCCTAAATAAGCATAATTCCTATCAAATGATGTGTTTATCCTAACCAGTGATATAATGTGCTGGAGGTTTTTTTTTTTTTTTTTTGCATGCATGCATGCATGCATACTTTTTGAATTGCCCATTGTCCAAAGTGGAGTCAATTCACTACATATTTGGATGCATTTTTATGCACAAGTGTTGCATCAACAGGCTTGCAACGGTGTCCAAATACAGTAGGAATTCATCAAAGACCAGATGAACATATTTCTCTGGTGCTAGTCTGAATCTGTCAGTCCTCCATCACTTTTGCCCTTGAGTGTCTTTTTCTCCATCCAAGCTGTCTCTTTTACCATCTTTGTTCTTCTCTCCCTTTATTCTGTCTCATCTCAGTTTCTGTGCATCTCCCTTCATACCCTAACCTTATATCTGTTAGACTGCATTAATCCCCCACCCCCTTTTTTCCAAGTTTTTTTTCCTTTTTCTTGGCACTCACACATACACATCTCTGTCAGTTTTCATTCCTTCCCCTCCTCTGCTCTTCCTCCATCTGGCTCCCCTGTAAAATAAAAGGTGAATCTAGCCTTTAGATATGCACTAGCACTTCAAAGCCCTCTCATTTTCCCTCTCTCTTTTCATCATGAGCAGGTTGAGTACGGTTATAACCTCAAATAACCTTTTCACCACATGGTCGTTGTCCCTGTCTGATGTCTCGTAGATAGCAATTGTGGAGGCTTTTATCTCAAGTGCCACAGAGATTCTGTACATACAGCCCCAGTATAAAAAACACATCTTTATTTGGGCTTGAGCTTTCATACCATGAAAATTAGACAACTATTTTATCTAATTATAATCAAAGAAAGATGATATGAGATTATAAGAGTGAAACCTACTAATGCAATGCAGCAGATTAAATCAAAACAATATTTTGATGTATGTTCAATGTTTTGTTTTTTTTCCAAATGAGATTTATTGTAGGCATCAGTGTCAACAATATCCAGTCATTCCCATTTGGCTGTGCAACAAGTTTCAAATTTACAATCATCAGTTAAGGATTGATATATTATCACATTTAGTGTCTGTGAAGGCAGCACTTCATTAATTATGCATTTTTATGGCACTTTACATAATGTGTTTGCTTCCATCAAATTAACTGGTTGTGCTGGTTATGATGTCAGTTTTCACTTACTGTAAAATTGCCACCCACGCTTTTATGTTCATTTGGATGGCAGTTGACATTTAAAGCTTCAGGATTGCAGCAACTATCCTAACCTTCCCGCGCTCTCACACGCATGCACATTTGTACAAGGGCGCTAAGTATAATTCAGTGTTTTGCTTGTTAGTTATTATCCCAATATTTGTCAGTTAGCTGGATTCCAGGCTGCAATGTTATTTTTCCATGAACTGAGAGAAAAAATATGATTTGTTTGCTTTTTTTCTCTGCCTGTATCACTAATAACTAATATAACAGAAGTATAAGAATTGGGTTATTTCACAGCTTTGTGTTGAAGGAATATTTTTTGTGAAGTTGCTATCCACCCGCATCACAATACCAACTCAAAGAGCAGCGGCGTTATTGCATTTCTTGCAAAGCATATACAAATCTTGACACCTTTTATTTCTGGAAGCACTTTTTGTATCTAAGTAAATGCATTCACTGGCCACTTTATTAGGCACATCTGTTCATTTTCCATTTATCCATTATGGTCACATGGAGCTGGTGTCCATCTCCCTGGACAGGTTGCCAATCCATCACAGGCCCACCTGTTCAGTTGCTTGTTAACACAAATAGGCGCCTAGAAGTGGTGAAGACAACTTGCTGAAGTTCAAACTGAGAGTATGAATGAGGAAGAAAGGAGATTTCTGTGAATGTGGCATGGCTGTTGGTGCCAGACACTGGTCTTAGTTTTTCAGAAACTGCTGATTTACTAGGATTTCACACAGTAAAGCTCATCAAATTTGGACATGAGGGAGATTGGTGAAATACTCCTTGGTCTGATGAGTCTAGATTTCAGGGCAGGTCAGAATTTGGTGCCAACAACATGAAAGCATAGATCCATCCTGCCTTGTACCAGTGACTCAGGCTGCTGGTGGTTTAATCATGTGGGGGAGATTTTCTTGACACAATTTTGGTGGTTTTTGAACTGAGTATCGTTGCAACTCCACAGCCTACCTGAGTATTGTTACTGCTCATGTCCATCCTTTTACGACGGCAACTGGAGGGTCGCTGGTTCAATCCCAGCTCCTGCTAGGTTTTGTCATTGTGTCCTTGGGCAAGACACTTCACCCACCTTGCCTGCGTGTGAGTGTTTCTCCTCTAAAAGTTTAAGTTTCTTTATATCCATTGGACTGTTTTAATCCCAGACTTTGACACACAACACAGTTTTAATTGAACAAAAGAGAGGTCCTTTGGTCCTTGTTTGTTCAATGTAAATACTTACACTCCTCTGCTGCTAATTAGACATGCATGACACAGGTGATCAAGTAGGTTTAACTTACTGAATAACCTATTGATCAAAATATGCTGTATTTACTCTCAAACTATTTTTGACACCAAGTTAATTAGATGTTTTGAAAGGTTCTGTTACATAACTTGTATAATCTTGACTTTTTGTGGCCATATTGGCTGCTAAAGTCTGGTTTAGTGCATGTCCATGTAAACTAAAAAATGCACGGTCCAAGGCACTCGGTATACAAATTGATCAAATGAAGTGGAGCCCTTCAAGATCTCCTCCTGGAAATGGTTTTCACTCTCTTTCTGAAGTTTGTGACTGGCACTTATTTAGCTAAATTTGAAAGGTCATTGCTCCATTTGAGAGCTGAGAGTTGATATACTGTGCAGTGTTGACCAGTCGTGCATGAAAAGAAAGCTAGGAGGTCTACTGTGACAGAAAACTGGAGACTCGCTGGCATGCTGGGGCTGGATAGGTGCCGGGAGAAAAGGAGCAACAGATCCCTTCCCAGACTTGTGTGCCAGTGCCAGGATTTGGAATTTGATACAAGCGGTCATGGACAGCTGGAAGCATTCACTAACTCACTCAGAGCACATTTGTGTTAGAGTTTGTGTGTGAATCCCATCCCAACTGACTCTTTGCCTTGTTTATGGATACTGGTGAGCTCACTTCCTCCTTTCTGAATTAAAAACAGCATCCTGCACACACCACACAAACCTGCTCAGCCAAGCTATGCCAACTGTGGAATTCCTGATGAGTGCATGTGTGTGATTGGAAATTTGAGCATGTGCATGCATATGACTTGATTTATCTATAGTAAAGGTTTGGATTTGCACCCGAGGATATTGCATGGATGGCTTTGAGCAGTGAGGGGAGAAATTAATAATTGAACTCTGCAAAATAATTAGATCATATTGAAAGCGGTGATGGACCATTTGCTTGAAAATTTTATTAGTCATAACGCATGAACTAAAAGCACTAAAAATACACTACTTTACTAATTGATCAGCTCTAAAAGTCACATTAAATGACCCACAACATGGTTTGGTGTCTGACCTCTGCCCTTACACATGTAGAAATGGGATTTTGTGACATTACAGGCATTTACTGAAAAGGTTGGTAGTAAATACCAATCATGTGAGTAAATGCCTTCCAAATCAGCTTTGTTCATACTAAATTTTGTGTAAACATCCATGTGTGGGCCTTAATTAGCCTTCAGTCATTCTACTCGGTCACTAATAAAGCATTGCAGAGACGTGGATAATGACAGGTGTCTGCATTGTTCCTCTGCTCTTTGTTTGATGTGTTTTTTGTTGGGTTTTTTTTTAAATGGGAGATTAATCCAGCCTCATGCATAATCAGCACTCAATCTGCATTGATACAAATGTTTGGCCTTGATGGGCTTGGCTCAAAAGTAGCCAAGGGACACACATGGACTGGGTTTTGTTCCCAAAATATGTCCCAAAAACGGTGTGTTCTCATTGGTTTCCATCTCAATTTTATGCCTGTTTCAGCACACCTGATGTTCTCACCTCTGTTAGCGAGTAGGGACATTTTTCTTCATTGAGGAACCTCTGATAAAGTCATGTATTATTATGAAATTCCCACCAGTCTCTCCATAATTCATCCATCTCTTTTTTTGTCCTTCTCCCTTTCATTGCCTTCACCCTTTCTCTCTGTTGGATGGTAATTTGCATTTGTCTGCATCGTTTTCTACAAGCTTTTATTCATTCATCATTTTCCAGAGTTCTCTGCTGCAACACAGTGGCAGAAAAATCTGTGTCCCTCCACCTGCTTGACATTTTCACTTTACCCTCTGACATGCATGTCCCAAAGTTTCTCCAAGTGAAAAAAATGTTTATTTTCCCCCCCTTACTCTTTCGATCTTATTTCTAACCACTTTCCACTCTAGTCATCCATTTCTGTCCTCTCTCCCAAATCTCTGTTTGCAGCTGCAGCTAATTTAGTTGTTCATCAATCACTGTGCTGCTGTCTCTGGCACAGGGAAATGCGCCACAGCCGTGGGGGATATCTTTATCTGGTAAATGGCATAAACACTTCTAAATATTATGTATAATATTTGACACTAATGTGTTATATAAACACCATCAGAGCTGTTTGCTTTTGTACAAATTATGTGTGAATATCACAGAGATGCACCCACTTGAAAAAGTTGTTTTATTTTTTCCTGATAAAGTCCCAACATTTGTCAGTCTGTTTTAATAAACATCCACAAATCTGTCAGCTCACTGCAGAAAATTGACAAATTAGACTGAGATGCAACACCCAGGACAATTTAAGAAAAACATGGTTTTAATTACTGGGTAAAGATTAACTGAAGTCATGCTTGTTGTGAGATTCTGGATACGAACAACTAAGATGAGATTCCTTCATAGAGTCATCTGAGTAGAGCCACTGTTTCTACTCTCAAGGTGTTCGTTGAGTTCGGGCATCTGACTATGATGACTTCTGGTCCACTAAGAGTTTTCCAGGCATGTCCTACTAGGAGGAGACCTCAGAATATGCAAGAACGTTCATATATCCTCTCTATACTGGGAATCTTCTAGGAGGACCTGGAAAATGTTGCTGGGGAGAGGATTCTCCAGAATTCCCTCTTAGATCTGCTACGTTTGTGACCTAATCTTTTAGAAGCTGCCTTCAGTTAAATAGAAATCATCAAAATCAAACAAGAACGAAATGTTCAGATGTCAGTTTAAAAGTGTAGAAAATGAAACTATAACATGTAAAGAATGGCTTTTAAAAAAATGTCTCAACAGCTTAGAACCTCTTTATATCCACTTGTTGTAGACAATTCAGACTTTCTCATAATGACAAGTACACAAAGCACTTTGTAGAAAGAAAAAAAAAAGATGCACATACACGCCACATGCTCGCACATCTGTGTGCAATTGTCTTTTGAAACACCAAGTGGGAAATTGTGACATCTGCTGTGTATGCAGGCAACGAAAACAGAGACATACTAAACCATTAACAGCAAAACACAACTAATCCATTTTCTAAATATGATGAAAGAAATGACAAATGTGTCATTACTCTAGAGAAAAAGGGGCCATTAAAAGGTGGAAATAGCAGCAGTAGTTTGTGTTGTGCAATAAAATGATCCACTTAGATGCATTTGTGTCTTTCTTTGGAAATTTCTGACCTAAAGATGTACCAAAGAAAATTAAAATATACGTACAAATCTGACGAGGTGAGGGAGGAGAAACGGACAAGGACACAGATCTGTCCTGGTGAAGTAATAGCAATAAAAGCCTGAGGGCTGTAAACAGAAAAGCTGTGGATTTTCCCAGGGGACACTTTCATCTCCTTGACTTTACAATGGATTGAGTTGGGACACAAAGATATATAAGATGTCAGGTCTCTGTAAATGGATTGAAGGTGGCTGGAGAAAATAGCCAAAGGAAACAAGGTAACAAGAAATGAGAGAGGATAAACCATCAAACTGTTAACCACTGCAAGGGTTTCCAGGCTGTTCACGCCAGGTCTGATTATTATTCTGGGCTGATTCTTGATGCTATTTTTTATTTTCATATTTGGAATGAAATGATTTTTAAAAAGTTGACACATGAAAAGGAATGTCAGTCACTTTAATTCTAAATGAAAAGCTGGAAAATGGATACAAGACTGAAAGACAAAAACAGCTAACAGAGAAAAATGAACTAATGGTGGGTTGTGTTGCTAAGATCAGGAGTGTAACACAACTTTAGTCTCTTATCTCTCAAATCCAAAGGTTTTATTTGAGGATCTCACAGTATCGCATGCTGCTGAGGCAAATCTCCTGAATTTGACCTTACTGTGATGGATGTGAGATGTGTCTCAAAGAGTTACACTCTGACAACTCAAATGATTGAGAGCAGCTTTTTTAATATAGATTTTTAATCAAAAATCGAGGTATAAATTATGAACTGGATACTGACGCACTCCTAAGGTCAATTTTAGAATTTTTATTAATCCAACGTGGACAAATGTTCTCTCATAATAGTCACAGAGATATTACAAGCACCAGGACCCCATTTTGAAATATTCTCAATTTTATTTCAGAGTCAGAAAGTGAAGGGAATGTGAAACAACTTTTGGAAGAGTTGGCAACCAAAATGTAAATACATTCATGGTAATTTGCTATTAAACTGAGACATAATTAGGGCACTTTGTGACTTCATTGCAACAAGAAAACCAGCGTGACAGTGTCACAACTGTTACATTAAATGAGCATATTAGCTTTTGCATTTTTGTGTTTGCAACTAGTCAACAGTCACAGCCAAGCAGTGAAATACCAGCTTATAGGAATTAGTTTTAACTTGATGAAAGACAAAAATAATGTAGAAATAGTGAAGGGTGCCATGGAGAAAAAGTAAAATGTTTTGACAAAAATATTTAACAAAATGTAGGAAAATTAGTACAGATTTATGATGTTGATCTGGGTAAAACAATCAAAACTAAAGCAAAAAGAGAAACATTTTAATGAGAAGACTAAATCAGGAGAGTGAAGCTGTGATAAAGTACATTTAGGATAAATATGGGAGCCAAAAGGAATTAGGGGGGGTTGATTTACCTAGCAAATAAGGGCAAGTGCAGCTACAAGATAAATATGGGAGTCAGTTACTATTGATTGAGTTTTAGTTGGAGGGAATAAGAAGAAGACCACAGACAGAGTTAGATGATGGACGAAAAGTATCTGACAAAAAGAGAGTGATGTGTACCTCTGCAGGGAATAAAGAGCTGAATAAATGATGCTAAATGTAGCTAAATGAAGGGACCAGAGGGGGTCCATTAAATGTTAACAAGAACAGGGTTAGAGTTGGGCTGGAATACTGGTGCAGGAATAAGAACAGATTGTATTTGCAAGAATTCATTGGTCTTGTATTTTTAGCAACAAGAAAGATCAGGAGTCAGAGAACCTACGGTGATACATTTTCACTCCTCCCGAAAAAAAAAATCAAAGTCAAAAAGGACGAGTTATCTTTAACTCATTCTACCTCCCTGACCATATTAAGTCAGCTACTAATTCCCTGAAGGAGTGTATATCAGCAAACAACAGTCCACAAATCCACACAGACACACACTGAGACGTTTATAGAGCAGAGCATATTTTCAGCCTGCCAGCACTGTGAGTAAGCATCTCGTGTTGCAATTCAATGCCTGGCTGTGTGTATGTCACAATGCATGGCAGTGGTTTGGAACAGTGAATCTAGAGCAAAACACAAAACAATACGCAGACACAAGTAGGTCATACACACACACACACACACACACACACACACACACACACACACACACATACAGCTCCATGCACTAAAAGTGGAAACACAATCCTGGCTTTGTTTGGACTAGGGAAGCTTGTTCTTCTTTCTCAGTGAATTTATGATGAAATCTGAATTTTAGCTCATATTTAGCATACCTTTATTTCTTTCTGCTTATTGTTTTCTCCATTTGGGAATACCTTTTTCCCCTTCTTATTTTTATTGCAAAGATTTAAGTTTAAATGCAAAGATTCAAAAGTAAGAGAACTTTGGGTCTATCTGTGAGATTAAATTCTATTTCCTCCTGTTTGGCTTTAGTTTCTAGTCTTATATAAGTTTCCAGCAGTGTTTAACTTAAAGGGTGTACTAGAGTTCCAGACACACACACATTTTTTTATTGGTTTCCATCAGGAATTGATTTACTGGCTTTCCACTCTCCCTTCCCTCTTGTTTCCACGCTAAGTCACCGAGGCCACAAGAAAGTACAGGACAGTGCCTCAATGTGATAAAGAGTATATAGTGTGTGTCAGCGTGTCGTGGAAGGAGAGCTGCTTGAAGAGACATGGGGAGAGAAAAAGTTGGTCACACCTGGTTGCAGGTGAAGTGCTTGCAGTCCATTTATTCTGACAGACCGACAAGCGGGAGAGGGCACCCAATGACATGCTCTGCTGCAAACGACACATGTACAATGCACACTGACACAAAATGTCTGCATGCAAAGTGGAGCTGTATGAGGTACTGGTTGGGTGTGCTCAAAATTAGCAAAAAAAACAAACAAACACGACATGCTCAATGTGTCTTACTTTACAAGGTGTTGACTTCCCTTGGCTGGAGTTTTTTTTTTTTTTTTTTTAACTTTGTTTTTTATTATTTTTCACATACAACAAACATAACCAAAACATACATAACAGTCAACAACAGCCTGAATAATACAGTCTTTCTTATTTCATTCTTTACCTTCAGTCACTTGCCATCAATGTTTTTAAATTATTATTTATTTATTTTTATTTTATGTGTATGTGTCACTTGCAAAAAGTATCCATTTTCTCCCTTGTTTGTAGAACTTGGGTTCTTTTAATCTGAGCTTATAGGTCATTTTTTCCATCTCTAAAATTTCCTCCACTATCTTGATCCAGTCTTCTTGACTTGGTGGGTCAGGTTTAAGCCAGCTTTTTGTTATTGCTTTTTTGCTTGCCGCTAAGATTATTTTCATCAAGAACATATCCTCGCTTTCCACCACATCCATTATTTTCCCCATGTACAATACCACACAGTTGTTTGGGATTTTATATCCAAGAATTTGATTTATTGTTGCTCCAACTTGCTCCCAGTACCTGGTCATTTTACTGCAACTCCAACAGATGTGCGTGTGATTAACATCTACTTCTCCACATTTCCTCCAGCAGTCTTGTTGAGTGGAGATTTGTTTACTTTTAATTTTAGGTGTAATGAAATAACGTGTTAAATTTTTCCAACAGAATTCTCTCCATAGAGGTGAGTTTGTTGAATTGTGTTGTACTTCACACATTTGAAACCATTCCTCATCTGTTATTTTAATTGATAATTCTGTTTCCCATTTTTCCTTCAGGTATATTGTTGATTCCTCTCTATTCTCCACCAAAGCGTTATAGAAGGCTGAGATGATTTTAATTCTTTTTTGTAAATATGAGTCTATCACCACTCCGATTATACTGTAGTTTGTATCTAATAATTTGGGTTTAATATGTTTCCTATAGTAATCTCTTACTTGCAGGTATCTAAA
>SSNR01000106.1:1101074-1137360 GCA_006937965.1 Callopanchax toddi | reverse complement strand
TTATTGCAAAGATTTAAGTTTAAATGCAAAGATTCAAAAGTAAGAGAACTTTGGGTCTATCTGTGAGATTAAATTCTATTTCCTCCTGTTTGGCTTTAGTTTCTAGTCTTATATAAGTTTCCAGCAGTGTTTAACTTAAAGGGTGTACTAGAGTTCCAGACACACACACATTTTTTTATTGGTTTCCATCAGGAATTGATTTACTGGCTTTCCACTCTCCCTTCCCTCTTGTTTCCACGCTAAGTCACCGAGGCCACAAGAAAGTACAGGACAGTGCCTCAATGTGATAAAGAGTATATAGTGTGTGTCAGCGTGTCGTGGAAGGAGAGCTGCTTGAAGAGACATGGGGAGAGAAAAAGTTGGTCACACCTGGTTGCAGGTGAAGTGCTTGCAGTCCATTTATTCTGACAGACCGACAAGCGGGAGAGGGCACCCAATGACATGCTCTGCTGCAAACGACACATGTACAATGCACACTGACACAAAATGTCTGCATGCAAAGTGGAGCTGTATGAGGTACTGGTTGGGTGTGCTCAAAATTAGCAAAAAAAACAAACAAACACGACATGCTCAATGTGTCTTACTTTACAAGGTGTTGACTTCCCTTGGCTGGAGTTTTTTTTTTTTTTTTTTTAACTTTGTTTTTTATTATTTTTCACATACAACAAACATAACCAAAACATACATAACAGTCAACAACAGCCTGAATAATACAGTCTTTCTTATTTCATTCTTTACCTTCAGTCACTTGCCATCAATGTTTTTAAATTATTATTTATTTATTTTTATTTTATGTGTATGTGTCACTTGCAAAAAGTATCCATTTTCTCCCTTGTTTGTAGAACTTGGGTTCTTTTAATCTGAGCTTATAGGTCATTTTTTCCATCTCTAAAATTTCCTCCACTATCTTGATCCAGTCTTCTTGACTTGGTGGGTCAGGTTTAAGCCAGCTTTTTGTTATTGCTTTTTTGCTTGCCGCTAAGATTATTTTCATCAAGAACATATCCTCGCTTTCCACCACATCCATTATTTTCCCCATGTACAATACCACACAGTTGTTTGGGATTTTATATCCAAGAATTTGATTTATTGTTGCTCCAACTTGCTCCCAGTACCTGGTCATTTTACTGCAACTCCAACAGATGTGCGTGTGATTAACATCTACTTCTCCACATTTCCTCCAGCAGTCTTGTTGAGTGGAGATTTGTTTACTTTTAATTTTAGGTGTAATGAAATAACGTGTTAAATTTTTCCAACAGAATTCTCTCCATAGAGGTGAGTTTGTTGAATTGTGTTGTACTTCACACATTTGAAACCATTCCTCATCTGTTATTTTAATTGATAATTCTGTTTCCCATTTTTCCTTCAGGTATATTGTTGATTCCTCTCTATTCTCCACCAAAGCGTTATAGAAGGCTGAGATGATTTTAATTCTTTTTTGTAAATATGAGTCTATCACCACTCCGATTATACTGTGGTTTGTATCTAATACTTTGGGTTTAATATGTTATCCTATAGTAATCTCTTACTTGCAGGTATCTAAACAAATCTTTGTCGTCTAGGTCGTATTTTGATTTCAGCTCCTGAAATTCCATTAATTTTCCATTTTTTAGTAGAGTAATAATTGCAGTGATTCCTCTTATTTCCCATTCTTTGTATGCTTGATCTAATTGTCCTGGTCTGAATTTAGAATCATATCTGAACCATTTTAACAGTAGAGCCTTTTCCTTAAGTTTGTATTTTTCTATTACAATGTACCATGTTTCCAATGTGAATTTAACTATTTGGTTCATTTTGTTCTTCAGCGATGTTACTAGTTGTTTATCCGATAGTAATATTTGGATTTTATATCCTTGTACCTCTTGTTCAATTGTTTTCCAACGAGACTCATATTCTGGTCTACACCAACAAGCAACTGATCTTAGTTGAGCTGCGAAAAAGTACTCTCTCAGATTTGGCAATGCCATTCCACCTTTATTTTTTGGGAGCTGTAACGTTGTATATTTTACTCGCGGCTTTTTCCCTCCCCATATAAATCTTGAAATCATTTTGTCCCATGTTTTGAATCTACTTTGAGGAACGGGAAGTGGAAGCGATTGGAATAAATAAAGCAGTCTAGGAAGAACGTTCATTTTTATTGTTTGTATCCGAGTGCTAAATTCTGTTGGCAATGTTGCCCACCTATCCAAGTCTTTTTTAATATTTTCTTCTATTTTATTATAATTAATATCCATCATGGTAGAGAGTGACTTAGTCAGGATTACACCCAAGTATTTGAGAGATTTGGAGTTCCATTTTAATTTGTACTTGTCCCTAATTTGTGCTGAGGGTGTGTAGTTAAATGATAAAATTTGTGTTTTTGTTATGTTTATTTTGTAGCCTGAATAGTATTCATATGTTGAGAAAAGGTCCATTAAATTTGGAATACAATAGTCTGGTTCTCTGAGAAAAACTATAACATCATCAGCAAAAAGTCCTATGCGATGTTCTGCTCCCGCTAATTTGACACCCTTTAGATTTTGGCTTTGCCTAACTGCTTGAGCCAAGGGTTCAGCATATAGAGCAAAAAGTAGAGGGGATAAGCCACACCCCTGTTTGTTTCCTCTTTTAAGCTGTATTCTATTTGTTAAGCTGCCATTTACCTTGATTCTGGCTGTGAGGTTATGATACAGTGTTTTAACACACTGGATTGAGTCTTCTTTGAATCCAAATCGTTCTAATGTTTCATATAGGAACGCCCAGTCTACACTATCAAATGCTTTTTCCTGGTCCAAACTGATTAACACTGAACTAATCTCTGATTTTTGTACTTGGTCTATAATGTGGAGAACTCTCCTTCTGTTATCTTGGGTCTGTCTCTCTCTTATGAACCCCGTTTGGTCTATGTCGATTAAGTCTGGTAAGAAAGTCTCAAGCCTTTTACTAATAATTGAAGTGTATATTTTATAGTCTACGTTAAGTAATGATATTGGCCTATAGTTTTTACATTGCTCCCTATCCCTGCCCTCTTTAGGAATCAGTGTGATGGTAGACTCACTCCACGATGGAGGAGCCACTCCTTGTTTAAGAGTCCAGTTGAAGCATGCTAAGAGTAAAGGCTTGAGTTCCTCCCTAAAGACTTTATAAAATTCAGATTGGAAGCCGTCGCTGCCCGGTGACTTATTTGTTTTCTGTTTACCAATCGCTGACTCCAAGTCTTTATCTGTTATCTGTGATACAATCAGTTTATTTTGAACTTCCCCAATGCTGGGTAGGTCAAGTGAATTTAAGAATTGTCTAATAGATTTTTGGTCTGTAGATTGTGGTTGTGAATAGAGTTTTGTGTAATATTTCTCAAACTCATTTTCTATTTCCTGTGGCTTGTAGTATAACTGGTTGCTGTCCTCATCTCTGATTTTATTTACAGTCATTGATTCCTGCTGTTTGCGCAGTCGTCTCGCTAGAAGTTTAGTTGCTTTGGGCCCTGATTCATAGTAGCTTTGTTTTGTGAATCTTACTTTCTTCTCAATGTCTTCTGTAAGTGTCTCATTAATTTCTTCTCTAATTTTCTCCATTTGTTGTAGAGCTGATTGATGTCCAGTTTTTTTATGTTCATCCTCTAGACACTTAAGTCTTTCGGTCATGTTTTTATATGTCCATATCCTAGTACGTTTTTGTGCTGCTGTTAAAGCGATTATTTTCCCTCTTAAAACCGCTTTCAATGAGTCCCACAATATGGCTGGGTTCACATCTCCTGTGTCATTTTCATCAACATATTGTTTAATGTCTTCTTTAATTTGCTTTATAATATCTTCCCTATTTAAGATACCCAAGTTGAGTTTCCATGTTGTATTAATTTTCCTATTACCCAGGTTGATATTTAAGCTAATCATACTATGGTCTGAAACGTCTGCTACCTCAATTTCACATTCTAGTACATTATATATTTCTTCTGAGTTAATCAAAAAATAATCAATTCTTGAGTAGACTTTATGTGTGGCTGAATAATGTGTATAGTCCTTTGCTTGAGGATGAAGCTCTCTCCAGATATCTACCAATCCCACCTCCTGTATAATTGTATTCATTAATTTAGTCACACTGTTTTTGTTATTTTTGATACTGGTTGTATCCATATTACGGTTTAAGACAACGTTAAAGTCCCCTCCACTAATCAGCATACCCTCTGACTCCTGAGCAACCACATTAAACATTTCTTTGTAAAATTGATTCTTACTTTCTGGCGGAGCATATATATTAACCAAGGTTACAAGTTTATTCTCCAATTTTCCTTTAACCAACACATATCTACCCTCTTTGTCTATGACCTTTTTGTAGCTTTCAAACTGTACCTGGTTTGCAATTAGGATAGCTACTCCCCTTTTTTGACTCGATTTATAGGAACTATAGAACATCTTTCTGTAGCCAAACCTCTTCAATTTTTCATGTTCTTGTGTGGACAGATGTGTCTCCTGTAGAAAAATTATTTGAGGCTTTTCCTTTTTAAGTTTAGTCATGACCTTACTTCTTTTAACTGGATTATTTAACCCGTTTACATTTAGTGACACTAACTTAATACCATTAAAAAGCATTTGATTGAAAAGAAGTATATATTGAAGATTTCCAGACGTTTCCTCCACGTCCCCAGTCCCCGTTGGCAGGCTGAGGGGTAATTCTCTTTAAGGAGGGCCCCTCTCTGGAGGTGAGATGCTCCATTTCACCCATCCAAAAGTCCAACGCAACCCGATAGCACTTATTTAGGTTTCAAAAAAGGTCAACTTGATGTATCAAAAATAAATGGAAAAAAAGGGGTTTCATCTGCAGCTCCCACAGGAAAACAAACGAACACACACAGAAAAAAAAAAAAGGTGACTGCTGAGGTTTTACCTACTGTTCATGAGTCTTGTGCTGCTTTATCCTCCCAGTCATTCATTTAGTTGCGCCAGTTGATTGCCATGTTGACGCTTGAGCCAGAAGCTCCAGCTCTTTGTCCACGTCCCTCGTAGATTCCGGCAGCTGCACCGAATGTCCTCTTCTCCTCATTTCCTCCGCAGCTTCTCGTGCACTACCATATGTACGCGTTCCTGAGTCCCAGTGGATGCGTATCTTGTCCAATGGTGTTTGAAATCTAATGTTTTTGTCCCTCAGAATTCTTTTGATGTTGGCATATTCCCTGCGCTTCTGTACGACTTCCGTGGCGTAGTCGTGGTCAAACGATAATCGTTTACCTTCATATATGACTTTGTTGCTCCATGCCTTCTTTAATAAATCTTCCTTAATGATGTGGTCCCGAAAGTTTATTATCATTGACCGGGGTGGGGCATTCGAGCCCGGTTTTGTCGTCGGCGCTCTGTGGGCTCGCTGTATATTCAGGCTCATGTCTTCTGGTAAAGAGAGCGCAGTTTTTAACAACTTGTCAACAAACTGTGGCACCGAGTCACCCTCCTTTCCTTCAGGGACCCCATATAGGCGAATATTATTCCTCCTGGATCTCCCTTCTAGATCCGTTAGTTTTCTTTGGACATCTTTATGTGTTTCCAAAACTTTAACCAGTGCGTCTTTCATGGCAGCGTTCAGCGTCTCTGTCTCAGCTATCCGTGTTTCGGCCTCTATTAGCTTGTTTTCGAGTGTTTTAATTTTCTCAGTGTTGACGGACATACTTTGGTAGATTTCCGTCTTCATTTCTTTTAGCTCGGTTTTCATGTCTTTTTTAATTTCTTCCTTGAGTCTTTGAAAGTCCTGTTTGCTTTCTTTTCGGAATTCCCGCAGCTCCGTTTTGATCGCTTGTAGCATCTGGCTTACGTTTTCCTCGCAGTGCTGCTGTTCATCCATTTTCTTGTTTTCTTCTTTTATTTCGCGTTTTATTTGATCTCTCGTTCTTGAGCCCCTTGTCATTCCAGCGTGGTTATTGTGATGCCGGTTTACCTTGAATTTAGAGGCTTTCTTGTTTGGTGCTGTCGGATCCTAAAGTTATGCGGCCATTGCAGTTACTCGCCGACCCGGAAGTCAAGTTTCACGCTCAGTTCCTCGGCTGGAGTTTTTTAGAAAGAAGCAAACTTCCATCAAAAGACAGATAACATAGATAAATAAAAAATGAACAGTCAATAAATTAAGAAGATGAGCCTTGTTAGAGTCCCTGTTGTTGACAGTCTCAACTCCCAGATGTGTGCATGTCTGCTTGACTGACTGACATTTACATCATTTACATAAACACCTCTGAATGACTGCTTGACAGGTATTAGCTTCTTTAGCAAGATTTATTCTCAAAAGATTTAGCATCCATCTGCCTGCTGCTTAACTATGAGGAGGATGTATGTACTGTAGTGTGTGCAGGTGGGTGGGGTGGGGGGTAAGCAGTCTTTGTTTTGTTATAAAAATGCATTTTTTTGTGTGTGGTCGCTTGAATTGCACTTCTTTTTGTTTGCACTCCTACACATCTTCCTAAAAAATATATCCAAGAGTTCAAAGTGAAAACAACCATCTGTGCTTTTCAACTTTCAACTCACAGTTTGACCATTTGTTGTATTTTCCAACCACAGATAGCATGAGTGCATCACTGTCCAACTTTTCAAACTCACCACATTCACGTTTTGGCTGCTACTTATCAAACAACTTTTTTTTTGCTCTCATTTAACAGTTTGTCTACATCAGAGTGATGCAAAGTTGGGCAGACAAACGGGTCCTTTAAGTCATTAGCAAGGAGTATTAATTAGCCTAGCGCTTAGACGACCCCCACAGAATAAAGAGTGTGTGATGTGGAGGGGGATGAGGGCACTAATTCTCCAAAGTGCCCTAATAAATAGCGGATTAGCGAAGCCTTCCATTAGCCAAAGCCTTGATAATGCTAAGCTAATGCACTACAGCAATGGAGCTAAAGCATTAGTTAGCATGACCGCTATAATGTGGATGTGGATTCTGGGTAGTGTGACTCATGAAAGATGACTGGCATATTCAGAGCTGACATATCCAGACACTCCACCTATAACCAAAGGCATTCTTAAATATTGAATAGACGATGAGTCCTGGGCTCACTGATTATAGAAATAATGACTATGACTAAGCAGTATACTGAGACTCAGTGAAGTTTAATCATATATTGTTACACTTTAATTAATTTCTCAAAACGTGGACTCGTGCACTGGGCAGTTGGATTGAAACTGCTTTTGCTTCAACTCATTAATCATCTATATCAACGCCTGGAGGAAATGTATGACTAATCTAACCCCTTTGGCTTCAGCTGAGAAGGAAAATCATTTCTTACAATGTTTTGGCTGTTAGAAACCGATCGGGTGTGCGCTCATATATTTAAAGTCATTGCTTCCAAATTAAATATGTGTCACTAAGATGCTGGAGTGACAGGAAGAGTCTTTTTTTTTTTTTACTAAATATTGTATTTAAGTGAACATTTTTATAGATCTAATATAGTGCCTTATTAGGAGTTTGATGAATGTGTTTATCCAGTGTTGTGCTTTACAGCTTAAGATATTTAGCTTACATGAATTTGTTAAGCATAGTTTTAAAAAATGACACCAGGTTGTTGCATAATTTACACCAGGACAAGCACGCCACATTCACCGTTTTGTGATTTTAGCTTGTGCAGCACTTTGGTGGCCGACATTCTTTTTTTCTTTTTTCTTCATGAATAAGCTGTGAAGATAAACTTTGATTTAACTTGACTTGAAACTTTGAAAATGTTTTCTAGTCAACAACTTTGAGCTCTAACTCATTAGGTTGTTTTCTTGCAGCCCTGCACACTTAGGAGTCACTGTCATCTTATATAGCTTTTATGTTCATTTTCACACATGCATGCACACATACAATGTTTTATTCTGCCTCTCTCAGCAACAGAAATCTGTCTCCCCAAGCTCTTTCTTGTAGACATTTTTTGTTTGTTTTTTTTATTTTCTGTTCTTTCTTTCTTTTGGCTTTATTTCTGCACTGTCAACAGAATACTCCCTGTGGCATTAAGTAGTCTGAATGTGTGTTTTAGAGTGTTTATTATAAATTGCATTTGCACAGTGTTTGTGTGTGGTTCCCACATTGTCTTTAAATATTTTTCTTTACCATGTTATGTGTCATCCAGAGTCTCTGTGACAAGTTTTTAGTCACCTAGAAGTTAAAGACATGTCTAATAGTGAAAGTCACAGTGAAGAACGACATGGGGGAAGAAGTGAGGATGAAATACAGATCAAGATGGATGAAGGATGGAAGGCAGGGGCAAGGACACAAGGAAAACATGTGGGTGGTTACTGGTTGAAAGCTGTGGACTGAAAAAAATAAAATAAAAAGTTGGATGGTAGACATAGTGACAGAATGAAAGTAGTTAGTGGGATGTTGGTGTTGCCATGAGCATAAACAAGAGATGAGGGAGGAAGCTGAGCAAAGATGGTGAAAACTGAAGATTGGTAGGTGGATGAGGAAGATGCATGACTCCAAACTGAGGACAGAGTCGTGCATCCTGTGGTGCTGTAAGGCAATTAAAATGAAAATCACTACAAGACTGTGGATATGAACTGATTGGGACTGAAAGGTAACCGCTCAGAGGGGATATTTTGGACAAGAAGTGAGATAACGGGGGAGCCGGGTGGGAGGGTTGGACGTGGAGGTGTTTTGAAAGCACCAGAGGCCCAAGAGGGAGGAAAAGGTAAAACACAATGTCTCAGAGCTGAGGAAGTTTTAGGCAACAGAACACAAATAACTGGAAGACTGATAATATTTTGCAGGAAGATCAAATACTGTTTAATTTTTTTTAATTTCAGCATTAGTTTGTAGGAAAATGTATAAACTGTAAATTACATGAAGTTATGATATATTGCATTTCAATGATATTTTATTTGAAGACTTTCCGTACATTTTTTCAATGCTCACATAGTTTTGGCTGAATTAGTGAAAATCATAATCTCCATTTGTTTTTTAGTGAGGGGTTATTATAGATAAATGTATTTTATTATACTAATAAGTATTTCTTCTGCTTCTAGTTGACTTGAAACAGTTTGTGTTTACTGTATCTGTTTACACACCATGTTCCTTACCCCTAGGCATTCCCATCTTTGGAATCAAAGCAAAAGCAGATTATCAGGATAAAAATGCACCCAGGCAACTGCCCCAGTAGTTAGAATTACCTGGAGCATTCAGGAAGCATTCAGCACTTTTGATTGGTTCCCAACAGCCTTCCATTAGAAATGTGCAGATGAAATAATCAAGGCAATAGCCTGCTCTCTGTTAGAAATTTACGTCCAGAAAAAATCAGGATTTTTGTTTTACACACCATGGCAAGAACATAAATAGTTTGTTTCGGCCAGGACATTTCATACTTTCATAAAAAACCTGATTGCAAAACTCCTGAAAAAGACCAGAGACCTTAGGATGTCCTATAATGAACACCATGCAGCTGGTCACATGGTGCACCAATAACAGCCTGGAGCTTAACACCAGGAAGACTGTGGAGATGCTTCAGATGATGCTCTGCTTTGCAAACACCTTCCACCATCCTATACAACAGTGTGCATGTGTGAGCAATCAGCTTTCTCTGCAAAAGAAGCAAAACAATGGCACACTGTTGTTAACGTTGTTAATTAGTGTGTGTTTATTTATGGTCTTTTTAATGTATTTGTTTCAATTATACCAATTATTGACCTGCTAAGGGACTGCAGATGTGAATTAATTTTTAGCTAAATTCTAGTAATGTGCAACAAATGGTGTCATTAGTGTTTAAATAAAATTAAACTGTAAATATTTTATGTATACTGCTGCTTGTGATTTTCTGTAATATATTTGTATGAGTACTGGAGTCTTCAGCAACTACACCTGGCAAAAAAAAAGACTTTGGTTCTGTTTCTCTTTGAGTCACTAAAGCCATGTTTTGAACTGTAGAATGAAAACATTTTTAACGTAGCATTTTTTTGCCTCAGTCAGATGAAGGCCTAGTTTTCTTTGCACGGGTTTGTGTATTGGTCTCAATCCGTCGTGGTTTTGGTGCCTGCAGGCGGTGCAGAAAGCAGCAGCCTGCCTCCTGACAAGAAAGGAACAATGCCATCACATCAACACCTGCACCAGCCAACCCACATTAGCTTCCAGTCAATTTCAGGATCCATTTAAAAATCTTATTACTTGTTTTTAAGTCTTAATAGTATATCACCAGCTGACTTGTTTGAACTTTTACACCCTCACACTGCAGCCAGAGCTCTCAGGTCTACAAATCAATTACTTTTGGACATTTCTAGATCCAGGTTCAAAAGTAGAGGTGACAGAACTCCTTTTGGTGATGGCCCCTGATCTGTGGAACAGCCTATGTTTTCTTATAAGGGCTGCCAGAACCTTTGATCCTTTTAAATTAATGATAAAGTCCCTTTTTTCTTATCGACTTTTAGTCCTGGATGAGCAGAACACACTGCCTTTTATTGTGCACTCAGTTTATTTTCAAAATGTATTTTTTTCCAGTGATGCATTACAGTTGGTTTTAGGTTGTTTCTGATCTAGTAATGATTGCTTTTATATATTATGCTTTGACTTGACTTGATGCCCTTTTATCACAAGGATTATTAGCAGTAAAAAAACTTTAGAGCAAAAAAAAAAAATAATAATTTTTCTTCTGTTTTCTCCCTCCTTCCAGCCTGTGAGCTGATGAATCGTGGTATTCTGGCTCTGGTCAGCTCAATTGGCTGCATGTCAGCAGGCAGCCTTCAAACCCTGGCCGACGCCATGCACATCCCCCACCTCTACATTCAGCGCTCCCCGGTGGGAACACCTCGCTCAGCCTGCCCACCCACCAGTCGCATTCCTGGAGCAGATGACTACACCCTCATGGTGCGCCCACCTGTGTACCTCAACGAGGTCATCATGCAAGTGGTGTCCGAGTACAGCTGGCAGAAGTTCGTCCTCTTCTATGACTCCGATTTTGGTAAGGAACAAAGTTATTTCTGTTTTCTTTTAGAAAATTGCTCACATGCGCATAAAAAAAGAAATAAATCACCAGGTAAAAATTACGCAACATGCTGCATAACATTTCTAGAGGTGTGGTTGTGTGAATTCTTCAGCCTGATGTTTGAAAACATCGACTTTATCTTGAAGTAAAAGAGCTTGTGCTTTCTCACTCTAAACACGAGGAAATGTGTTAATCTGCATGAAGACTGAGTCACAGTGAAACCACATGCAGCTTCACTCTCATGTCATATCAGTTAGCCTGCTTTTTCTAGGATTTCTCATTCACCCAACTTTTCTTTGTGACTCTCTTTCCAGTCCATTAGCACGAACACTAGTCTGTAGCTTCCATCTGCACAGCATGGTTTCAGTGTTACCATTAGGTGCATCATGCAGACCCGGTCACAGTTTGTAGGCTGTGTCTGTGCACGTGGCTGGGTTTTTTGTTTTGCATGTTCTACTTTTTGATTGATTGGCTGGCTACAGTCATCATTGAGCTGACAACGTTTACAATCTTAATGTAAGGTTTCAAAATCATGTTACATTATTTATGTAAAGCTATGGACAAAGGTTTTTAAAACATAAAAAGTCAAAGTTTGCTGTCTCAGTTTGTATAATAGTAGTAGAGCGTTATGGAGAGTAATCCAGTCCCTTTAAGATCAGCTAAATTGATCAATTAACTAAAGAAAGCCTCTGAATACTAACATGCACCTGAAAACCACAGAACATAGAAGCTATGCTAATCCTAGCTAAATATGACAAAATGTGCAACGTTAAACTTCTTTGTCTATAAATACAATGACACTATTTAAATGTAAAGCCCTGTTTTTATTTGCTATATTCCAAAGAAACTTTTTGCATAAGCAAAAATTAGACATCTTTAAATGTTTGAGCTTTTCCAATCAAACACCAAAAAGTATTCATCTGACTTAGGTAACTGATGTTGTAAGACATGTCACTTAGACAGCCATGTTTTTAATCCATCCATCCTGTTTACATTCTATACTTCCCCCCTAGTTCAGCTTCACAGGGATAAAAAAAAAAAAACCCAATCCTCAATCCAAAATTTATCTCTGTAGTTTGTCAAGCTTGGGTCAATAACACTGAAACACAACCTTAGAGCTCCATGGAATGCTGAGACAAGGTTGCAGATGATCTGGTGCTGTGTGAAGGACAGTGGAGTATTTATGCAGTGGAGCACAGGTGAACACGATGAGGGTGATTAGCTGTAGCTGCACCTGATTAGAACAGGCAGACATGGCATAATAGGGGCGGGACAGGCTCTATCACAACAAATAAAAAAGCTGTTTATCTCTTGTAAATTACACAGATCATTTCTAGCATTTTGATTTAATTTCAGCAAAATATGCAAAATAAATTATCTGAAAAATAAAATAAAATAACATTTTTAAAAAGACCTGCTTACAAAAAAAACTCACAATTATTACTTTTTTTAAACCATGGTTTATATTAACCTTCCTCACCTGAATTCTGCATATACATAAAATATAATGTGGTTTCCACAACACTCGTAATTATTTTATTACTTAACAAAGTCCTGCTGACATAATAAAATCTTCCCACTCTTCCAGAAAGTTCTCCTAGTCAGTGTCATTACACAGAGCGGCACACGGTCATGCTCATGGTGGTGACGTACCCAACGCCATTAAACACTCTGTGAGATGAGAAGCATGGATGCAGGAGATCTGAGCTCTGTCTGCACCAACACCAATTAATAATTCACACTATTTAGTGAAATTTACCCAGTACAAAAATTTACTAGTGAATTCTACAGAGTAAAAAAAAAACTAACTCAAACGGATGTAAAATAACACTTTAGGGTTTGTCAACATACCTATTTTAAACATATAGGTGGCCTCGCGTTTCACTTTTCTAGCACCTACAATGCAGCGTTGAACCTAATCCCAGATAGTTTTATTCTAATTTGTATATTCCTGCATGTGACCAAAACATCTCCCAACTTAAAAAGATCTATAAGCACTGAGGCACCAAACTTTGTGAAAACCAGTACTTTCATTATTCTCAAACAGCCATGACTGTTAAGTGCTTCATGCTTCACGTTACTTTCGTTGTTTATGCCTCATTTTCTTTACAGGGTTGTTGTTTTATTTATTCTGTTAATTGAACTTGTGTTCTTTTTCATTGTATGCACTTTTAGTCCTTTCTTTTCTACTGCTGATGGCGCCCTCCACTTGTCAGTGAAATTGACTGATTATCTCATATTGGCACCGTGTGAAACTGCTCTACTGTAATAGAATAAGAGGAAACAAAACTTGTTCATTTAGGTATAGCTGCCCTTGCTCTGTGGGAATTTGGTATTGCATCAACTGCAGAAGCTTTAAACTTGTTTGTGGAGGGAAAATAACTTAGCTCTTCAGTAGAGTTCACCTTGGGTCAGCAGAAAAAAAAAATCCATGTATAAATTTAACATCCATGCTGGTGGATATATAAACTGTGTGCAGGGATTTGCAGCTACCATCTTTTTTCTGAGAACAAGAAAAGGGGCCTGTGCGTGTCAGAGTTTAGCACTGCTGCAGATGTTGTTGATACAGTGACAGGTGACAACTCCAAAAACTCTTGGGTCGGTGGTGTTTTCACATCACCTTTTAGCTTCAGCTCAGCGTGTTTGGAAACCTGTCTATGGGCTGAGGTAAAAACAGCACCATGTACCTGCTACTGTCTGCAAAAGAACACCCAAAAGAAAAGTGAGAGTTTGCTCGAGTTTATGCCACAACATGCTGCGAAAAAAACTAAAAAACAAGAAAAAACAGATTTTGAGTCATGCAGGTGAGAAAACTGCTGCAGTAGTGCTCCTAATGGGTGGAAGCTTTTCAACACTTTCCATTTTGGATCTCACTCGAATGACTGATTTAAGTGTAGGTGCTTTGCAGTCTAATGGAAAACACTGACTGCAACATCTCTCAAAGGTGGGAGGATGGAAGCATAGCACGGCTAAAAGTCTCGGCTTGAACTGGAGTGATAGTTTTCTGCCTCTAGTGGTTTTGTGTTGATTTACTCCCTATAGTCATAATGGAGCTCCATTTGACTCATTACAGTCAATTAACACAATTAATGTGCTGTATGCATTGATCTCCGATGGGATCTCTGCGGTAGAATTGTTTTGCGATGCTTTCTTCAGACTCAACTTCAATCTTTTAAGACATTAAAGCATTTTATCTGTGTATTGAATACCCCATGTCCTCTAAAAGTAACTGGGGAACTTCACCAGGCTGTGCATATTGGATGAATATTGAGCAGTTGCTAATGTGGCCCCTTCTGGAAATGCTAGTGCCACTACTCAGGTGTCAGCGTAATAAATGCCAAGATTAAATCAACCCTGAGCAACGCCGGATGGAAATTTTTCAATCAAATGCATTGTGGGGAATAAACATACATCCTGGCTCTTTTCTTTGTTGGAATGGTACACTATGCAAGCCTCCGTTATACACCATAAGTTTAACCTCTTTAAATTAGCATTAAAATCCCCAACAAATGTATTCATGCCAGCCGGTAACAGATTTTTACTTTGGCCTTAACTTTAACTAATCAGGCGTGAAAGTGAGAGCACCTTCTTGTCTGCAGCAGGGCAACCTTAATCAAACTCTTTTTTTTACTCCAAATTTGCCACCACATGTATTGCACTCACTAATTTCTGCACAGTAGACACTTGCACATGTACATGAGTGCACACACATTTGTAGCCCACTTAAATCCCTCTATCCCCTCTGTGCTCTGTGGCCTCTGATTCATCGCTCGGATCCTGTGGGTTTTACCAGTGATGTTCTTTCAGCCACAGAAGGCCCCTTAAAGATATCACCATTTTTCCCTAATGACCCCACCCTCACTCCCTGTTTTAGAAAAAGTAGCATGAGTGCCAGAATGGGAGAGCACAATAGAGAGGGAGACAGAGATGGTCTTTTAAGATGATAGCGATGTTCCCAATAGGCCTTTGCTCTGTGCACGGCGTTCTTTATAGAACAGACAGTTGAGTGTGTCCTCTCAAGTGAAGGTACAGTGCAACTGTCCCAGTCCTTTGCTTTTTTCAGCTCTACTGGTGCATCCCGGACACCGAGAACACTTGTTTTCTCTCCATCTAATCTCTATTTCTCCCTTCACAGTTTCTCCCTCTCTTTCCATTTTCTTTGTGCCATATACTTCTTTTCTTTGTCCTTTTATTTTTAAGGTGTTTTATAATTTCTCTGCAAAAACCTGAGGCATAGTGAACACATGAGGGATGCTTGTTACCTGCTGACTGACCTTGCCTGTAATCTGTGTGAACTAAAGAAACATTGGCCTCCTGCAGTAAATGCAGGAGGCGCCACTTAGTGGTAATAACACCATCCTTTCTCTTTTTTTAAGTCAATGACAAAAGGAGCCTGAGGCAAAGATGTAAAAGGTTTAAGTTGAACAAAAGAACAGTTTCAAGCCACTTACTTTCCTTCTATTTTTATTATTTTTAAAGAAATAAAATATGCACTTTTATGATTTATTATTTTAAGACGAAAATGTGTAAATTTTTAATCAGCCTTATTTTTGTAGGAAAAAAATTGCAAAAGATGCAAGAAGAACTGGACTCAAGGCACATCTCTGGCTGTTTGGGTGGAAAAAATGAGTTTATGTGAGGTTAATTATTAACTTCACAAGGACTAAATATATGAATCAGCTGTGATGATGAATGATGTGATAATAAAATATCAGTTTAGTCTATTGAGTAAAATTTGGCCATTACCTGCACAATGTGTTTATGGTAGTTTATAATCTGTAATTATAAATATTTTAGCATGGGTTCATGCATTATAAATGAAATCAATATTGTGCATTGTTCCAACCTCATGAGAATGGAGTTAATATCCTGTATTTGATGACTTTAAATTGTAATCATGGTTAACAAAGTGCACACAAAACCTCAAAAGTTATCTTTAGTTTTGTTGATTTGAATAAATCTAAAACTTAATACAATTTCTGTTTAATGATCATTAGGCCAGGATATATAGCACATAATGTATTTGTCTCATGAAGAAATCCCCAGCAGGTGTTGAAATGGTTTTGTAAAAAAACATGCAGAGTGTATTAACCCAGATTTGTAGAAAAGGAAATATATAAGTTGCAGGAGCATTTATTGCAGGAAAAACACATACTGTATATTAAAATAAATACAACATACACAAATGTTTTCTAATTAAGTTGGCTGATTTTTAGTCATGTATGGAATGTTTGAATGTTGGAGCCTGTTTAAAATGTGTCACTTAAAAAGTTAAATCCCCAGAAAACACTCGACCCCTCTGTGAGCGTCGTGCAGGATATCAAAGCAAAAACAAAGATCAGGAAGACACTTGGTAGGTTTCTGAGACTGCACTTCCCAAAGATGAAAAAATACACAAAATGAAATGCAATTGTGGCATCATTTATTCATCACTTTCCCATTTTTATGGGTAAACTTTATTATAACTTAAATATTTATCATATTTGATTTCTCAGACATACAGTATTCATGTAAAGTGGCACTATAGAGCTGAGATTCACACACAAAAATAGATTTCAGGAAAAAAAGAGGTGACATTTATTTGGAAGTAAAATTTATTACAATTGCTCCTGAATCACAGAGTATTGGGAACACAGCCTTCTTGTCTTTGCAGCTTACATAAAAACACAGATTTTGATTATTAACCAGAATAAACTGTTTAATAAAATCATTTCTTAAATGAATGTATTCAAGTGCTGTTTTATCAACTTCGTTTTTATGCATTTGCCATTTAAACACCACAGTGTATTGAAACTTTGCTTAACCAAGAAAAAGAAGAAAGATGAAAAAGCTCAAACCTTTGCAAATTCCGAACCATCAAATTAACGAGCATTGGAAAACGAATGATGTTACAGTAGCTTCACCTTTTTGCTAGACCAAATTAAAGAAATAACAGCAATTACAAAGTGGAATGTTGGTATTAAAACATATTGAGGCAAACTCTGTGATCAGTTCAGGTAAAGGTCTCTAAGCTGTGACGTCATGAAAATTCAAGGTTCAAAAATAAATTAGATGACACTATAAATGTGTCATAATGATATGCCTCCATTGTGTTTGTTATAAAAACAGATTGGCTTTTAGTTTATTCATTTATTGGTATTATTATATTAGTATAAACTCTAGTATCAGCCCTGGTCTTACACTGGAACTATTTGATGGAAAAATCCCCCAAAAAAACTCTCCAGTATTATACACACATGTTCTTTCATTTGCATTAAGACAAAGCAACATGCAAGGAAAACATTCAAAAGGTAAAACACTGTGGACAGCAGGTATGGACAGAGACCTAAAGGCTGCAGATTTGACAAAACAACTGTTGTGGAAAAACCTTTCACCTCTGCCTTTGACCTCAGAGTGAATCCAATTTTTTCTTTTCTTTTTTGTTGATTTTTATCCCTGTTGCTGGGCTCATGACAAATGTAACAAAGAAAGGAGGATTTGTTGTAGAAAGGAAAAGTGTGCCTTTGAGCCTGTGGTGTCCATGCTGTCAAAGGTTACATCCATCCATCTATTTTCTATACTTGTTTGATCACAGGGAGTCGGAACCGGTCTCCAGCGGTCAATAGGCAGGGTGCAGGGACTGGTCTGCAGCCCATCACGAGGCAACATAAAGACAAACAACCATGACACACATTCTCCTACCCAGGGCAGATTAAGAGTCAATGAACCTTTGATTTTGGTCTGTGGGAGGAAGCATGAGGGCCTGGAGAAAACCCACGCATGCATGTGGAGAACATGCAAACTCCACCTAGAAAGGACCCATACGGGATCCTGCAATTTGTCTTGCTGCAAGACACCAGTCCTAACCAACAGCACCACCATGCAGCCCTCAAAGGTTAGAGTTTTACCCAACCTGATATCAGGACATTATAATGGGAAATGAAGTAAATCTGTTTTTGAAAACCAGACTAGAAAGTACACAATGGGACCAGGATATGAGACAGCTGGAGACACTTTTAGAAGATAGGAAAAGGTCATACTCACCTAAAAAGGTACTAAGCTTTTTATAGAGTGTTAGGTTTTTCCAAGTGTTGGTTAAATTGTCTGTGGGGACTTCATGTGATGCCTGAGGTGGGCTCTGAGGTAAAAGACTCTAACAAAGCAATAGAGAAGAAAAATAAAGCATATGAGTGGGGAAAGGAGATGGACTTGTGACAAAAGGAAGATTTTCACAGTAGGTATTGTGAACGACTGTTACTTTAGGTCCTGAAGCATCAATTTCCCCCCAGTGGAGATTAACTTCCAAGACTACTATAGATTCTGCTTCTCAGGTCAGGTCTGTTAAACACCATCTGCCTCAAATTCAGCTGAAAAATTAAGTATTTTGACCTGGGCTCACAGGAAATGCCATGCATTCCACTTCAAGAATAAATCCGTCCATATTTTTTTTTAAATCACAGCGTGTGAGCTCTGCTACAGTAAAATGCTCGAGGCAAGGATGAAGATCGCCAGAGGTAACATCTGAAAGGAACAACAAAGTTAAGAGAACATTGGTCTAACTGGAACAGGGCAGGGTGTACATATAATCATAATCATTTTTCCTTCACTGTGACATCTCAATGTATGGGGATTTATTTTCTATTGAGTGATAAAAAGGATTTTATTTGTTCATTTCATTGAGTGTTTGTTTGTGCATGACCACTTATATTTAAGTTTGATCACTAAACAGTTGAGTAGAATAAAAATAAACACATTAATCAGACTGGAAATCTATTTAATCTTTTCAACATTTCAACGTTGTTGAAACAGTGTTCCTCACTAATTGTAATGAATATATTGATGTTGCAGACATTCATTAGAATTGTACTCCTCTGAGTACTTTGGCCACAACCCAGTTTTTAAGTAGAGCCTTTCTCTGGTAATAAATGGATAAAAGAGTGATACAAGGTCACCCTTATCCTACTTCTCCTTCAAAACTAATATATATCATCATGGATTCCATGGCAGCAAAGAACTCACATTATGATGATACAATGAGCAATCAAGCACTCCCAGCCTGAGTGCAAGCACCAATCACTGGGAGAGCCAAGAAGCTGAGGTAGCTCAACCAAGCTCAGTGAGTAGACGGATGGATGGATAACTTTTCACTGGAGTCATGAAAGCTTCAGTCATTTTAAACAAAGCAGGTGCATAGGGAAGGAAAAAAATGCACTTAGCTTTAGTGTGAAGGTGCAAAGTTGAAACATTTAGTGGTTTCTGGATTACTGTAGGGTGTGAACATTTTTCAAGTCAGAGGGAAAGCATCAAAGGGAAAAGGGAGGCTCTGACAGACAGTCAGGGAGCTGCTCAGCCCGAAAATTATTTGTAGAAATTTGGTGTTTTACTCTTTTCTAACACTCAGTGGAACATCAGCATGTTTGGCCAATCCGTTTCTTCAACATCTCGTTTTCCATTCTCTCTCTATGAGGACATTCTTAGTAGAGACACAGTTGACATCTTCTCTAACACAATTCTTATTCTGAGGTTTTAATTTGAGTTTTATTATTTTTTTGTGACATGCATATTTCTTCTAAGCTGATTTTAACCACACTGTAGTTCATGAAATAACCACCTCTATCAGAGACTGTAATCATTAGTTTAATATTATTTGGTTTGAATGGGCATCCATTGTCTTTGCATCTTAAAATGGCTCAATTGTCAAGGGACTTTTCACAATATGAAAAGGTAAGGAAAAGGTTACAGTCATTGCTTTTTTAATGACAATATTTCATTACAATTTCCACTAGGAATAAAAGAAACCAGCCCTACAATCATGCACAACTGATCTCTTATGTAAAATGGATGGACCTTTGATAAAACATAAAGCCCATCCCTGTGAAATCCATTGAATACCACTATATATTGTATATTCTATCTAAATAAAATGTGTCTTCAAAATGTGGAGGTTTTTAGAGTAAAAGTAAAAAAGGAAAATGAAAAGAAGAAAGAAAGAATGAGGGGGAAACAAGCAGTGTTCATTTGTGAACTGATTGTACCTCTGAGCTGGTTCATACATCCAGGTGATTCCCTGCATGCCATTAGCCGCTACACTACATTAACTCCTGCTTTCACATTGAGCTAGGGACTTGGAGAATAGATGGAATAGAGAGAAACAAGGAGAATGCTTACAGAGCTGGGACACGGTTTCTAAATTTGTACAAGCATTAACCTATTTTTTTATTTGATTGGTATAAATTCAAGTATAATGCATAAAATCTAGAATAGTGTTTTGGGAATTTGGCTTTTTAGAATATTGTAAATCACACCCAGGTGACGCTATCATGTCACCTTTAACAAAGTCATCTGAGTTAGATGACAGGGCTAGGAAGAGGGGAGATGGACGATATGTCTTCCCACGGTAGACTTGGGAGGAGTGGTTGAATGGGGTGACAGTTCCATAGAAGAAGAAAAAAACCTTTATGAGATGATGGGTGGTCATGGCGTTAATGGACCGACACTGTCTCCCAGAGGAATGTTTCTCAAACAGATGGTTGCCTGGGTGGGCAAGGTCGGCAGCAATTTTACTCATCTTTTTATCCACTATCTTGTCCTAAAGCACCTTGATGGAAAGTGTCTTGAAGTCAATGATCCGCTCAGCGGTGGGGCGGTACGCGCTCAATCCTCGTTCTTTGAAAAGAAGACGACTAGAATTCAGTCAGACTTTCATGTCGAGAACAAGGATGCTTTTGACTGTAAATGTGTAAAATTGGACCTGGTTGTGTTCACATTTGAAATTCAATGACATTTTTTTTCACCAAGCAAAAGTCATGAAACCTTTCCTTTTTTCTCTGAATACATTGCACTTGAGTGTATTCCTATGGATCTTCTGGATTCCTCTTTCTTTACTCACGCTTTGACTCATCATTTGAGTCTCATCAAACAGTTGCCCATCAGTTCAACTGAGACACTACATCCCAATAACCTTCAAAGTTTGTTCCCACTTATTTCTTGCACACGATTTAAACTCAATGTTTTCCAGATGTGTTCTGGATCCGTGACCTGTGCATGTTTGTGTGCAGGATTTGGTTTTCAGAATGGTTTTAATTAGTGTGTTTCTCCTCTTTTCATGATGTTGTACCTCCAAAATTTGGCCTTGATGATATCACTCTATTGCCAGAGCACTCTCACTTCTTAACAGCTTTAATCAATCCAGTTAATTGCTCATCTGTGACACTGCCTGTGACGACAGTGTCATCCATTTTCCATATCAAATAGATCATTAGGTAGATGCTTTACATACTGAAGCTCGGCACTCAGACACACACTCTCTCTCTGACATCATTAGCAGTGGTCTCAACCAAAGTGCTTTAATTAGGATTACCTTGACTTGCAATGTAGCTCATTAAAATCAGATGAGTAGCAGTGAAAATACCAACACCCACATCCTGGTTTTGTTATCATACAAAAATAACTTTTATTAGCAGTAATTATAGTGGTTGGTGCCTCAGTCGAAAAAAAATTAACCATATCATGAGCTATTATGTTGGTGCTTTGATAGGATACAGCAGATGTGTTGAACGCCAGTCAAGGAGGGCTACTATCCAGCATGTTTTAGTAAGTAGATGAAGTATTAAAGCCTTGGTTGTCCAGTCAGTGGCACCACAAGAAAAGTCAAGATTATGACATCTGCTGCAAGTCCTGCTTCGTCTCATGAAACTTGGGAACTATCCAAGGAAGACAAGCCTATCATGGATGCTGAACTTGTAAGAGTGCATTCTGGGAATAATGAAGGAGATACTCAGAGAAGACATCAACAAAGAAGATATTGTTAACCATTTTCCAGAAAAGCAGCACAAAGGGTGGGGTATTTAGGAATAGTTTTTGACACCACGCTCTGAGGACATATCAATTGCTGTCAACAAACAGAACTGATAGAGAATTTTTGATGTAGAAACGTTAAAAAAGTAGAACTGTATCGTTTGGTTTTGAAGGCAGACACAGCAGGTGGTTACACTGCCATTTTCTTCTTTGAAAAGCTTTCATGGTAGCTGGATAAATCGCTTAAATATAACTGACAGTAGGCCGTGTTTGATGGGATGAGAGATAGACTTTGCATCCCTTCTCTAATCAGCTTTTCCAACAATCACTTTGTTACACTTCATCTTTCAACAGAAGGTTTGTAGCAAACTGCCCAGAGAATTAGAAGTTATGAATGACATCATTATCAAAATGACTTTTATTCACCCTAAAACCTTCAATGCTGTCTTTACTGAATGTCCCTGTGAACAGGAGGCTCCCAATGTGGTCCACACGATGAGAAGCATGTGCCCCACTTTTTAAAGATTCTGTGTGTGTGTGTGTGTGTGTGCGTGTGCGTGTGCGTGTGCGCGTGCGCATGTGCGTGTGTGTGTCAAATCAAACCACTTGAACCCACTTAGGTAGCAGCTCCAAGCTAAAATTCAAATTTATGAGGAATATTTGAGAAAATAACTCAAGGCTTTTCAATGGAAATAAGCTTGTTCCTTTCTGACACCAAAAAGTAGTGTCTGGAAGGCAACTTCAGTACATGTTTGATAATGTTGGAGTACTAGAGCCACCACTGATGGCTGTGCACACCTGTTCACTTTTCATGACACCACGATCTGTCCAGCTGAAGCAAAAGCCAATTCTGCCTGCGGTGCAGTGAGGGTGTGTTCCAGCTGGAACTGGTTCAAATGGATCCATAAATGGGTCTAATCAAGAACAAGAGGTGCAACAGACTCATAGTGCATTTAGTGATGGAAATAACTTTTTCTTTTCTACCTCACTAGCTGGTTCCTTCTGGCTCACAACCTGCTCTTCATTTAGTATTAGTGATGGTTTTTTTTCCAACCAGTACTGCGCTCTACGGTCAACACTGTTAATGTCAACCTGCAGATTATACCACTGCATCAGCAGACACTCCTATAACATAGTCACACAGTTTAATCCTTGTATTTTATCCTGCAACCATAGCGATTTATAAACAAGTTTCATTAGATTTACTTTTAAAATCCAGTTGTTCCTATTTATTGCCATTAAATATATTTATTTTATTTTTGCTTGTTTCTGTAATTTATCAATTTAAGTGAGTTCCTTGGTTTGAAATACAGGATAGGAATATATATAGGAATAAATGCATTTTAATTAGGGATGCACCGAAATGAAAATTCTTGGCTGAAACCAAAAACCAAAAATGAGGAAACCCAGGCCGAAAATAGAAATATTGAAATAAATGATTTTTTCAGTTATTAAAACCATAACATTTAATGTAACCTCACAAAAATTGCAGTGCAATAAATCAATTACAAGACTATAAAAACAATGATGAGAGGAGGGAAAAATACTGTCTGTAACTTGGAGAAGCCCCTGTCTGACATGTGACAGCAGCAGCAGCCCCGACAGGGAGGTAAGACAACACTCTGGTTTGGGTCCGACTTGGGTCTACTCTTGGCTGGACTAGGACAGAACAACGTTGTGGCAGCTCAGCATGATCTTACAGGTGATGTTCAGTTTCTGTCCAGGGGAGCTTGAGGGTTGTAAGCTGTGTTACGTGCGCGTATGCCACCTGTCACTCAGAGTTCCACCGTTCCAGCGCTCTGCAGCGGGAGGAGAAACGAACCGCTGTGCAGACGACTCGTTGCTGTCCAGCTCAAAATCATGAGCAGAGACAGTGAAAGTCCGCACCACAGACATGCTGCTCTTAACCTTTTCTCCTGTGCTGGCTGTGCTATTTGCTCATGACGTCACATGTTTGGGCCGTGTTCTAACCCAAAATGCACTTTTGGGTCACTTTTGGACGAAAATTTCTGGTGGCCAAAATTTTGATGCATCCCTACTTTTAATAATTGAAGGTATAGAAAGAAGACATGAACTGTCTGTTTTTTATGTTGTCCAAAAGGTAGGCCATGTAAAGCAACAAAGATTCTTCCTTTAGAAAAAGAATAAAGGAATTTTTGAGACAGTAACTCAAATTATTTGTGTGCAAACCTTTAAATTTTGTTAACTGATTTCATCATTTGTTGATTTTGAGTTGGAAAAAAAGGGCTTTACTTGATCTTCTATTCCTTTTCTCATCTTTAACTTTCACTGATTATCTAATATCCACTCCATGGTTAAGAATTTGATGAATTAATCATGAAATTTGGTGTTTTTTATTCCTTCATTACCCAATCAAGAAAATGTTACTCCTCCATTGGCTGTAACACACACCCACAGCATTGTGGATCCACTTAAATGCCTGATTATTTGACCTGATTTCCCAATTAAGTGTATTCTCTTCTTCTCCAGACATCTTAAAGTTACATTTTAACTTCATCTGACCACAGATGTTTGAAAAAAATACAATTTGTTCCAATGCAAAAATAAAAAAAATCTCTCTTTAACCTCATAGAAAACATTACAATGTGCATCTTATTAAATTACAAACACACACTGTGTGCTTTTATTACAAATTTACACTTCACATACATGAGGACTTTTTAAATGATTGATTTTCTAACTCATAAGCATGTCAGAGGCAGTGTGGGGGGGTTACAGAGTCTTGCCCAAGGACATGTCAGCACGCCCCAATCATCTGAGCTACAGCCATTCCCTAAGGGCAAATCCACTGAATGTTTTGTGCATTCAAGTTTCTAAAGAGAAATTTATTTAGTTCTGATAAACACACTGTGTTGACAAGAAGAGCTGCACGTCAGATTAGCATGATGGATGAAGTTTGAAATACACAAATCCAGTAAGAGCGAGGGATAACTGCAAATAAAAGTTGATGAATTTGGATGTTTACTGAAACTACTCATGCAGAGAGACAACACATTAGCTGCAGCAGGAAAAAAGATGGTTCAAACTTGTCAGTGATGCACTTAATATTTGTGTTTACAAGAAATGTGTTTTTCTCTCACCACATCTATTACTGTCCTTGTTTATCCCTTTGCAAATTTTTACGTTTGCACATGATGCAAATGTAGTCACTTCTGTATATGAATCTGTTTTTTTTGTAGATATTCGGGGTATTGAGGATTTCCTGGATCGTACATCACAACAAGGAATGGACGTGTCCCTTCAGAAGGTGGAATCTAATATAAACATGATGATCACAAGTCTGTTCAGAACAATGCGCGTGGAGGAGCTGCACCGTTACAGGGACACGCTACGGAGAGCAGTGCTGTTCATGAGCCCAGCTACAGCCAAGGCTTTTATCACTGAGGTAAGAATAAGACTTTTTTTTATTTTTTATATAAGTTAATACTACAACAACAGATAAACATTAGCTCAAGTTCTTCCCAGTTTGTTAACTCGATTGGATTTAAATGTTTTGATGAGTTGTCCAAGAAGGTTCATGTCCTACTGGACTGGAATCAATCAGGAATGTATGTCCTCATCACACTACGTTTAACTAAGTTTGTCTGCACACCCACACTTTGTAGTTTCACCCATAGACTTAAATTATAGTGCGTTTGTCTTTGATGTAAGCTCTCAGTCTCTCTGTTAACCATATTACATAAAATAACGATTGTTTCTACTCTGGTATCCACTTAAGTATCAGTGGTTTATCCCTGAACCTGGTTTGAGAGTGTGAAAACAGCCTTCGGTTTCCCTCTATTCTTCTGGCCTGCGCTGTAAAACAACCTTAAAATGAAGCCGATTATATAATTTTATTGTCCAATAATTAGATTTAATTTTCTTCCTTACATGTGTTCCAACCACTTACTTCAGACACCCTCAAATCTGAACCCAAACGCGTATAGACACTCACAACCCCATCTCCCATCATGCTCTTTATCTTTGTAGAAGACAATTAGAGGAGTTCCTCTGCTCTTATGCATAAATGATATGGAGGTCATGGTTGAAAGCAATAGGCTGCAGCATTAGTTATGAATTCATAATTTGTAGTGGTAGGATGGGGCTTAATCCCATGTGTCATGTTCTCATCTCAGTTTAATTAAAAGTGACCTCGGAAAGAGCAATCACAATCTAATTTGGTTGGAGGCGTGACGGGAAGGGGGGGTGAAAAATGAGGTGTTATGGTGTGACTGTGAGTGTGTTCGTGTCTGTGTTTGTGTATATGGATTTTTGTATGGCTGAGGCTTTAAGTGAATCACTGTACGAGTGTGTTTTCGGCCTAGCAGCGGGTCTTTGACAAAGTGCCTTAAAGCAGCTCTCTGGAGCATTTTTCTATGTATCAAAGTTTTCTAAATGTTTTAAATGATATTTCAGGTCTAAACTATGATCTATGGGTTGAGTTCCACAACATGTGTCATTCTGATGAAGACCCTCCTTCCTCCTAGAGACCCCTTTGCATTATTTCTTGCCGCCGACATTTTTCAGCCAATGAAATTCAAATTTCTGCATTCTCTCAACATGCACGCGCATCGACCAAACCTGTACCAGTAGGGGGCGCTGTCGTACAGGACGCTTTGTGTGTTTCTTTGTTTACCGTCTCGTTCACTGAGGACTCACAGCTCATTTCTACTAAAAACCTACCCATTCTCCAGCTAAAGATGGATTTATTTTTATTTTTAAAACTTTCACCTCACAGAATGGCAAGGCTTGACAGGATTATGCGTTTATTTTGGTCAGAAAGTTCATCCAGGGCCGAGTCAAGTTCAGCTTCAGAGTCCAGCAGCAGCTCTCTGCTAACAGAGCTAATATCAGAAGCAGCAGGGACAGAGAGGGCTCTTCAGACCCTCGTAGTATTGTTGGAATAAGATTGTGAACTGTGAGTGATTAAACCCTACACATTGAGCTGTACAGTTCATGTCCGAAGTATATGCGCCGTGTGCACGCGCGCACATGCGACCGGACGCGCGTGTCGAGATGTTTTGAGGAGGAGCCTTTGGACGTTAGATTCAAAAACTGCTCTCTTTCTGAAATAATCCAGAGTGCGGCTTTAAGGTTTCTTTCATCCGGAGGGAATATTTAAAATCCACTTTACGTGACTTATGAAATCTTAATAAGAACTGTATATGTTTTGTATATTTCTCCTTTTGAACAGTTATCTTTAACATTCAATCGAAGCAAAAATCTTTTAAAATCTATTTGACTTGGATCACCAGTCGGTTGGTGTTGGTGTGTTTTTAAAATCAGTCACAGGTATTTGGTACTTGGACCTAAATGCACAAAAGATAAAGAGGCAAACAGACATGTGCGTGTGCAGCAGATGGGTTGGAGAGAATGAGAGTTAAATTATGTAACACATAAGTGGAAATGGGCCCATATAGGAAGGAGTTTAACAGGTAAGTTAAGGTAATGTGCTGAGAATACCTGGAGGCATAGTGATCGAGAGACAAAACATTCAGAAAAAACACTAAAGAAAAATCTTGACTGCATATGCGAATTATCTTGTTCAAGAAAACTGATTCTGAACATTTTTGCATTAAGCTGCAGCCCACAAAACATTCCCAGCAGCATATCTGTCTACTTCTCAGCAGCTAAGTTGACAAATGAATGAGGTTGTGACCTGTTCAGCAGTAGGGGTGGATGGAGCAGTCACTGTAAATAGAAGTAAGCACTTCTGATTATCATTCATCAATTTATACAAGGGGATATGATTAACAATAATTGCACAAAATTGCTTTAGCTGTTGCATAATATGGATTTGCTGGCTTCCGTTTTAGTTTGTTTGTTTGTTACACAAATGAGGTTTTTTTTTAGACTTTTCTTTTCTTCCTTTGATAAGGTTGACAAATCAGACATTTATTCTAATTCAGTCGGACGTCATGTCGAGTTGAGTTTCTGAGACGAAGTGTCGGAAGACGGTAAAGGCTGGTGAATAAGACTGATGATTGCAGATGTCAAACACTCTCTTCCTGGCAAGCTGGGGAGAACGTGGAAGAAGACGGATTTAAGGGTTGAAAGACAGATGCCAACAAGCAGGGAGACATGTGGTAACAGACTAAAAATGAGTGAGGCCTCGTCTTTTCTCCATCACTTGTCTGAGATTGTTTTTCTCAGAAAACGCCTTCCATTCAGAGGGATTTGATTGAACACAGTGGGGTGTTCCTAATTATTTAGAGGGAGGAGAAATGCAGATTCTTCATGATACAAAATAAGTGTTTTAGTTTTTGTTTGATTTTCCAAATGCTATCACAACAAACGACATTCAGTGGTGTTATGTTGTCACATATTTTCGTTCTAATTGTGAGGACACAAAAAGAAGACCATCCAAATGAGTCCATTTACTGCCCCCATTAATGTGACTTCTGGCCCATTTGTGTTTAAAATTAATTTTACTTTCTTTACTTTCATTTTCTAGTCATGTCAAAGTTGATGGTTTTGTAGTCTTGGATTAGTTACGTTCATATTTTATTTGACTTCCACCACAACTCTAAAATCCCCAAGAAAAGAATCATAACATAAATATTCAGTGTTTTTGCATGAACCAAATTAATATTATATAAAAGTATATTCTTATGGCCACATTTTATTCTGAAAAAGTTGGTCTTCTGTTGCAACTTATTCTTCAAACACAGACAGATTTACATTAAATATGAAAAATATATTTTTAAAAAATACAACAACATAAAACTTGCAGTTTGGTCTCAAAACATTCAAAAGTTTGCAACTATTGTTTTTAGGGTTTTCCCCCTGAAGGACCATCGGAAAATCTGGGAATTATTTTGAAGATAATGGCTGCTAAAAATGAAAAATAAACAAAAATAATCTTCATAGAATCTGTTGAAAACATGTTTTCTGAATCTGGCTCTATTAATATATATATATATATATATATATATATATATATATATATATATATATATATATATATATATATATATATATATATATATATATATATATATATATATATATCAACATCCACATCTGCAAACTCTATCCCTGAGTGAAGCCTTCTGTCTCTCCACTGACCTAAAACATATCTAAACATGAATATATAAGTCTAGCAGTACAAGGCTAGAACAATTCATATGACTTTGCATGAAAATATGACATTTCATATTGGGGTTATTCTTAGCTCCAAGTTGGTGGAACCCCTCATTCCTATTAAGCGAATTGGCGTTCTGTATGCTGTATAAGTCACCAGCTTCAGTCTGACTTTGATTTAGTCACTTTCTGAATTGTAATCCCAACCCAGCTCTCCTCCTCTCTTATGTTTGTCAGTCTTATATAAATCATTGTGTCCTTTTTTCAAGACTGATTTGCACTTTCTGGTTTTTAGTGCAAAGCCGGTTAAATTAAAAGTCATAAAATTGTTGTGAAATTAAATAGATATTTTACTTTATCTACCCAGGGATGCTGTCTTTGTATGAGACCATAAATTTCAGTTTTGCAAAAGGTTGTAATGGTCAGCATTATGAAGCTTTCCATCTATCAGTGGGTTTAAAGAAAATACTGGTCAGAGTAAACTAATTATTGTGTTCTGGTGATTCAGGAATTATACAGGTTGCTCAAAAAACAGATGAACCAATTTTGAAATTCAGTTTTTTCAACTATCAGGGTGAGGTACACACTTTTTAGAACAGTTTTCTTCCACTCTTTCCCCCTCCAAAAATGTTTGCATATAAGGATATTTTAATGCAATTGTGGTTTATTTGCTTTATTGCAGCTGCTAATTCATCATATGACATCAATGCTTCTTTTCTGATGGAGACTCATGGAAAAAGTGGAATATTTGTGACTAAAGAACATAAAATACAATAAAACAAAAATTGCATCACAAATCAAGAAGTACATGTTATAAGATCTGGCAACGTGAGGCATGTTGGGTTCATGTAAGAGTTAATGCAAAAGTTCCAAACAGACTAGTCAGAAAGAGGCTCAGTCAAAAAAATGCACAAAAGCCAGTTAGACAGTGCAAAAAAATTCCAGCTTAGCATCAGAATAAAAATATAAACCTGGAAAAGTGCATGATAAAATCCCTTTAATTTATTTGCTATGTTCATCCCCAAGGTTTTGAACTTAACAGTCTTTTTTTCTGCTAATGAAGCCTTGAATCAGATGTTGTGATTATGCCATGCTCCATTGCCAGTGATGAATATGTATTTTCTCATCAACAGGCTGTGCATGAATTTTCCACACTTTATAATGAATTACTTCTGATTCATTTTGGACCTAGGGACCATGAAATATATGTTTGGAAAGGGAAATATGAGGTGTCAGATGCATTCAGAACAATGTTTTTTATCCCCTTAGGACTTATATGGCATTGCATTGTAAAATATTTTATTTTATTTTATTATTAACAATATAAATACATACTACTTAAACATGTTTGCAGCAAAAAAAATTTAAATCAAGATTCATTGCCTATTGTGTAAACATTACACAGATTATTCTAGGAGAAAAAAGAAAGGTGTCAGAATAATTTCCATTCTTCTCTAAATGATCATTCAAAAGCAGTCTGAAAACTTGACTCTACTTCCTGTCAAAAAAGCAACAGGCAGTTATATATGCAGGAAGACGCTTTCATTTTCTTACTGGGGTCTCTCAAGGATGTGTACTTAGTCATTTATTCTTTTTAACTTGTCCCTAAAATTCAGTACAAATCCGCTCAATAAGTGTGTTGATGATAAACAGGGTTTATATGCTGCAGGAATTACCATACAGATTTGTGTAACGTTTGATTTAGTTGTTTGTTTTTTTTGTGATTTTCTTCACAACAGATCATTTGTTAGTGCTGCGATGTCTTGGAGTGCGAGGAGCATATGTTATCCCTTATGAAACACTTTGCAGAAGATGCAAATAAAGGTGGAAAGAAGGGTACTGAAAACAAATGTAGAAACACAAGACATGCATAGGTGACAGGAGTATTTTAAAAACAAGAGGAGAAACGGCAAAGATGTGAATTCAAGTATTGACCTTTATAAGCATAAGTTATCAGTACACACAATTATTACAAACCACTTCTACTCTAACAAACTACAATATAGCGCTGGTAGTCAGTTTAATGAACACTGCTGTCAAATGCCTCCTTAAAGGACAACTATCTTGCTGTTCATAGTTGTGGTTGGTCCTTGAAGAAATGAGGGCCTCTCCAGTGTGAAGTGAATATCTAGTGTTTACTTTGAAAATCCATTTTGTGCTTCTCTGAACAAGGAAATTGGTCACTTCTTGCCCTTACTGAGTTAGCCTCCAGGCCAGCTCAGTTTTGTCTCTCTTTGAAGAAATCACTGCTAATTATCAGCTGTGCATTTGTAGCTGCAGTAGGTTCAGAAACAGAGGGAATCTAGTTGAGGTTGGGTTGCTGGTGAGTGAGAGAGAAAGAGATGGTGAGAGGAAGAGAGAGAGACTGAGTGAGGGAGAGATCAGTGGTTGAGAGCTCACAGAGAGAGTTGAGGTCTGGACCTTTTTCTTGATGAAAAGATGAGCATGACCCACCCTTAGAGAGTTTTGGAGAGAAAACAAAAAGAAAAATGGACAGAGTCACTTGGGGTTTGTTATGTGGGGCTGAGTATTTCTAGAACAGAAGTCTCTAGCAGACCCTCATAATAAAAGTCCAGTTTTTTGCTCATTCAAAGGAATTTGATGCTGTGGATGCACGTTTCCTAAAGTCAGGTTGTATTATCTCAATTAAGCCACAATTTTTAGGTTAGTTGTTTTCAGCGGTCAGTAACAAAGACACATTCTTCCATTTCCTTTCATTGAACCTTTGAACTATAATAAATATAACTGTCTGACAAACAGAATTATACTTTTTGCCAACTAAGCAATTCCCTAAAGAGCAATTAGGTGAACATTTACCATGCATTGACAGATGATACATCACTTAGCTCTTGTCAGGTATACTACTTATTTTTTTCTTTAAGACATACCTTTCAGGCTTTATCTACTGTATAGCAGCATCACCCCCATGCTGTGCATAATCAGAATGAGGGATTGCACTGAAACGAAGATTCATTCCAGTCTGCTGGTTTCTTTATGTAAGGACAATTTGTCTTAAACTGCTTTAAGATGACTTTTGTTGTGAAATACACTGAATATAATATAAATATATAGTTTTTAGGCCCGATTCATCCTCTACTTGACTATTTTCCTTATTTTTAATGCTCACATGAGTGACAATGATGTATTTATTAGGTGACTTGCTCTACCAGCTTTGGCCGAGCCATCTTCACCTGTAGTTGTAGCCTGAGCATGATAGAAAAACCAAACCATCCAGCACTAAGTCTAACTTTCAGAGTTCAATAAAGATCCATAACCACTTGAGATTACGTCGCCATATTTCTTCTTAATATAAATGCACTTTTTCACATAAAAGCTCTGCAGACTTTCCTGAAAAGAACGCATTCCTGCCCACGTTTCACTTCAGAGGGCAAAAGGGCTCATCTCCAGTTTTCCCCTTGAACTTTATCACCATACAGAGATGACATTATGTTCTTATCTCAATAAACAGGGTGCCTGTATGTGTGTGGGGTGTGATGACATTAAGGTTTTATCTCTGCACATGGAGCTGGGAGCACAGTGATTATAAGCATTACAGCTACAAGACTGAAAGGCTGTTTGTGTGTTTGTGTCTGTTTGGAAGAAGCACCGACGGTTAGCGCTATTGACTGCTGCTAGTACAGCCACTAATGGGGATACAGATGTGTGTGTGTTTGTGAGAGAAAGAGAGAGAGGAGGTTAGACGGAGAACTTTTCACACTTCCCCTAATTTCCAGCATGCTTTATATTTTCTCTTTCCGTTTCAGTTTTGCTGTCAAGCACTCACACTCACACACTTGCTCCTTATGCAAAATGTGCCCAACAAAAACAACTAGCAGCCCTTTTGTTTAATTTTGTTCTTGGTTTATGTCTTGAATTTATGCCGATTTGCACTTGATCTGCAGACTAAACTCCAAATTCCAGCTACTATGCACTCTCCAGGATTGACACCATGCACTGAAAATGCTCACCTACCCATAATGTATGCATGTTGTGTGTTAGCACTGAAAATGTGCCTGAAATTGTGCACCGTTGATGCTATAATGTGTTTTCTCAGTTTGGGGACGTATTAAAATACATCTATATATAGATTTTGTATTTATAATTTTATTTCTCAATCAGCATTATAGAGACATCAGAGATAAAACAGCCAGCCTAGCAGATGTTAACCAACACCTAAAATCATAAAGTAGCATCAAAACTGCAAAGATAAAGCAGTCTTGGACATATCCAGTTTTATTATGTAGGATATTCCAGAAGACACAGGTAGATTCATCTACAATCACCTGGATTATTGACTACCTGACTGAAGAGTTGTGTGTCTGACCGTGTTGTCACTAGCACAGGAGTACCTCAAGGAACTGTACTTTCACATTTTTTTAGCTTGTACACCTCAGACTTTCAGTACCAGTCATAGTCTTGTCATCTGCAGAAATTCTGAGATGGCGCTTCGGTTTTTGAATGTATCAGCGATGGATAAGAGACTGAGTCCAGAGAACTGGTGGAATACTTGGTGTGGCAACAATCCTCCCAACTTGAATATGAACAAAAAAAAAAAGAATATGGATTTGAGAAGAAGCAGGAATATTTCCAACACTTTTTCCATCATGAAAGAGGAAGTGGAGGTGGTGGAGGAATTTAATACCTTGGTATTCACCTGGATAGCAGACTGGACTGGAGCTGCAACAGTGAAGCTGCTTACATGAAGAGACAGAGCAGATTGTACTTATTGAGGAGACTGGGATCCTTCAGTGTTTGCAGATGTTGCATATGTTTTCTGAGTCTGTTGTGGAGAGTGCTATCACATCTGTTGGGGTAACAGCATTAGATCCAATGATCGTAAAAAGTCGAACAGCTGATAAGGAATGGCCAGCTTTGTTATGGCGACTAATCCTCTAGAGCTGACTGGACAAAGAAGGACACTTCATAAAGTGAACACTGGGCATCCTCTACACAAGACACTAAAGGCCAATTCATACTCCATGAGAAGAAAGAACTTTCTTCTCGCTGGGGGTCTGCCAGAACAAAATGACGTCAAATGACTGGTACATCGATCGATGTCCATTGAGTACTTGATGTGATCCATAACCAGCTGTTCTAGAAGATAACCAAAATGTTCCTCTTGCTGCTGAATGTTTTAGAACTGGGGCAAAGATTGGCATCTTAAAGCAGACAGACTTTGTCTCTGTAGTCAAAATACAGAAACATCTGTTTATTAACTACTAGGTTGATTCATTTCTGTAAAGTAGTTCCTGGTCTTCTGCGTGAACGTGAACTGTAGCGATGCAATACCACAATGGTTTAAGTTCATTTGGAAATGTCAAATGTTTGGGTGATAACAGGAATAAGACACAAACCTACTAATCTATTATCAGTGATAATGCATGTGCACAATGTTTATTGGGTTTTGTGCTAATAACAGTAGAAGTTCATGTTGCAATATGTTTGTTGAGAAATGGAGAGTGTGAGGAAATGATACAGACAGACATAAACAAGAGTATGTCAAATTTTGAAAGAGGGAATACAAGGCAGAGTATGGAGAATGGGAAGTTTGTCATGGATGAGTGATTAGGAGAAAACACACAAACAGATAATAAATAATGGAATGTTTCAATAAAAATCCAGAGTTGTTCCAAGTACAGTAAAGGAGAATGCTGTTTCATGAATCTGGAAAAGCAAAAAAAGCTTCACCTTAGAAAGCAGTGTGTAATGTTTTATGGAGAGGTTTTTCTTGGTAATCATGACATCATAGAAGTTCAGCCAAGTGTCAGAACTGATGCTGTTACCTCATTTAGAATCCTGCTGACTGCTAATGGAACTGAAGTTTATGGCATGGTGACATTTGTCAACTTTATCTATGTGTCAAAGCAAATATATTTTTTTAAATCAACTTTTCCCATCGACAGGCGGATTGGGGCAGCGTCTGCAGTGATGCGGACGCTGAACCGGTCTGTTGTGGTGAAGAAGGAGCTGAGCCGGAAAGCAAGGCTCTCGATTTACCGGTCGATCTACCTCCCAATCCTCACCTATGGTCATGAGCTTTGGGTAATGACCGAAAGAACGAGATTGCGGATACAAGCGGCCGAAATGAGTTTTCTCCGCAGGGTGGCCGGGCTCAGCCTTAGGGATAGGGTGAGGAGTTCGGACATCCGGGAGAGACTTGGAGTAGAACCGCTGCTCCTCCATGTCAAAAGGAGCCAGTTGAGGTGGTTCGGGCATCTTGTTAGGATGCCCCCTGGACGCCTCCCCAGGGAGGTGTTTCAGGCATGTCCTGCCGGCAGGAGGCCCCCAGGTCGACCCAGGACAAGCTGGACAAAATATATCTCTGGTTTGGCCCTGGAGCGCCTTGGGATCCTGCTGGAGGAGCTGGTAGAAGTGGCTGGGGAGAAGACCGTCTGGAACTCCCTAATTGGGATGCTGCCCCCGCGACCCGGACCCGGATAAGCGGAAGAAGACGAGACGAGAAACTTTTCCCACACTGTTATAAGTATGACATTTTTCACAATTTTTTGTATTTACTCTGTCAAAATAAGAGTTCTTATGAATAGAGATTGCAGTGTGGTTTGATATCAATTGCTTTCTTTTCTATGCAAGTTCAGCATGCTTATTTAGCTTTTTATCGCTCAGGACTCCTGCTCCCTCTGTTTGTTTTTGTTTATGTTTATGTATTTAGCAGACGATTTTATCCAAAGCAGCTTACAAATGATATAGTAACCAAGCAGTTACAGTCGAGGCTAACAAACTACTAACCCTGACATTAAACCTAAACAAGCTACTTAGATGGTCTCTAAAGTGACCGTGAAGGAAAAGACCACAGGATATTGACGTGCATTAAGAGAGTGCAGAGGAGTAGGGAAGGTAGGTGCTAGCCTAGAAGATGTTCTCTGAAGAGCTGGGTCTTCAGGAGGTTCTTGAAGATGGACAGTGCAGGCTGGAAGACCAGTTAGAAGGGCATTGCAGTAGTCAAGGCGGGAGATGACCATAGACTGCACCAGGAGCTGCGTGGCATATTGTGTCAGGTATGGTCTGATCTTTTGTATGTTGAACAATGTAAAGCAGCTCATCTGTCACACAAGAAAGCAGAGACTGGATTTAGCTTTCATAAATTTACTATTTAATAAAAAAACAGGCTGCAGTGGCTAAACTTTTTTCTGCTGCTTGGTGATCACCTCTGTTCTTTCTCATTCATTTCACCTTTGATCTGACTTTTTTCTTTTAATCTGTTTGAATCATTTACAGTTTACCCTTGAGTACATGGTTCATTCATTAGTATTTTTCTCTTCTCTAAATGTACATGCAGATTTATCTCTCTGCTTCCCTCAGCTGCTAAATGAACGCATTTTACAGATTCTGTAATCAGACTAAAGGGTCAAATGTTTCCCATTTGTCAGGCAAAAAGCTGACTTTAGGTCAGTCGATCTAAAATCTCAGTTTAGCTTTTCTTTCAAGTCCAAGTCCTCTGGTGTTGTTTTGTTCCCATGCCCTGAGCTTGTACAGGCTGAGACATTATTTTTGTGTAATTGAAATTAC
>SSNR01000106.1:974884-1101064 GCA_006937965.1 Callopanchax toddi | reverse complement strand
AAAAAGAATATGGATTTGAGAAGAAGCAGGAATATTTCCAACACTTTTTCCATCATGAAAGAGGAAGTGGAGGTGGTGGAGGAATTTAATACCTTGGTATTCACCTGGATAGCAGACTGGACTGGAGCTGCAACAGTGAAGCTGCTTACATGAAGAGACAGAGCAGATTGTACTTATTGAGGAGACTGGGATCCTTCAGTGTTTGCAGATGTTGCATATGTTTTCTGAGTCTGTTGTGGAGAGTGCTATCACATCTGTTGGGGTAACAGCATTAGATCCAATGATCGTAAAAAGTCGAACAGCTGATAAGGAATGGCCAGCTTTGTTATGGCGACTAATCCTCTAGAGCTGACTGGACAAAGAAGGACACTTCATAAAGTGAACACTGGGCATCCTCTACACAAGACACTAAAGGCCAATTCATACTCCATGAGAAGAAAGAACTTTCTTCTCGCTGGGGGTCTGCCAGAACAAAATGACGTCAAATGACTGGTACATCGATCGATGTCCATTGAGTACTTGATGTGATCCATAACCAGCTGTTCTAGAAGATAACCAAAATGTTCCTCTTGCTGCTGAATGTTTTAGAACTGGGGCAAAGATTGGCATCTTAAAGCAGACAGACTTTGTCTCTGTAGTCAAAATACAGAAACATCTGTTTATTAACTACTAGGTTGATTCATTTCTGTAAAGTAGTTCCTGGTCTTCTGCGTGAACGTGAACTGTAGCGATGCAATACCACAATGGTTTAAGTTCATTTGGAAATGTCAAATGTTTGGGTGATAACAGGAATAAGACACAAACCTACTAATCTATTATCAGTGATAATGCATGTGCACAATGTTTATTGGGTTTTGTGCTAATAACAGTAGAAGTTCATGTTGCAATATGTTTGTTGAGAAATGGAGAGTGTGAGGAAATGATACAGACAGACATAAACAAGAGTATGTCAAATTTTGAAAGAGGGAATACAAGGCAGAGTATGGAGAATGGGAAGTTTGTCATGGATGAGTGATTAGGAGAAAACACACAAACAGATAATAAATAATGGAATGTTTCAATAAAAATCCAGAGTTGTTCCAAGTACAGTAAAGGAGAATGCTGTTTTTCCTAAAAGCTTATAATTATTTATGACTAAATGGCCACAAACAATAAAGTGCCTTTTAAGCAGATGCTTCTTTTAGCATTTTTTAGTTTAGGTTTTTTTCTTTGACAACACAGAGGATGTTTTTGCAAGCTTTCATTAGACTCATGAATCTGGAAAAGCAAAAAAAGCTTCACCTTAGAAAGCAGTGTGTAATGTTTTATGGAGAGGTTTTTCTTGGTAATCATGACATCATAGAAGTTCAGCCAAGTGTCAGAACTGATGCTGTTACCTCATTTAGAATCCTGCTGACTGCTAATGGAACTGAAGTTTATGGCATGGTGACATTTGTCAACTTTATCTATGTGTCAAAGCAAATATATTTTTTTAAATCAACTTTTCCCATCGACAGGCGGATTGGGGCAGCGTCTGCAGTGATGCGGACGCTGAACCGGTCTGTTGTGGTGAAGAAGGAGCTGAGCCGGAAAGCAAGGCTCTCGATTTACCGGTCGATCTACCTCCCAATCCTCACCTATGGTCATGAGCTTTGGGTAATGACCGAAAGAACGAGATTGCGGATACAAGCGGCCGAAATGAGTTTTCTCCGCAGGGTGGCCGGGCTCAGCCTTAGGGATAGGGTGAGGAGTTCGGACATCCGGGAGAGACTTGGAGTAGAACCGCTGCTCCTCCATGTCAAAAGGAGCCAGTTGAGGTGGTTCGGGCATCTTGTTAGGATGCCCCCTGGACGCCTCCCCAGGGAGGTGTTTCAGGCATGTCCTGCCGGCAGGAGGCCCCCAGGTCGACCCAGGACAAGCTGGACAAAATATATCTCTGGTTTGGCCCTGGAGCGCCTTGGGATCCTGCTGGAGGAGCTGGTAGAAGTGGCTGGGGAGAAGACCGTCTGGAACTCCCTAATTGGGATGCTGCCCCCGCGACCCGGACCCGGATAAGCGGAAGAAGACGAGACGAGAAACTTTTCCCACACTGTTATAAGTATGACATTTTTCACAATTTTTTGTATTTACTCTGTCAAAATAAGAGTTCTTATGAATAGAGATTGCAGTGTGGTTTGATATCAATTGCTTTCTTTTCTATGCAAGTTCAGCATGCTTATTTAGCTTTTTATCGCTCAGGACTCCTGCTCCCTCTGTTTGTTTTTGTTTATGTTTATGTATTTAGCAGACGATTTTATCCAAAGCAGCTTACAAATGATATAGTAACCAAGCAGTTACAGTCGAGGCTAACAAACTACTAACCCTGACATTAAACCTAAACAAGCTACTTAGATGGTCTCTAAAGTGACCGTGAAGGAAAAGACCACAGGATATTGACGTGCATTAAGAGAGTGCAGAGGAGTAGGGAAGGTAGGTGCTAGCCTAGAAGATGTTCTCTGAAGAGCTGGGTCTTCAGGAGGTTCTTGAAGATGGACAGTGCAGGCTGGAAGACCAGTTAGAAGGGCATTGCAGTAGTCAAGGCGGGAGATGACCATAGACTGCACCAGGAGCTGCGTGGCATATTGTGTCAGGTATGGTCTGATCTTTTGTATGTTGAACAATGTAAAGCAGCTCATCTGTCACACAAGAAAGCAGAGACTGGATTTAGCTTTCATAAATTTACTATTTAATAAAAAAACAGGCTGCAGTGGCTAAACTTTTTTCTGCTGCTTGGTGATCACCTCTGTTCTTTCTCATTCATTTCACCTTTGATCTGACTTTTTTCTTTTAATCTGTTTGAATCATTTACAGTTTACCCTTGAGTACATGGTTCATTCATTAGTATTTTTCTCTTCTCTAAATGTACATGCAGATTTATCTCTCTGCTTCCCTCAGCTGCTAAATGAACGCATTTTACAGATTCTGTAATCAGACTAAAGGGTCAAATGTTTCCCATTTGTCAGGCAAAAAGCTGACTTTAGGTCAGTCGATCTAAAATCTCAGTTTAGCTTTTCTTTCAAGTCCAAGTCCTCTGGTGTTGTTTTGTTCCCATGCCCTGAGCTTGTACAGGCTGAGACATTATTTTTGTGTAATTGAAATTACTAATGAAATCATTGTTTTCTTGCTGTACTCGTGAGGTTTAGGACAGAGCAAAAAGCTAAAACTGTTTGCTTGATATAAATTCATGCCAAAATTGAACCAAAGCCAAATTGCATTAGCATTTAAATAGCTTGCTTCATTTCAATTCAGACATGCAGAGGAATAATATGTGGTTTAACCATCCAGCGAGATTTGATTTAGTATCTCGAAGAAGCTTATTGTTTTCAAACAACTGTTTTACTTTCATAAAACATCCCTCTGATGAAGTGTTTGTGTATCAAGTGACTTCTTGGGGCATCTCTGGTGCTTCCTGAGAAAAGGGGGGGGCAATGAGTGTTTAGTTAAAAGGAAGATGTTAAAACTGCACTAAAAATATAATCAGGGGCCAGTTTTCAGTTTGGATATGCCTGAAAAATAAACACAAAAACAAAGTTAGTAATGGTCAAAGCTTAGTTTAATAACAATGCAAAATTAGACAAATAACAAAAGGTGGATTATATATTTAGACCTCTGCAGAGGTTTTGCATAATGTAATTTCAGTTTCTTTAAAAAGTAATTTTTACTTTTCAATATTTCTAGGAAACTCACTAACATGAGTATAATGGTGGCTGTGGCAAATATAGTTTTTCTTTTCAGAAATGTTTTAAAAGTTAGAAAAATGTAAATAATTTCATTAAAAACTGCAAATTTATAGATTTTACTGTTGAAACACATGGAATCAGGATACAGTTTTAAAAAGGTTTAGTCCATAAATGTTTCAAACTGATGAAAACAAGAAAACCATGTAATGTTTGTCTCAGATGTACCATCTTTAGAGCACAATTACTTGAAAAGGTAAATTGGTTTTTAAATTGCACTGAAATCATAAAATTGTCTCACTCCATTTCACTGCTGAGAGTATTGTCATGAAGGATTTTTACAGCCCTTTTAGATGGTTTCATGGCATTAGAATTTAAACTCTTCACATATTTGAGCTGAAAAAAAAAAACTTGATTGAAACTAGTCTAAATTACCTACATTATGTCAAGCTGCAGTCCGCTGTTATCGTTACCTGTTAAAACAAGAGTGCATGCTGAGGTCAACCCTTCTGCCTGGAAACTTTAGCATATGTTTTAACCTCTTAATTGAGGGACATAACAGCTGCTGCACTCCACCATATACAGCTGGTTATTTCTCTCCATGCTCATTCACTCAAACACCAACCATTAGACTGTCACATTAATATGACCTCATTCTCTGTCCTTATCAGTAACAGCCTCATCCTATATTACAGAGTTTTACAGCATCACCACTTAATTGACTCAGGTAAGACTTTGACATGTCATTATCATCTTTACAAGAAATACAGATACGTCTAAGAATATTTGAATATTGTGAAAAACTCATAAATTCATTATACTTAGAGTGAAATATTGGAAGCCTTTATCTCTTTTAATTTTAATGATCATGGCTTACAGATGATAAAAACCTCAAATCCAGTGTTTCAGAAAATTAGAATGTTACACAAGATCAGTAAAATGTGATCTTTTAACAGAAATGCCAGGCATCTTTTTTATGCACTCAATGCTTGGTTGGGCCTCCTTTTGCAGGAATTAATACATCAATGTGGTGTGGCATGGAGGTGATCAGCCTGCGGCACTGCTGAGGTGTAATGGAAGCTCAGGTGGTTTGATAGTGGCCTTCGGGTCATCTGCATTGTTGGGTCTGGTTTCTCATCTTCCTCTTGACAATCCTCATAGATTCTCTATGGGGTTCAGGTCAGACTCAGTAACACCATGGTCATTAAAGCAGGTACCTTCATAGCTGATTTTGAACCTCTTTTCTGAGACATATAGCACAGGCATGTGTACGATTTGGTAAAGAGTATATTTTTCTTATAATTTTTCTGTATTCTGTCTCACTTTTTTAAAGACTTTCACACTTTAAGCTCAAGGTTGGCCCCTCAGACCATTTATCTGGATTCATTATTATCTATTTCAAGAGGTAGTGTTTTAAATATTTTAGAGCATTCATCTTTGTTTTTCTGTCTTTTGTCATGTTTTATTCTACACAGGTCTGACATTCTATCAAATGGGATATTAACAGATCCCATAGTACATTTTGTTTAACAGCAGTGATAAAACAAAGTTTGGTCATGTGATCATGGAATGTCTTTCTCTTATTTGCCTGGTCTCCTTTAAAGTCATATGAATGGATGGGTGAAGGACAGTGTGTGATCTATAATGCTGTAGGAAAAGATGTGTGCTTGTACTGTATATACCGTATTAGTGTTTTCTGTGGCTGGTATGATATGCATCTCGATACACTCCCAACAATCTGATTCATTAAACATACTGTACATGAGCAGCTGAAAGCAATTTGATGCACAAAAAAATCCCTTTTCTGTAACCACTTCTTTCAGATAGGGTCAAGGGTAGCTGGTGCCTATCTCCTGCAGTCACCAGTCCATCACAGGACCACATAAAGATAAACAAGACAGACAACTATCCACACATTCATGCTTTAGGGACAAGTTAGTCGTCAATCAACCTAACATGCATGTTTTTGGTTTGTGAACTGAGAGCCTGCAGAAAACTGATGCATGCATGGGGAGAACATGCAAATGCTGCACAGAAATGCAGCAGTCAGGTGTCGAACCTATGACCTTCTTACTGCAAGGCAATAGTGCTACCACCATTACCATAATGCACAATGTGTTGTAAATCAACACATTAGGATTGGATGCAAATAAAAAAATATAACAAAACATTTCTACATTGAGTAAATTGGATTCATATTTAATATCTTATAATGAAATTAAATACTGCTGAAAACAAATCATGTAGTGGATTCAAGAAGAAACAAATCTACATGCTGACTTTGTGTCTAATCCCTGAATGAATTCAAATTTATTGGCACAAAGAACTGATTATAAACTGATGCTTCTAGATTTGATTTCAAAACTGCTTCAATACAAGAGCGGTCTATCAATTCAATGTGAACATTTATGACAAAATAATCTTCACATCCCTACCTATATGCTATTAGCATCAAATTCCCAATACTGATGCAACATTTTTTATTACAATTTGAGATGCAGAATATAATTTTATGATTCTAGATTTTTTTGACATGACTTTTATTGTTTGGGTAACAATAACTCATAAAGATATTCTAATTAGGCAGAAAATAAAAGCTCATGTAGAAGAATGAATGCACTGATTAATGACAACATAATTAAACATTGATGTTTGACCATTAATTTTGTGGTTTTTTTTATTATTATTTTGTCTTGGGGCCCATTATCTTTTTTATTGTCACATCTTTAAAGAAATCAAAAATAATGTAATAATTAAAACTTCATAGGCTTTTAATATGGGCTATTACATGCATACTGTCAAATGAAAAATACCCCTTTGTTAAAAATATACAGCTCAATCAATTAAGAATATAACAACATCAAGAACTTTCACGCTAGCCTGCACAATTACTCTTGTGTACACACAACTGTGCAGCTTAGACCATCAGGACAGCTGATTCTATTTGCTCCAGCTATTGATCCGTTCGTATCTAAATGTCAGGCTGCATATTGTCATATTTGCTGGAGGTTGCTGTGCTGTGCGTGTGTTATACATTGTCTCTGTGGATTATGCAGTGCTCAGGTCTGCGGTCGAATCAATAAACTGAAAGGCCGACGTGTGCTCGACTCGCGTGTGTTTGTGTGTGTGTGTGCCTCGGTGTGCACATGAAGACCTGCAGCAACACACCCAGTTTGAGGATGATAGATGTGTAGCATGTTGGCCCTGTTACCCTTTGTCATCTCAACATATACTGTCAAAGACCATTCCTGTTTGATGTTTTTTTTTCTCAGACAGAAGAAAAAGAGACAATGATAGCATTTTTTTTCTGTCCTTTACAATCTTGTTGTGAAAGACCCTGTTGCCTTTTTTTCACTATGTTTTCATTACAAAGCTAGTGATTGATCAATAATGCCAATGGTTTGTTGTGTGGGTTGGTGAGCAGGGCGAGACCTTGTCAAGACAAGGTTTGGGTGGCTTTTGTTTGAGTTTGACAGCCTGCTGCTGCCGTTTGTGTGCCAAAGAGAAATGGAAGTGAAAGATTGTTGCAGATGAAATTTGCAGAGAGACATTGCTTTTTTAGCATTTGCTTAAAAATACTGTGAATCCTTTTTTCCCCTGTATCTGCCTCTCTCTGATTTCCATACCTCTCTTCTAGGAAAACAAGCACAACCTTTTTAGACTTTGAAGATCGCTGGTGTGTGACCACGACTGGTTCAAACTAATTAAACAATGCATTGGTAGTAAATTACAGTCATTAGTTGTTGGAAGGAATCACACAGACCTTTGATACCCATGTGACTCCTGGTATGGTCCACTGCATTTGGTTTGATTACATTGAGCTGTTTCCCTAAAATGTTTTCTTGGTTTCAGACTCATCAGTTCATCCAGTCACTAGTTGAATTTGGTAGAAGCAAAAACAGACTTTTCCTCCATGTAATGCCAGTTTTGTTTTGTTTTGTTTTGTTTTGTTTTTTTGGTCTGCACAACCTATTTCAGGAAAATAAATGATGTTATAGTGAGCATCCCCCCCCCCCAAAAAAAAACAAAAAACAAAAAAAACATTTAAATATATAATAAATAAAAATGGGCAGCCATGACTCAGCAGGGAAGGATGGTCATTCACTGATTGGAGTTGCTCCATCCTCAGTTCCAGCAGACCAAATGTTAAAGTATTTATGGGTAAGTACCGAACATCGAGTTACTCCCTTTGCGCCGTCCAAAATGGCAACCCTCTGCTCCTCTGAGGATAGGTTAAATGCAGAAAAATAAATTAGTATTATTTATTTATTGGATGATGATCCTGTAGGATTTGGGGACATGATAAACAGGTAGGTTAACCATCAAATCCAGTTTGTGGGAGCAGTATATAAAAAACCTTGAAAACATCATGCTGAATCTTATTTCCCAAAGAAATGCTCTGACATAGATTTTTATCTCTTCTGTTGTGTCTCTCTCATCTTCGGTTGTGTTAATACGGGTGGGTTTAGGCCTCTGCACAGCATGCAGTTGTCATTTGAGTTATTAACATAATAATTTATGTTATTGTGTGTTGTGCAGGAGACCCATTTAGATTTGTTTATTCATATGACATGATAATGGTAGAACAAACAAGAGACCTCGAAATAGCAGCCTGGCAGCCAGTGAGGTTGCAGAATCCATGTAATTAAAGTGTCTTGATTATGTTCTGTTTGCTTGTTTGTGGCTGCCTTTTTTTGCACATGTTGAACATGAGCTCAAGGTTTCCTCCTCTGTGTGTATGAAACTCTGGCATAGTGAAAAAAATGCTTCATCCTGTGTTTGTTATTGTATCTTTTTTAAACAGACATATCAACAGACACATATAGTCAAGCATTCATAGAACACGGCATGGTGCAGAAGTAAAATTAGGTGGTAAAATTAGATTAAGATTGAAAGGTTGACAATGACTCACTTTGTGTGCATGAACACTAAGGGTAAGGGCAGAGGGAAATAAATTGGAAAAGCAAGTTGAATAAAAATGAAGAGGATGTGAGGGTAAAGGTTTAATATATTTTCTAACTTGGACGTAAGTGTCATCTAGAAAATAATAAGTAAGGGCAGGTGAATGAAAAAGGCGGTCCTGGAAAGGTTACAATGACTTTTTATTGTCACAATAGGGAGGGAGCATGTGAGGCGGAGTCATATAAGGTCATCTAGGGTCAAGGTGAGTAGACGACCATCTCTAAACTGAATGGTGATGATGGGATTAACGGGATTGCAGCATCATAATCTTTCTACCAAATTATTATATTAAAAAATGATATCTATGAAATGCTTTTCAGTAGGAAATGTCTAAAGGCATTTCTTACAATTGTGCAAATCTATAAAACAAAATGTCCTTGTCCACTTTTTATAAATTACCATGACTTCATTTATATCTTGCCTTCTTTGTTGTACATGCCCACTCTCCACCCATTCCTCAGATTTATATTTGTCTTCCAGCATACTTTATTCAGGTGGAATGAAAGATTTATAGTGATAACAGTAATTACACACACCCACATTGGTACCCAGACAGACATTTTTTTCACTGCACCCTCATAGGCACATACAGGAACATTAATTATAGTTATCAGACGGCAGACTTGTTAAACCAGGGCCATAGCGTGATATTTTCTGCTGTAAATGTGGCCATGGAAAGTTGGTGTTTAGTATTAGCTAAATATTGCAACAGCTGGCCTTTGAGAGGATGCAGCAACAGAAATGAACTTGGGAGGATGTTTTTCAGCAAAACTCTGTGAAAGTGTTTATTTTCACAGCTTGTCTGCGTGTTTCCACAAAAAGCTTGGATATGAATAGTTTGAAGGGTGGGTTGTAGGCTGTTTGCTTGATTTGATCACAAATGGCGCATGAAATTAAAAGACACCGCTAATTTTTAATTTCGAGCACCTGATTCGATAGTACCACCCACTTTCTGTCTTTAGACTCCCACCACAGGGTGCACAATAGGTGAGATCTGTTCATCCATTTATATTCCTTAAATGCTTGCACACAGAAAAAAAAAGCCAGATGTATCATTATACAAAGTGCAAGCATGCATAACAGTATGCACTTTGCTCAGAACATGCTGACCAAACATAACCTTCATTATAAGTTGAATGCAAGGTCAAGATCAGAGTTTATTTTGATTAATTTTTTAGACGTTTGTGTTTGATATAAACCACAGCTCACTGAATTAGATCATTTAAAACAGAGGACAAAAACAAAGTGATAGGTTTGTGTTTGTTCAGATGATTTTAGTGGAAAGTAAAATTTTTAATCTAAAATATTAGTTTGGATGTTTTGTAAAACTTGTACAATTTTGCATAGCAAAGCATGAGAACTGAGTCTTGTTTTCTCATTAGCTAAAAATATTTCAACCAAAAGAAAAACATATAAATTTTTTCCATAAAGGGTTATGTTTCCTTGCATTTGTTTTATCAACATGCTGGGAAACCAAGCGTGTGGCTATTCTTCTTCTATCTCGATTTGAATGCAGCGTTCAGCAGACAGGACAGAGACTTGGTGAATAATGGGGCACTCTGTTGCCTTGTGGATTTAAAATCACTTTCCAGTAACTGAGGAAAAGTTTCGCAAACATAAAACCTTTGAGTGATCATCAATTGAAGCGGCTGAGGGAGAGTGGTTACTGGAAAGTCGACCTTACTGCAAACGGTCAGAGTGATAAATTGACTGTCCATCAAATCCATTGTGTAACATGTTTGCTAGTCATTTTTTTATTAATTCTTAGCTACACTGACTTTTGGGATGTTTCTGTAGGATTTAGACCTAATTCTGACCATTGAGGTCCACTGTCCTGCATGTTTACGTTGTTTTCCTGTTCAGACAAACCTGATTTGATGGTTAAATTACTTATATTCAATTCTGCAGGAGCCTGATAATCACCCATTTATTCAAATCAGTAGTACTGAAGCAGAAAATGCAATTAACACAAGCAGGATCGTGGCCCTCAAGGTCCAAGGTTGAATACCCCTGATTTAAACTTTTTTGTAATTTTGCTTACAGAATAAAATCATTTGTAAAATAATTGAAATGATTTTAAACAATTCATTGTTTATAATATTGAAATACTATTGAAATGCCTTTATTTAATCCTACGGATTAGTCTAAATGGTCTTTATTGAAACTGATATAACTCAGAGAAAAAAAAAGAATCTTAACTCATGGTGTCCTGAAATGAACCTTGGGTTAAACAGGAGCAAACTTCACTAAATGTTTGTGTTTTTACTTGCTTACAATGCAATTGCAATGTAGTAACTTTGAACTGATAAACACTTTATTTTTCCCCAACATATACATATGTTATGTCTGCATCAGAGAGAATAAGGGAAGGGATGAATATATATAAAAAATCTACTAGTATCCTTTAGTCTTTTCAACTCCTGTACATTATTTTATGAAAATCAGATATTATGAATGCAACAAAGGCTACTGGGAAAGGAAATTATGAAATGATGGTCCACTACAAGTAAATTAATGATAGGTATGTCCATGACTTGATTACCTTTTTATGTTTAGCCAAATTATCCATTTACGAGAAACAACTTTAATTTATATTTTTAATTTGACTCATTTAGGATTGAGAGGCAGATGGGGGGGGGGGTCTTTTCAGTGTTTTTCATGAGTTCAGTGTCATGATGTTGCCTGGATTCAATCTCTCCTTTCAGAGAAAAAAAATGTCTTACTTATATTAACACTGGGTGACTAGATTAGTCCCAGACCCTAGACTTGATTTTTATGTGATCTTCTGACTTTAGAGAATACAATTTGTGCAGACATTAAGCTTTTGTTGAGCTGGTCATAGATGTTAGAAAATCTGTTGTGATCTTGAGGAAATGATGCCCAGGTGACCCTTGTCTACCTGCTAAAATCACATTGAGTTGTTAACAAGGCTGTGGAATATTCCAGAGAAATTGGCACGCACGAGAGAGACAGAGAGTCTGTATTGAACTGTTCGATCCCAGGAGGAGCCATGTGTAGAGCTACAAATCTGCCCCTTCGCTAATTAGTTTAAAACATCTGTCCAGATGGAGGCTGGTGGGAGGTCATATTGGGAAATGTAGAAGAATTTGCCCCCAGTGGAGCTTGCATACAATTAAGCAACATCAGCTTCTACATATTTACATTGTTTTCCACACACAGCTGCATTCACACATTAACCCATTCTGCTCTGGAAGAAAATGCATTCAAGTACAACTCGACTATAACATTTTTATTATAGAAATAAAAAAAGGAGAAGCAGCATAGCTGTGTGTGTGTGTGTGTGTGTGTGTGTGTGTGTGTGTGTGTGTGTGTGTGTGTGTGTGTGTGTGTGTGTGTGTGTGTGTGTGTGTGTGTGTGTGTGTGTGTGTGTGTGTGTGTGTGTGTGTGTGTTAACATGAGATCATATGATCCACAGAGCAGTGTGATGTGGAGAATTCAGGCTGATGCAGATCCTTTATTTCCAAACTGATTGACAACTTTTGACATGGTGGGAAACAACGTGATGTGTCTATTGGCTACATGAGTAGTGGTGCCAAAGTGTAGCTTAAAATCACCTTTGCAGGACACATCCTTAACAAATTGTACAAGCCTGTTAACAGTCGACACATTTTGAAGTGTGATCCTAAAAACAATGTTTATTTGTTCTCATCCAAAATCACAAAAATACTTTGAGCTTGGTGTGAGTAGTGCCTCGCCTCACTTTCCTCTGCTTATCCATGCCTGTGTCAAGGGGTCAGCATCCCAAGTAGGGAATCCCAAACTGTCCTCTCCCACCTCCACCAGCTCCTCTAGTGGGACCTCCAGACTTTCATATACCAGCCTCGAGATGACCTGCCTCCAGGTTGTCCTGGGTCAACTCGGGGGACTACTGCCAGCAGGACATACCCAAAACACCTCCCTATCGAGATGTCCAGGAGGTATCCTGACCAAATGCACAAAATACCTCCTCTGGTTCTTATCAATCATGAGTCTAGTCTGAGTCCCTCCTGGATGTCCGACTTCTTCAACATATCTCTAAGGCTGAGCCCGGCCACCCTGCAGAGGAAACTCATTTCAGCCGCTTGTTTTCATGATCTCCTTCGTTCGATCATTACCCAAAGCTCATGACCATAGTTGTAATGGTCAATTTAAATTATCTGACCACCAGTGTATTTTATCTGAAAAGCCCAAAAATGGTCAAATGGATGTTTGCTTTTGTTAAAGCGCTGTAATCAGGTAATTTAGGATTTCCAAGAGGTTACAATCGATTTTCAACTCCCAATGAACAACATGAAGAAAAAACAAACAAATACAATTTGAAAAGGATCAATTACACGCAAAAACGCAGGGAGGAAATCTCCCACATATAAAACCCCAAACAGTGTAAGGAGACTAAACAGCCACTTTTTAAAATCTCATCCCATGATAAAAGGGAGTAGAGGTGCAGGGTAAAAATGAACCTCACTAAAGAGAAATCTCGAGGAAAAGACATTTTTGCTTTTCGATCATTTTCCTTCTTGGCTGAATCCTTGTCACAGGTTCAACCGTATTCTATAGACAAAGTGTTTTACAGCTACCCACTATGTTATAATGATGAAGTTTTATTGAGACGGTGGTGAAGATTAATCCACTATTAACTATGCTCTGCCACCCTCTCTAGCTGTTGCCTTTTGTTTACGGCTAAAAAGTGTTTTATGGCACACAGTGCTCTAGTCACCAGGACAATTATATATAATGAAATACGAGTGGCACTGTATTTTTACACTAGGTTGGGAGGAGGCAGGAGCCGGCTCACAAAAGAAGCCAGAACAGCTTGGGAGTGAGAAGTGGGCAATTAAAAGGAACATGATGGGATGAGAGGTGAGGAAGGATGGGGGAACAAACATTTGGAAATGCTGAAAATAATGAGAGATGAAAGAAGAATAAAAGCAGGAACAAAATATTTTGACTAAACAGTCAAAAGCAAAATGAAAGAACTGATTCTGGTCCAAACTCAGACAGGAGACCTGATAGAAAAATGTTTGTGCTGCAGTGTTAAGCAGTTGTTCAATTGTTAGTACAGAGTTGACCCATAAACATATTTAAGTTCCAATAACAATGCATGGAAACATTTTTTTTAATTCCCTCTAAAAAATTAAAGAGATAAAACATAGTTTTGCAGCTGTGTGTTTGTTTTCCTGTGAGTGAGATGAAGATGCAGCTGCAGAGAGCGCCCTGTAAAGTTGGTCTAATCTGCATAAAATGAGAACCTTTAAAGTTTTAGATGTATGTAAGCAGCATGTGTGAGTTTGTGTGAGTATAAGTCTTTGGTCACACATAAGCAAGCTTTGCAATATTTGCATGCGTCTGAAAAGCTTTTTTGATTGATACCTTGAAAACCTTTGATATGTGTTTTTCACATCACCCACGCCAAACTTCACTCAGATTTTAAGCCTCGTTTCTTTTCTTTTTTTTTATGAAGAAATGATTCATGTAGTAAAAGTTACATATTTATGTTAAATGCAGCCAGAAAACACCACTTATGTCTCTTCTCTTCCTCTTTAGAATGATCATATGTACTCGCAAATGTGTCCAAATCCATTTTTCACCACGGTTCTTTTTGTGATTGTCGTGTTTTTGTTTTTCAGGTTGTGGAGACCAACCTGGTTGCCTTTGATTGTCACTGGATCCTGATTAATGAGGTGAGTGCCATGAAGAAGATCCTAAAGACACAGACCCCATGATAGATGACAGCTTTGAATTCTTCAAACTATACAGATTATCTCTGTTCATGTGCACCCCCCCCTCCTATTTATGTGTTATTTCTTTGCATCTTTTTTAAATATGCAATAGCAGACATAATGTAATGTGTGGTGACAATAATAATATACATTTTAAAAACTATTAACTTTATGACAATAACACAATCAGATGATAATTAACTTGTTTTTCAAACATACAGTATATATACTATAAATAAAGTAAATAAAGGTTTTCATACACTTATTTTTGTGTTTACAAAAATGTACCTATACAGTCTATTAGTTTATCAATTTAAAAGGTTTGAATACTCTTAGAATTTCAGAGGTTGTACAAACTAATCTTACTCAAGAAAAGCTTCTTTCACACCACACAAGGCAACCAAGACAGGCTTTAAAATGTTGTGACAACAGACTGTTACGTTACTAGGAGATGAATTCTAAGAGTTGAGGTGGATTGTGGAAAAATCCCAACTCTAAATATCTAACAGTCATCTGGTTGACCTTAAGCTTTTCAGAGTGGAAATTTCATTTTTTAAAATCTGAATTATTCTGCACACTGTACCAGATAGGGCAATGGTCAGAGAGGATTTCATTTGATTCAGGTTGGAAAAAGCTTGATTAAATTCTGATCAAATTATATAGATAAGCTATTGTTTCGGGGGGTACATGGAAAACTGAATTCAGAATTTGGGGCATTAGTTTGATTAAAAAATATTTACAAACTTGTTTTTGTTTATACGTCAATAGCTACTATAAAAGAAATAATGGTGAAAATGTTGGGTTTTGACAGTAAGGCAAGCATCCAACTAGAAAAACCAATCAGCAGAAAATATATGGGACAGTTGAGACTCTCAAACAACAGCAGAGTAAGGCTTTGGAGAGCTGCCAAAACCCAAAATAAATCCTAAAATCTTCAAAAAGTTGGAACACATTTCAACAAAGCAGTGGCTACAAACACGACAGAGAGGAAGAAGCTTTTAATTAAATATTATGACAAAAAGAAAAGATTGATGCCGTTGGCAAGGGTTCAAAATCTCAATAAATAATATTCAGCATTTAAACATTTTCCAACTTGTTTGTAACCTTGAATATTTTTTTACTATTTTTAATAATTGTGAATATTAAGTCTTCATTTGTAGCTGAAAGGTAATCTGAAATTCATAACTTGTAACTCTGGGTTGCGTCTAATTATGGCTTTTCTTTTCGTTTTTTTTTTTTTCCACACTACTGATGTGGAACAACATACTGATTATGAATAAATTATAAAAGCAACAACAAACCCTGGAAGAAAAAAAAACAAGTTTTAAATCCGTATGTATTTCTATATCAGTGTCAGTGTTTATCCCTAATGTTTTTATTATATTCAATGTAAATATTTATTTTTTAGGACTTGTTACTAAATTAGTTTAGTGCAAATATAAATTTTATCATGCATCTTGTTCCAGGCTTTTCTCACGAGAAACAACACTTTGTCACTTTTACACAAAAAGTAGTAAATGCACTAGTGAACATGCTACTCTACAAAGCCTGAGGGTTCACAAATATACATTAGGTTTCCAGGAAATCCTTCTTTGCAATAAGATTTTCAGAAAACCTTAATGCACCATAAAACAAAGAACTGTTTATAAGTAGAGGAATGCTAGGCTACCAGAAGCCTGACAGGGCGAAACGCACAGCTGATTTGACAGCTGGAGCTTGCAGTCGAGTATGGATAGACTTCTTTGTGAGCCGCTTGACATTGTCATTTATCAAATGAAGTGTACAAAGACATTTAGTCGGGAAAGTGCAGACCACATACATTTTCTGTTTTCAGTGACTGGTAAAGCCTCTGGAGCTGCATTTAAATGAACATAATAGAATGCCATCTATATCAATTAGCAGATGGGAGACAGTTAAGAGGCATAACTCTCTGTGTGTGAAGGCAATAACTGTTAAAGGATGGTTGTTTTCTGCAGATTTACCTGTTTTTGTATTCTTTTTTTTTTTACTTTGATAACTATGCTATATTTATTGGAGTGCATAGACCAGGATTCTACTTTGACTTTAATCGCTGCAGCCATTTTTTTTAAAGCAGAAATATTATTGAGACATTTCTAAATCTCATATAGTGAATTCTGACAAAGATAGTGCAGACTCAGCTCTCACACTTTAAAAAATAAATTCCACATAGCAAAGATGTTGGCACTGGTTGTTCTGATAGCATTAATAAACATCTTGTTTTTTTAATTATAAAAAAGGTGCATAATTGTTTGCAGTAGAACTTCTGAGCTTTTTTAAAGACACATGTTTCTTTGTCAATGTATTCTAGAGACTGCTACAAAAGGACAACTTATTAGTTATACTCTAGTACGTCATGCATCTTTTAAATATTTAACTCTACTTAAAAATTATAGACTGAATAAAACAAGTCAACCAGACGTTTCCTAAATAAAACTTTAGGAACGTGCAAGAGTGAAACTTGGTTGCAGATTATTTAGATTTATACAAAATATTCCAAGTGATTTAGGAGTTGAGCTTGGAGAGGTCTGCTTAATATTATGTCCTGTACTGTTTCTTTGGAGACTGAAGATTTCCATGTGTAAAAGTTCTCTCCATCCCTATGGATTATTATGCTTGAGAGGATACTGTATGGTTGTCATAACTCAGCTTTATCTACAGCCAACAGTCAGACTGCACCACTGAGGGGGAGTTCACAGCTTATAATTGATCATCCCTCTGTCACCCATCATATTCGCTCTTCTCAAGATCAGAGAATGAGAAGTATGAGGACAAGTGATGATAGAAGATGCTCAGGGCTTCCCTTGCTTCCTGTCATTTTCTTAAATTTAAAAGATAATTCCACTATCACTCTGACTCAGTTCGAAACAGTACATTTTCTGTCCTGGCATCATTCTTTATTGCCCCTATGATAGTTTACAACCTGTAAAGTTTTTTCTTTCATTTTCTGCATTTTTCTAAGGAAAACTGATGGATTTTCATGATATCCAAATTGGAATACTTTCCATTATTTTAGCTACTTCGGGCTTTTTCCTCTGCTGCTCCGAGGTTGTGGAACTCCCTCCCTGTCCACTTAAGGTCTCCACAAACTGTGGATGCTTTTAAACAGAACCTGAAAACCTACCTTTTTAGAAAAGCTTTTTGTTAGTTTTATTCTGTAGCCGCCCCTTTTATTTTTTTAACTTGTTTTATGAGTGTTGACTCAGCTATTTTAACCTTCTCCTCTGTAGCACTTTGAGATTGCAAAATATAAAGTGCAATATAAGTTAAATTTATTATTATTATTATTATTATTACTTTTACTAACACTTATTGTTATATAAAAGCCGTGTCATTTAACTGATGATTTGCATGTGTCTGACATGGGGAGAAAACACTTTGTAGGCCTTGAGTTAATAAAACATCGTAGAAATCTTCCAGTCTCCAACATTAGGCTGCAGTCTCCAGTCCATGCAGAAAATAATGCACAGAGTTTTGTTCACTCTGTTCAGCTTGATTGCAACCATGTTAGGCATGCTTTTTAATGAAATGCTTAACCTTAATTTCTTGTGTTTGCCTAAGGTTAGCACTTCTCCAATTCACATTTTCGTGCATTATTCAGAACTATAAATCTGAATTTCTATCACAGTTTTTCATTAATATTTTGCCTAAATTACTGTTCCTTTTTTCTTGTTTGCAATGTCCCAAAATCTGGCTAGTCGTATAATCATAAATTAAACTCCAAAACACATTTACAAGTTATTCACAGCTGTTATGAAATTCTAGGACTGTGCTCACTGGTTATTTGTGGAACCTGCACAACAGCTGATCTTCCCTTGTTGCGGTTCTCTTTGATACAACAGCGCTTCAAATCAAAATGTCTGTGGTGAAATAGTTCAATTACCCTCAATACCACTTGAGGTAGATAAGCTACTTTTAGACCAAACATTATTTCTGAGGACTCTCTGAAGGTTATGAGAACTGGATGACTTCCTTGAAGAGCAACATACCTTTGAAAGCTTTCCACCCTACTTTCATTCACAGCCGCTTGAAGATCCGTGAACGTCACATTGTAATATTTTTTGTCGTATAAAGCTCAGTCACTCCAGACTTCACTGTCACTCATAAAACCATGTTTGGTTAGATGTACTAGTAGCTGTTGTTCATAGGTTCTTTTTTTAAACAGATTTAGTGTTGTTTATAGCATTTTTCTTAAAGTTACAAGGAAAGGATGAGTGTGGTTGGTTCTTTTCCTAACCAATAATGAAGTGAGACATTAACAATGGTGTATGATAGTGTATTAAGTCCACTCAAGAAAAGACTGAAGATTTTTTGTTTCATTTGTTTTGTTCCCCACTTTCAAGATTACAGTAATTCTTTGTCAAATTGACAAAGCTCCTCAGAAGAGAAGCAAAGCGTCTTCTAGTCCAGTTCAGTCTTTCACAATAAGAGCCTCAAGCTTGCGCACATACCTCCAAATACTCTGAAGCTTATTAAAAGAGTTTATTATATTTTTCCTCCAGTGATACTCATGTTGCAATTTAAAACACTTGAAATTTTGCAAAGTTATAAGTTGTGTTCAGCTCCAGACACAATATGCAGGTGCAGCGCAAATAATTTGAATAGTTAAAGTTAATATTTTCAGAAAGTAAAACTCTTATTCACTCATATTCAGTGTCATTAGGATTCAATTCTATGCTCAATCTTTGGCTTACAGATGATAAAAATCCACAATTCAGTGTCTGAGAAAATGTGAACTTTACATAAGATCAATAAAATATGATAATTTAAACAAAAATATGAGGTTTCTCAATGATATGTTCATTTTTATGTACTTGATATTGGTTGGGCCTCCTTTTGCATGAGTTACTGCTTCAGTGCAGCGTGGAATAGAGGTGACCAGTCTGTGGCTCTGCTGAGGTGTAATGAGCAGCCTTCAAGTCATTTGTATTGTTGGGGTCTCTCATCTTCATCTTGACAATACCAGGTGAGTTTGCTATCCAGTCAAACTCGGTAACACCATGGTCATTGTACCAGCTTTTGGTTCCTTTGGCAGTGTGGCCAGGTGCCAAGTCCTGCTGGTAAATTAAATAAGTAACTTCGTAAAGCTTGTCCGCAGAAGAAAGGATGAAATGCTCTAAAATGTGTAAATTTGTACCACCAACAGAGAACTTGGCAACCTAAATCATCACAGACTGGAAACTTCACACTGGACTTTAATTAAGCAACATGGATTCAGTGTCTGTACACTCCTCCTCCAGACTCTGGGACCTTGATTTCCAAATGACATGCAAAATGTACTTTTATCTGAAAAGATGACTTTGGGCCACTGAGCATCAGTCCATTTTTCCTCCTTAACCAAGTAACACGCTTCTGGTGATATCTCTGGTTCAGACTGGTTTGACTCGAGGATTGAGACACTTGTAGCCCATGTGTCTGTGCGTAGTGGCTCCTGATGAACTGACTTCAGCCTCAGCTCACTTCTTGTGAAGCTCCCCCAAATTCTTGAATGGATTTTACTTGGCTATTCTCTCAAGACTGCGGTTGTTCCTGTTGCTGGTTCACCTTTTCCTTCTACTAAATGTTCTATGAACACACTGGATATAGCACTCTGTGAAGAAAGCAGTGTCTTTTGTGACTTCCCCTCCTAGTGGAGGATGTCAGTGACTGTCTTCTGGACATCTGTCAAGTCAGCAGTCTTCCCCATGATAGTGTAGCCTACTGACCCAGACTGGGAGACCATTTAAAGCACATGTCAAACTCCAGTCCTGGACGGCTGATGTTTAGATGTTTCTCAGCTCCATCACACCTGATCTGAATCAGTGGCTTCATGCTAGGCTGCTGTAGAACTTGGGGAAAAGCTGTAGTTCAACAAAAGGTTCAGGTGTGTTGAGTCAGGATAAATACTAAAACTTGTACAGCGGCCCTGAGGGGCTGGAGTTTGACACAGCTGATTTAAAGGATCAGGTGGTTTTAGGTGTTTTGAGTTAATTAGCTGAGTAGGGTATGACTGGTTTCAAATATTTAATGTTTTCACAATATTCAAATTTTCTGTGACACCGACTTTTGGGTTTTTATTATCTCATACTCATCAAAGTTACATGAAATAAAGGCTTAAAATATCTCCCTCTGGTTAATGAGTCTAAAATTAGTGACAAAAAAATCCACCTTTATGATATTTAGATTATTTAAGAGTACCTGTACAGTGTTTTTGTTGAAGTAATTTCTTCAGATGTTTTTTGTCTATTTTTTTCCATACATGTTGACTTTAACCTCAAGACTGAAAAAAATAAAAGCCCTCTCATGTTTTTGTTGCCCTATTGAAGAAGTGTGATGCTATCAGTCACTTCAAGAATCTTTACCTAAAACAACAGACCATCAGAAAAAATATTTAGCACTTTCAAATCAGTGTTTGGCAAAACATGAATTATAAAGTTAATTTCTTACTGATGTTTTCCTCTTGCTGGAAACTCTCACCACTTTGCTGTGCACATGATCACAAGTGTGGATGTTGTCTTTTGTACAACTCGTTGTTCTAGCTTCCCTTTTTTTTTTACTTAAATGAAAGGTTACAAGAATTACTCAAAACAAGGGGAAACAATATTGGTACGCTTAAGTGAACAGCAAGAAAATAAAAGATCAAATAAATGAGGGTAACTCAACGTTTTTAATGAGAGCAAAACTGGCAGATCTGGTGTTCTCACATAGAACAAGGTGACAAAAGGGTGGGAGTGCGGAGTGTTTGAGCAGAGGAGCATTGTGGGTAGAAAATGTTAGAGAATTTTGAAAAGCCTTTTCCCACCTTATCTACCACTAAGGAGAAAAAAAAGAGGGATTTGGTGTCTTTAAGAGAAGAGCAGAGAAAAGGAGTGATTGAAGGGATAAAAAGCACTGGACAAAGTAGAGGAATCAGGAAACAAGAAAGTGAGAATGACGGATGTTTTGCTTTTGACCTTCATCTTCAAATGAAATGCTGAAGTGGAGGATTTGGTGCTTTCTGGGAATAAACCAGAGGAAATGGGTGGATGTTGATGGAAGTGCCTGCAGACCAAAACTTCAGTGTAATGAACTGAACAGCTTAAAATTGACACTGAATTAAAATAACAGAGCATCCAGCTTACCCAGAGTTTGGGTTTGCATGCCGACCGTAGAGGAAAATCCCACTCAATCATCCTCAGAATAACTGATTTTGTGATTAAATATTCAGCTTCAAATTTGAACTGTTAAGAAATGATAAATATTAATGTCCCCTTTTGTTCAGGTGTTGATTAGAATTAAGCACCTGAGTGTGTTGTTTTTAAATTAGACAAACGTGGCAAATTCTGAGTGATGAAATGTAAGGTAATTGGCACTTTATTGCATTTTTTGGGCTTAAATACAAGTATTAGAAAGTATAACTTTAAATGAAAGTGTGCTGAAGTCCTAATTTTAGTTTTGAGTGATTTTCGTTGATGTCATGAATGAAGAAGCCCATGAAAGGTTGAGCGCAGAAGACCTGACTGATGAAATGAGACAAGCGAAATCTGAAATATGAATGACTGATTTGATTATCTGAGTTGAATGCTGCTAACACTGCAGAATTTCTCCTCCATCCTATGACTCAGGCGGAGTGGTGTTCTGCACAGGAGAGCATGTGCTATTCAGGGTGAATCTACGTGTCACATTCACTTTGTTTTAGCTGTTAAAGGGCTAACAACTTTGAGGGCACTGAAAGTCATACTGGGTGATGACTGTCTAGTTTGCCCACGGGGAAACACAGACAAAGAGGCAAATAGAATATGACAGTGGAAGATGCATGTTCAAAGGACAAAACTTTCATTTTTAAATGATGGTTTTTAGTTAAGTTTCTGTGTTTAGGTGTAGGTATTCTTTTTGTTTTCTTCCCGTGCAACGCTTCATGTGTCTTAGTTTGAGTTTTGATCCTTTCAGTGAGGCACTCTGGATCATTTCTGCCTGCTGATTCTTCCTTGCATGCCCTTGATGGCTTGCAGTGAATCTTAATTCTCTTTTGGCCCACAAATCCAACATTTCAGCATTTTTATTTTCTCTCAGTCTTGCGTCTCTTATGCTGGCTTTATTACCAAGTCCCCTTCAGGTCTTTTATGACAGCAACTCTTTTCAGAGTTTTACCACGTTTTTGCCCTGAAATGCAACAAATAGATTTCTTTTTTAGACTGTTTAGAGAGCTTGCAGGGCAAAAAGCACTCAATGTGAAATCTGTTGAATTATTTTAGCAGCTCTTCAAGGCACAGATGCTCTTGTATTCAGTTTTCATTTAAAAGAATTCACAGCAAAATTGTACGTCCGGATTTCTCAGTTGTCTGAAATTGTTTTAGGAAAATCAAACATGATTTTACAGAAGAGAAAAGGTAGAAGCTGAGGCTCCTCTTCAGGAGCAGTTGGATTTCAGAGGAATATTTGTGTAAACAGAGGAAAGGCTGTAGATCAGCCTAATTAGCACACATCACATGGGCTATAGCAATAATGCCTGTAAAAAAAACACATCATCATCATTGATCATTCCATGACGACTTGCAGGTTTTAATGAATGTTAATTACGCTAGCTGAGATCAGTCAATGAGGTGTGATACCTGTAATATCGCCCCTCACTAATACGAAGGGTGTGTGATGGTTTGTTTATGTAAAAGCAGGGTCTGCAATCTTAAGTCCCATCCATCCTGTCGAGTGTGCTGCCATGTGCAAATGGAACGGCATCAAAAAGGTTTTGCATGATTGGAGGGCTTCAAAACAATCCCATGAAGACACAGACACACGGATTCACGCACGGACCAGCATGTGCACCGCGGGACGCCCGAGCACACATGAAATGACAGGGAATCACTGCACACGTATTTAAGAAAAAACAAAAGCTTCCTCGGTTGGTGGTGGTGTTACCTCCACCAGGGACGACGAACGTCAGCTTTCATCTTGTCATCGTATGACCCTCTGCACGCTGAGGATGGATGGAGATCTATGAATGGCGAGTGGGAGGGAGGCATTGTGTCCTAGGGCTAAAATTAGCAATGATTCCTCCCCCAAGGTTTTGCAAGGACATACAGTGTATGTGGAAACACACGTGTGTGCACACAACAATAACACACACCTACTCAGGAACTCACAAGTGTTATTTTTTTCACCCTCTGTCCCTCTTTCTATATGTGAATGATTTTATTCAAGCTATTTCATACACGATTAAGATTTTTTCACTGTGTTGATGAAAAATACACAACTCATTTTCAGTGTTCTATCCTCCTTTTTCACCGTTTACAGGAGATCTCAGACTACGACTTACAGGAGCTGGTCATGAAGTCAATCGGCCGGCTTACCTTGATACGCCAGATGTTCCCGATGCCCCAGAACACAACTCAGCGCTGCGTCAAACACAACCACAGGATCAACACGTCCCTCTGTGACCCCAAAAACCCCAAGGCTCAACAGCTTGAGGTGAGTTGGTTTGTGATCCATAGTCTGTAAAAATGGTTGTGGTCCATGCCTTTTTTACCAAGTGCTTCAGTGTGTTTCATTTTCACCCACTCACACCTACAGGGATATATATTAAGTTTTTATTCTTTATTGTTTATCGTGCACCTAAAAGCATATTGGTGTGTGTGTGTGTGTGTGTGTGTGTGGGGGGGGGGGGTTAGGATTTAGATTCACCACTTATCAATTTGAGCAAAACTTGCAAACACTTATTTTTCCTCATTATTTAGCAAAAGATCTGATATTCTAAAAACATGCTGTCCCTTTGCCATTATGAAAGTCTGTGTGTTAATTGGTAGAAAAACTGAAAGCATTCATATAAATGCTGATCTATTACTAAGAGTTTGAAAAGGAGAAAGATCTGAATATTTAAAATATTTTACACTATTTCCTATGAGCTCCTATTTTTATTCTTGACCTTATTAATGAGCAAATAATGTATTTTTTCCTACGTTGACCTTTGTAAATAATACACTTAACACTGACACTAAGAATGTATTACTCATTTAAATGGCCTCAAAGAATGTAGTGATTCATTATATTATTTCATCCCTCCTATACTTTACATGATCATATGCTTTTACAGTGCCATGCAAATGTTTTGAGTCATTCCCTTTTACTTTGCTTCCAAGGAGCCAAATCTTGTTTATACTTCTTTTCAGTCAATTATCTGAACAGTTTTAATTAATGCACCTATTTGGTAACATTTTAGGATAATGTTATGTTATAAAGCATTTATAAGCTGGTGGTTAGCTGGCTCAGATGACAGGAGAAGATGTAGGCCTAAACATATAGAAGGGTCTCCTGGGAACGCCTGGTGGAAGAATTTGTCAAGAAGGTCTCCCACTTCTGGCAGAGTTTTGACCGCGTCCCTGGTGCAGGGGGGGGACATTGAGTCCGAATGGACTTTGTTCCTCTCTGCAATTGCTGAGGCAGCTGTTGTTAGCTGCAGCTGCAAGGTGGCCGGTGCCAGTCATGGCTAGTCGTGGTCCTAGCTTCATCAAACTATGACCTTCAGCTCCTGCTGGGGAGATTTGCAGTCGAGTGTGCAGCCTCAGATCTGGAGGGTAAAGTTCTCGATTGGAAATAGGAGTATTGACAACTTTGGGTCGAGGGAAAGGTCCTTCCTCAAGTGAGCAAGTGTAGGTATGTAGGGGTCTTGATCCTGAGTGAGGGGAGGAGGGATCAACAAATTAATTAACAAAACGTTCAACTCTTTCTGTATTTTTGCTGGAATTCTCCATGTTTCTCAAAGACGTGACATATTTCTGTTTAGGTCTGACATTCATTTTGTCTTTACACTTTACACTTATATTTAAAGTATCACACAATATCAGAAAACAAGTGAAAAATCAGCCAAATGAAAAAGCAAATTATAATGAAATCGCAACACATCTCAACCAGCTTTCAGGACTTCCTTTTATCGTCTAGACACAGAAACAAGTCAGAGTTTTTATGTACTTCTTTATTTGTGCATTTATTGTATTTCTGGTGAGTAAACGACCTGAAGGCTGGCAGCTTCCATTTGTTAATATGAGCCATCACCTACCATCAACTCAAAACAGAGCAAAGGGAACAGTCGTATTTTTATGTCAAGACAAAGATGTGAAATAGAGATAACGTGCTGCTTATTTATGTTGATGCACAAAACCCTGGAGGACTGTTTTTAGTGAAAGATTGAAATGCACTTATGACACAAATCTTTTCCTAATGTTTGCATAAATGTGACTGTAAGATTCTGTAATTTTATTAGAAACAAACAAATGTGAACTGTTCTAGAATGCAGGGTCTTACACATGTCATTGATGTGTTTTATTTAATGAATAAGGTGATGCATGTCTGTGAGGTTAATAAAGTGCTCTGGTGCTAAATAATGTGCATAAATGGCTCAAAAGTTCAAATATAAATCAAAGTCTGTTTAAAGGTAATTATTAATAATGGTGACTTTCCGTGTTTTTAATCATTTCTTGAGCAGAGAGCTGTCATTTCACTTCATTCTGCTGCTGAGGGAATTCATATTTATGTTCTGTTTAGTGTTAATCATTTCATTCAAGGTCAAACTCTCTTTTTCCATCTCTTTGTACGGAACATGTGTACGTGTCAGTTTTTGATGAATTGCATGTGTTTGTGTTCATGCGTGTGGTTTGTGCTTAAATTTGTAAATGCAATTCAAATGAAGGGAAGGCAGAAAAGAAAAAGAGGCAGACTGAGGCAGCAGATCAGCTCAACTGTCAGAGAGTGGACCAGAAGCCCAATTTCACACTGCAATGAAGCACATCAACTAGGGCTGACCACACACACACACACACACACACACACACACACACACACACACACACACATACAGACACACACACACCTCGCTTGGGTTGCTGAACTCCAGAATGGAGGATTTTCACTTTAGTTTTCAGGGGAAAAGCAAAGGAGATGATCCTGTCATGATGCACAAAGATATAAATGAAAAAAAAAAATTAAGAAAAGCTTTCAAATCATTTAAAAATGATCTAAATCAAACCTGATTTAAAATTTTCTCTTGAATGGCGAACAATTTGACAGTAAAACAGAGTCTCGTTGGCTATCATCTTATTGTCCTCACTGTCTTTTAAAGAAAATGACATTTTTTGCCAGATTCCAACTTGGTTGCCTCATTGTCATTTTAGCAAACACAATGAACATAGAAAGGTTTTAAACTGAGCAAGAAACACTAAGAAAGTATGATGCAAACATGGCATGTGCAACAAATGTCTTGATGCGTCCGTTAGCCTGGGAATAAATTAAACTGTCTGGTCTTTTAAGGAGATTCTTTTAAAGATCTTCTAGTTTTTAGTGACGAGACACCGTTGTCCCCCAGAGCCTCATTTACACAACAAAACTTGCTGTTGACATTTCAGATTTTGCTTTTACAAATTTTGAGGATAACAACCTTTACATATACACAGCAAAGGGAATAAACTGTGGCATTTTAGCTTTGTTTGCCTTTTTAAAACTTCAGTCACTTTCAAGGAGCACATAAATGCAGGTTAATGTTCAAATTATAGAGTTATTTGTTTTGTTCTTTAGCCTTTGTTGTTTTGTTTTTGTATGAAGTTTGATTGAAGGACTGAGGTTACTCTGGTTCATTTCACAAACATAAATCCTGGTTGCATGTTTTCCTCAGAAACAGGGAAAACTGCAAGGAAAAAAGGTAAATGATGGGAAAAATACAAATATTCACATGAATGTTTTTCATTATAAGATAGTGGATCAAATAATTATACAAAATAACCATGAAAAAGTATTTTTTATGTTGCCTGATTCGAAATTTGTCTTATCACTGTCATGGTGTGTTAGGGTTGAGGACGAGGTTCCATATAAAGTCAGGACAGCAACAGGAGCATGATGATAATTTAAGTGTATCAAAGAAAAAAAAAAACAAAAACAAAAAGCGAGCACTGGGGAACATGCTGGAAATGGACTGAGACAAATGACCAAGCAGAGAACTGAAAGGACTATAAAAGTTCTGGGAAGTGATCAATGGGACTGGGAACTGGTGTGTGTAAGCGACAGAATCCGAAACATCAGGGAAGGGAAACCAGAGTGTGGTGATGAGGAGGAAAACGAAACTGACAGAACTTAAAAGGCACAAAGTTTATGACAATTACAGGGACTTCTAAACAAAAGCATTATTATAAATGTTTATTCTTTATTACACAAATTTGTTTTATAGCTAGATGACGATGTATTCTATGTTGCCATTTACCTGTTTAAAGTTGTGAAGAGATTCTCAAGTCATGGACACAGCTCTGCTGAATTTACACACGTTTTTGACAGAAATACAAAAACAAAACGACTGTGTTCTGGGTTAAGAAAGTCTGGAAGCTTGAGTTTAACCCTGTCTCACCACAAGGAACTGTCCCCTGTTTTTTTCTCAGATTTGTTCATCTGATCTGTTAACACATTTTTAAAAAAGTCACATCACAAGACTCCAGTTAATTGTTGATTATCTTAGTTTTTTTTTTGTGGGAAATTTACATTCCAATATAGAGATTAACTTTGGTAGTTTGACCATTATGGTTGGAATCATAAGCACTAAATAGACCTTTGAAAGTTTAGACAGTGTGTGTGTGTGTATATGTGACCAAAATAAAATAAGAGTGCAATCTTATTGCTTTTTGATGCATCAAGTGAACCATTTTTGATTTTTTTATGCTGTCTTTTAATTTGTTGCTTTGTGAATGAAACATCAAATGCATTAGCTTGTTTGTGTGCATACAATTAACTGGTGTACAGCAGTACTAGATCTATTTTCTAACTAATATGGACACAAGAGGCTTAGATCAGACAATGATCAGCCATAGACGAATAGGTTTCACGTCTCCCTGACTTTTTTTGGTAGACTCAAGGACCTTTTGATGCTTTTTACTGTCGTTCTTAAGGTTTTTCTTTTATGTTCATGTGTTTAGGTAAGAGCACCTAAATGGAAAGTATGGCAAATGTGTTAAAAAAGTAAAAACATTGCACAATAAACGTCATGCAATGACAGTTATTAAACAGTGAATCTTTCTTATTCGTCCCTCTTCTTTATTGTTCTTTTAGATCACTAATCGCTACATCTATGATACCGTTTTGCTGCTGGCCAACACCTTCCACAGGAAGCTGGAGGACAGGAAATGGCACAGCATGGCCAGTTTGAGCTGCATCAGGAAGAACTCCAAACCTTGGCAAGGAGGCAAGAGCATGCTGGAGACTGTCAAAAAGGTAGGAGATGCTGAAGAGATGAACACGCTTCTTTTTCCCTGTCTTTTTTCCCTCCTCTCACTTTTTGAAGAGGGTTTTCAACCATGCATGCACACATAATGCACACTTGGTCACTCTGACTCACCCACCTGAACACACACACAGCTGCAAACACACAAAATGTTTTTAGTACATTTATGCACAGATATAGGCTTCTTGGATATATAAAATCTATAAATCTGAACAGAAACTTCTTTTTGTGAGCTGCTTTTTTCCACTGTCTTTAAGTAATTTCAACATGTTAGTCATTATTTAAATACAGGAGATATTTAGACCGTCAGGACTTCACACCTCTACATCAAAGAAAGCTTGGATAGATTGTGAAAGATCTAAATAATATATACAGTAATATATGTTTCAAATATTTTACGTAGGAGTATTAATACTTCGTTTGAAGTGTGAGATGACAACTCTATACATTTCTGCAAGTGATTTTTTTAACAAGCCTGAAGCAAAGAACTACTGCAAAGATGCGCCTATAGCACAGACTGGTAAAACTGTAATATAATAGTAATATTATCTGATACTTGTGTACAAAAACTTTGTTTTTAACAGAAAATCTAGTGGTAGACTCAACAAAAGTGCTTCTGATTGAATTTGTTTTTTAAGATTTTTCTGCTAATCCTAGATGATCATAAGTTTTTTTCTAAACTATGTTTCAAACCTTGCAGATTTAATGTGGATTATTTAGCTACTGTCATGCTGAAAGTAATCTCCACAAATAGCTGAACAACTGTGGCATTTTTCCAAACTCGTAAGCGCTCTCTCTCTATATTTAGATCAGTTGTCTTCTTTCCCTGAAACTGTGCAGCCGCTGCAGACATAACTTAAACACCTGGCAGCACTAATCTCAATACAGTATTATTATTATTACCTACATTTGTATGAAGCCAGATCAAGTCAGGGTCAAGTATTACTGAAATCTCCAGGACACACATTGCGCAGTCACCGCCAGTGATTAATTCTGCACAGGTCGGACTCGCCCTGAAAACGCTTGCTCTAATCAACATGATGTGACGGGGAGCAGTCAAAAAAATAATGAAATAATAAAAAGAATGGATTAATTGGGGAATGGGGAACTAGGAGTGTGGTGATGGAGACTGGTCCAGAAGTACGAGGGCATCAAAGGGTCACAGAGTGAAGCTGAAGTGAGGAACTGAGATTTGTTGAGCTAAAGTAGAAATTGTTAAAAAACTAAGCTGCATGATATTAACATGATTTTAATTAGCTGTTGTCCGTCTCCTGTGAGATAAGTTTCCTTCAGTGTAGCAACGTGACTTACATTCCAGTGTTGTAAAAATACCTTTATCTAGAAATGCACGTGATTTTGATATATGATGTGATCAGGTAGCAAAGAGGGGTCAGTATCTGGTCAATAAACAGTGAATGGTGTTCCCTAATATATCCACGGTTGCAACAGATACTCAGCATTTTTGTAAGTCTGCTTCAAAATCATAGTTTTGCAAACTGTAAATGAAACAAAGTGGCAGATTCCTGTTCACAATTCAGTAATTTGAACTACATCTGGGTGTGCAGATTTTTTTATTGTAAAGAACAGTTTTCTATCTACAAAAATGTTTATTTTATCATATTTAATAATATAATTCCTACAAAAAAGTTTTAAATGATTCATATTTTTTCTGTGTTCCATTAAATTACTGATCCTATTTTCTCAAGATCCTGAAAACCAATAGTAAATGTTAAATGATTCCAAGAACACAAATTGATTGACATTTGCACTATATCTCAAAACCTTTTCAAAATAAAATCTATTTGTTTCATTTGTAGCTTCATTGAATGTGAGTTTTTGATAATACAAATAAAAGTGAGTATATTAATGAAACATGTATTATCTATCCTAAACTGAGGGAAAACACACACAATAAAAGTATAATACAGTTGTTCAAACAGCAAAACACAGTGTTGGCTAATTAATTTGATTAGTTGTGGTCATTAATTAGAACTTTTAACTAACTTTAAGTAGCAGTCACACAATTTCCTTATTTTTTATGGGCAAATTAACTCCATCCATCCATTTTCCGTAGCCGCTTAATCCTCCACAGAGGGTCGCGGGAGAGCTGGTGCCTATCTCCAGCGGTCAAGGGGCGAGAGGCGGGGGACACCCTGGACGGGTCGCCAGTCCATCGCAGGGCCAGCAAATTAACTCTATTCTACCAATGTTTTGGTATTTTCGGCTTTAAAATATATCTTTGTAGTTGACCTAATTTCACTGTTAATGAAATAACTCAATCTCCAGGTTAATATTGAATTTTATAATGTTCAAAAATTTTATATTTTGATTATGCTGTCTTTTCTACAGTACTTGTTCATAGTGCTACCCAACTATCCTCCTCAGTGTCATTTATTAAACTGTGTGATGATGTGCAGACTAGTGTATGTTTTCATGCATAAGATCATAATGACTGTAAATCAAATGGGAAATAGGATCTTAAAAACTGTGATGTAACTTGAGTTCTACAGTTTGCTCTCAGAATCCTGAAGTTGCAGCTGAAGAGCAGCTGTCTGAATCAGAGTACCTTCATCAGGTTTCAGTGCTGCAATTCCACAGAAAATTGCAGCTTTGCATAAATTTATGGATGGCAGAAATATTAAAGGTCCCATGACTCCATATTTAAATCACTTTATATTAAACAGGTGTAATCTTTGATGCTTCTAGATTAGCGTTGCACCATTATAACTCAAAATACACTGTAATTATTTCCTAACGAGCAACTCAAAGATCAGAAGAAAGCGCCGCCTTCCGGTTCTGCTGGGTTTCTCCTTATTTGGCAGCCTGACACTTCTACTGCAGTAGGGGGCAGTGTTGTCACGTGAAAGAGAAACGAAACTGAAACTAAACACTACACGGTCTATGGGCAATGGCGGCGGCACTGCCTCGCTCCAGTTGTCGTGAACGTGCATGTGGGAGGAGAATTGACCATATAAGCAAGTCCGGATCACTATGACCTCATAGCGGGCTGGAGTGAAAAAAACGGTTTGAAACCTGGGTCTGAAATCTTGAAGAGCTTCTCACTGGCTGTACTAGGAGACAGATGGACGCCGTTTTTTGCACTTTCTGGCAGGTTTAAGGTGAGAACTCAATGTTGCAACATGATAGATAAGTCAGAAAACATGGAAAACGATGTCATGGGCACTTTAATATATATAGTTAAGGAAATGCAAAGGGAAGTGTGACATGATCATAAATCAAAAAGCAGTTTTAACTCTGATGCTTGTTCCAGTGATTCTTTTGTCATGTGGGCATTGTCCTTGCAGGGATGTTGGTTTCTACTGTATGGACTATAAACTTTTATGGATTTTATTATTTTTTCTTTTGAACTCTGTCTTTAGCTCTGTATTATACTCATGCGTGTACATCTGTTGGCCAGCTGAAGCATGCATTGTATACATTTAAAGTAATTTCACAGGAGAGCTTTCAGACACTTTATGCCTCAATGCAAACTGTTGCTGTTTCACAATACTTTGTCTTGTTGTTTGACCTTCATTACTCCTGAGTTGTAAACAAATTTTTATGGATGTGCAATGGTTTCTATGCAATACACTGCATCTAGTTCAAGACACTCTTTGTGGGATTTAGATTTTTCTTACCTGCACATTTTGATCTCATCATATTTGTTTTTACTGAGCACATATTTTACACATTCTAGATGCATTAAGTGGGTTCTGACCTACTCAAAAGAACAGACTACTCAAATCTAAAATTCAAAAGTCCAAATTCTATTTCTCTTCAGGGATGGTGTGTCTCAATGTTTTGAGCCTGCTTCTGTTTTTATTGTCACAAGAAGCTGAAAACTCTGATGTGGTGAACTGGAAAAATCGGTCTACACTCACTACTAGAGAGTGTTTTAAAAAATAGGGTAAATTTGACACTATTCATAATAATAAATTATATTTTGTATCCATATTTTAAAACGCTAATGTACCAAATCTTGAAATATTATGGTTATTAGAGATGTGCACATTAAAGTACTTGAAAATAAATAATTTCTTCCACACACAAAAAAAAAAGCTCAACCTGACAACAATAAGGATGTGCAATTTAAAATGATTTCTTTTTTAGATGAGTCTCACATTCTTCAGGAGAGGAAAACAATAAACTTTTATTCCTCATATTATGGAAGCATGTATTTGCACTTCAAGACATTTTGCTCATTACATGGAATTCTGGCAACCAGGCACTTATTGTTCTTGGTATCTAACGCATGAAAAAACAAGATGCAGTCACTGCCATGTTAGTTTGTAAATTGCCGCCACTTTTTATAACTCTGCTCTCCTGTGGGAATTCAGAATGGCATGAAGGCTCTAAACAAGTCTCACAATATTTAGAAGTTTTGCTGCATGGAAATCTAATTTTACTTCATCACTCAAAGTGAAAGATGCCAAGTTTTGTCGCTTAGTGTATTTTCCAATCTGTGCCATCATGAATTTTAGGGAAGTCTACAAACCCATTTAAAAATTATTCAATCAAGATTCATTTTTTTTATTTTCTAAAAAGACTTTTTTTTTATCTCAGCATTTCACCTTGAGTTTAGACGACACTTTCATCACAGGTAAATTCTATTTGATCAGTGCCCTCTGTTTTGAAAATCTACTCCAGCGACAGTACTTTGAATCATAAAACCAAGTGAAATGGTAATTCAGGATTAGTGTCAGACAATAATAAATGTGGCGCAGTGACTTTTATTTCTATCTCTGCGGTTCACCTTGAGATCAGGCCGCGGTTTGGCAACGTTTTCATCAGCCAGCCCTGGATGTTAAACCAACCCTGATGACTGTCTCTACAGAGATGTGTTAAAAAGCCCCAAGTGGTAACAGAGTTGAGTTCAACAGCCTGGCATTGCTTCCATTTTACAGTGCATCAGCAGTGCTTTATACTCGCTGTGCGTGCCTGGCTGTTTAATCAGTGTTTTGCTATGTGGGGGCATTATGATAATGATAAATACTCATTTGCACTTGCTAATGAGAAGCTCTATTGATGTTGCTTTTTGGTTTTTCATTGACAAATTTAAAGCCAAATGCAGCAGGTGAAACTGCTGTTTCACGGATCCTCAAAGCAGTTAAAAGGTGTTTATTGCATCTGTGCCAGCAGACTATCATTCCTTTATACATCACCTCTCTTTAGTCTCTGTGACTCAAGCAGTTCAGGTTTAGGATTCATGTAAAAAACGTATTGACCGTTGTTAAGGCAGAGTAAGCTTTGTGAAACCACCTAAGATTCTCAACCCGGACCCACGAGACTGTTTCTAAGTCTGAGCTTAAATCTTCTAGACGTATTATTGTGATCAATAAAAAAACACATGCAACCACTTTCAGTCTTTAGATGCTTTCAAGGACACAGACAGAAAGACATTAAAAGTAAACAGACTATAGTTCTGTTTTGGTCTTTTTAGACCATTCAAAGCACTTTTATATCACAACTTATTTTCACCTGTTTACACTCATACCCTGATTTTCAGATCAGGGGGAGGCTGCATGGGTTTTAGCTTTAAGAGATAAAATGTTGTCTTCTCTATTTAAATGTCAGCTTGTCTGCACAGTATGATGGGAAAACTGGGACTGAACCAGGTCCTGCATCAGCGGGACAAAAAAGAGGGGGCGTGTGATCTATAATGGAGGCGGCCGTTACTCTTACTCATTACGCTATGCCAGGGGTACTTACAAACCTGAAAAGGCCAGGTGACTATCTATAGAGGAGTAAGGAGGGGGGAGGGAGGCGCAGCACAAGAGATGCGGTTGCGATTTGTGGTGGATTTTATTAAATATTAACAATTAGGGATGAGGGTAAACATGTGATTGGTCCGCGGGGGGGTTGGGCATCACCGCTGGCCTGCAGTAGCGTCACTTCCTGGAGCAGTACGAGACATGCAGCGGCGATTTGCGGTGGACTTTATGAAATATTAACAGCTTGGGAGGGGAAGAGGCATCCGATTGGTCCTGGGGGTTAGGGGTGAGCATTGTAGCTGTAGCTCCACTTCCTGAAGCTGTTGTTCAAGGTGCGGCACCGTTTCGCAGTGGATTTTATGAAATATTGACAGCTTTGGGGACACAGGAATTGGCTTGAGAGCCAGAAATAGGAGGCTCGTGGGCCACCTATTGAATATCCATTATGTGCTATGCATTAGCTAAAGGAACATTTTTCCCTTAGATTAGGAGACATCATAAACACATGCAATACTTAGAGCTTGAGTTTTCAAGGGAATCTGTTCTCAGTTTGCAGCAGCAACAAAATAAAATCAGCATCATCAGCTCGCAACAAAGTTCAATAGTTACTACTCTTAAATTAGCTATTTCAACTAGCATCTAAATAAATTTCTACTAGAAAAACATGCAATCAAAAAAACATGATGGTCCCTAAATCATAAATTTTCTCACGGCTGATGAGTTCAGTCTCCTCAGAAGGAGATCTTTCCACTCAGCTTTAAATCCTCTGGTGAGGTCCTTCTCAAACGCAAGTTTTATCAGGTTTGCTTTGTACCTGCAGCATTGTTCATGATTCTTCAGAATACAGTGTTGAAAAGATGTTTTCACACATAGCCGTGGAGTCCGGTTGAAATGTCAAAGTAAGTTTTAATGCAGTACAAACCACAGGCTGGCATCAGAACACCTGTATAGGTAGAGAGAAGCTGCCTAACAGTCGGTGTTTCAGCACCATGGACAGCACACCTACATCCAAAAGACTGACGAGCAACGAGGAACTTTTTCATCTCTGTTGTTGTTAAATCCAGTAATGGTTTCACCTTCTCACAGTCCAAAAATGTACAACATACAAGATGCTAGCTGCTAAAGATTCAACTTTAACAAGCGTACGTGATGGCGTTAAAGACGTAGTTGTCTTGTACCAACCAATCAGTAGCTGAGATTTGTTCATTTAGACATTTGTGCATTTCTTAATTAAAATGTTTCTATTTTTCATTTTGTATGGCTAGAAATTAAAATAAAAATTTTAGAAATAGTTGAAAATTTGAAAAGTATTTGAAGGGGTCAGTATAGTTCACACCCCTGTATGCCCCCTTGTGGCGCCAGGCCCAGGCTGAAACAAATCACACTTCTTATTAAATCTCAGCTACACCAAATACTACTAGTACTGAATAAACACGTGATCTGATATAATAAAATTGCTCTGTTTCTTGTGTTTATGACTGAAGTCATTCAAAAGAAATAAAATAAACATTAATGTTTTAACTTTAGACATCTATGTGAATTGTACTACGTCAATTTGTGCCTCCTAGCATTTCACAAGGAGCTTCATTTGTATTTTTTGTGCAATCTTCAATAGTTCTATAGATTTGCAAAAACCTCAATGATTTTCTTAAGACATCGGCTGCATTTGTAATCATATGCACTGGATGTTTTCAGAGACCTTCAAGATGAACCATGAACACTGATTCAGTTGAGAAGAAAAAAGTATTCAGACTTCAAGATTGACTGACACAGCACAACAGATTTTAAATTGCAGACTTTTACAAATACACTTTTGTCACATTTGTTACATTTATTGCTAAAAAATACCAAGCATAACACAACGTGACAGGTATGGAATGGTGTTTTTGCTCCGACAAGGTGATTCCCAAAGAGCTATTAGCCTAAAAGTTGGCATGCAGCAGATGAATCAAATGAAGGATGATGCATCTCTCGGGTTCTGCCTCAGGTCTTTGATGGATGTTTTAAAGGCAGCCCTTTTAGATGTTGTGATTGTGCTGTTTATACTTTTTTTTGGCCTTCCCTTGTCAGTTAACTCATTATTTTTACGGGAACATGGCACATCATGCTGAGAAATTCTCTTTCTGCCTCAATAGGCCATCATTTTTGTAGTCAGAAATTTTGTAAATTATAGATATAATTTAGAAAATAGTGATTAAAAAATGTAAATCAGCAGTAATATAAATGCATTTCATCTCGTTCTTACAGTTTGGAGTGAGCGGTCTCACCAGTTTCCTGGAGTTCACCGACAATGGCACCAATCCCAATATCTTCTTTGAAATCCTGGGAACAAATTATGGAGAAGACAGGGGACGTGGCGTCAGCAGGGTGAGTAATTAAAGCAGGACCGTCGTGTAGAGTAACATGGAGTAATTTATCCTCAAATGTGCAAAATGGTTTGGACTAATTTCCAGATTAACAGAATCAAGGGACTCTGCTCTTGTGTTTTTGTCAGCTTTTCATATTTACTTTAATTTTTTTACACCACCACTTTATGTGGAATTAAAGCAATAATTTTCTACTTTAACTTTCTAAATGTTAAATGAGTCCAACAGAAAAAAAAATTATACAAGTTATTGCTTTATTAAAACATATATTTGAAATGTGTTAAGGGTATTTCCTGGTATAAAAATGTCAACATTATAATAGAGATATGAGAGTAATTATTGAATAGCTTTTTTAATTACATGAAACTGCTGTCAGCATAGGTTAAAATGTGTGTTCATATGTACCTTAGATATATATGATACAACACGAAGCACATAAGAAAAAACAGATTGAAAATGCATTAAAACACCAACAAAACACAGCATGTCATTACAGACTAAATTAATCTCAAAGCACAGTCTGATTGCATTAAAGAACAATAACATAATCAAAGAGCATAATTACTTTTGAGTGAATTCAGGGACTTCTTATAAAGTGTTTCTGCTGCAGACTCTCTGGCTGCTCTTTGGACTTCAATTAAACTCAAGTGAGGCTAATATTCCCTACACTCTGCTTTAAAGCAACTTTGACTTGTATTGGAAGTTAGACTTTCCATCTTAATGGACTTTTCTGTCATGGTGTTAGTCAAGTGTCCATCCTTTGATTAAAAACATGTCAGTCTGCACTGCATAAGGCCCAAAAATAGCCAGATTATTAAGAACAACCAGCCTTTGACCACATCAACATTAAGAGGAAACGACAGACCAACATTCTGCCAGAGGCTTCAACTAAAACCATTAAAGCACGTGCTAGAATAGCTGGGCCATTGTAGTTTTTATAGTTCTGATTTATCACAAAAAGAGCAATTACGTATATGTTCTAGAGTGGAGGATGCATTATTGTATGACTGCAAACTCCTTCTTTTTGTTCTTCTAAACTGCTTTGTTAATGAGGTAGGATTGTTTTAATTATCAGAGTCTGGCATACATCACCAGTGGTCAGTTAGGCTTTTGCTGTATTCTTATAACATTTCATGGATCTTCTTACAAGCTCACATGTAATGACTGTCTCCATGTTTTTAAGCTAGTTTTAGAAGAAAAGGATGCGTTTTGCATATAGCGATAGGAATAAAATACAATTTTCTGATTGATTTGTTATTGTTATTTGATGACATTTTAGAGAAATTTAAGAATGACATGTTGCTCAGACCAGCCTAAATAAATATACCAATGACCTAAAGTCCTTGATAAATATTTAAGCTCATACTTTAGTAAAACAACTGAAGAAATAAGTGTCAAAGTTCATGGGCAGCTTGAGGGAAGAAGCTATTCCTCAGCTTTGCTGTCTGGTCTTTGAGACTCAATTTTCTGCCTGAGGGATGGAGGGTGAACAGTCAAAGATTGAATCACCTTTTCTTGTTTGTTTGTTTGTTTGTTTTTTTGTTGTTGTTGTTGTTTTTGTTAATTTAATTTAAAAAGATCTGAGTTATTTCTTATAACTGTTTTTTCCAGTGTTGTATTTTTTCAACATTTCTGTGTATTTTGCATTCCTTCAAGTGGCAGAAGGTTTACTAAGCATTGGATTTTAACAATATTCATTCATTTTCCTTTTTTTAAATGATGTTGCATTCATCAGTAGAATGCAGTAAAATGAGACAAAATTTATTGTTTTATAAAAAAAAATGCTGATAAATTACATATATAATCTTCAGGCCTGTCCATATGTTGTCTGCCTACTTTAAATCTTACACAACATGAAATGAAATGAAATGTACATTTTAGAATTAGAAAAAAACTAGAATTCACACAAACGATCAACCTGACTGCACTAGTATCAGTATATAACGTCATTAGCAATATATTCTAATGAATTTCTAATAATGTCATTACCAATATATTCTATTGAGAATACCAATTAACCCAGGCTGTCTTTTGTTTTACCTTCCTGTTTTGTCTCCTGTTTGAGCCCTTTTATCTCTGCTGAGAGCCTCATTAATGACAAGCACACAGTCAAGCTTTCTTTTTTCTCCTATCTCACCTTAATTAAAATGTTCGGAGTAACTCACACCCTTCTCTTTTCATCATTTTGCATTCTTACTTACCTGCACTCGGCCTGCATGCTATTTTTTAAACCCACCATTTCTTTCCAAGTCCTCAACCTTTCCACATGACATTTATTCCCACCATACTTCACACATATGCATACAGCTGACTGGTATAAATTATAATATCAAATACTTGCGATTAGGCATAGCTAATTATTACCTCTACCTAGTGGTAGGATGGTTTTCTGCTCCATTGGTTATAGCAGCTATACATGGAGGGATGCCAGGCTTCAGTAGAGGCAACACGCCTGGCAAATTTACATCCAGTGCACTGAACAATGTGGAAAAATTAGAGATAGGAAATAAGTATAAGTGAAAAGAAAGGAAGGGAAATGGAAAGAGACAGATAAATGATCTGATTTTTATAGATGCTTTACAAAAGGTAGAGACAGGATCATTACAGTATGCTACATTTATATTGGTTGGAATTGAGACGGAAACATTTTCCTTCTTTACCATAATCAATAGCCAGCAAACTGCAGTATTCCGAGATTGAGGTCACCTTCAATTAGCATCTCCAGTCTCGTTTGACATGTGTGGTAAATTATGTTAAGTGACTTCACCGAGTCCAGGGACCTTGGGAGGCTCCTCACAGTCGTTTTATCGTGGTAAAAACATTCCCTTTCATTACATGTTTTAAATGATTGAAATGCTTTTTTTCATTATTATTTATATATTCTGGTGATGACTTAATATACTTAGCACTCAAATACAGTTCGACTCTCGGGAACACAGGCAAACCCATGAACTCTAACATTTGCATAAATCCTCTGGCGTTTTTCAAAGTGCTAACACTTTTATTTTTTTTGCATGAAAATCTATGTCTGCATGATCGTCATTGCACTACATGGAGGTTCCTTTGCTGGATTTGCTCCGAGCATAAAAATGTGAATCTAGGAGAATGTCAAAGGTTTCACACTGCAACTCCAACTGTTAAATCCAAGTCTGAGTGATGCTTTGTTTTATATATATTTTTTGTAATATCAAATATGTGTATTGTGTTTTGGCTATAGGATTCAAATCTGGAAATAATGTGCTGTAAATTTGTGACTGAGAGGTCAAAACTTTTACATTTCAGGTCTGAAATATTGCCTTTTAATTTTGAATGCATGTTTTATAGATTTTTTCCCAATATATTTACAGTTTTCCATTTTTTTACTTATTAAAACATGAATTATTTATGGTCTTTACTGCCTAAAAATATTAATTTTTAAAGATATTGATTTCATCATCAGAATTATCATCATGCGTTTAATGACTCCAACCAGAACCATCTTGTAAAACATTGATTGACCTTGATGGATCATTTTTGTTTTGTTTTATCTATCAGAGAAGCCATTGGTCCAGCTATTCCACAACATGACAACTCAACACTAATATTCTACCTTTTGATTTGGAAAAAAATTATTGTATTCCACCAAGACTATCAAATATATGTTGCTAGACTCAAATACATCTATTTATCTATTTAACATCTGTGCAATAACATTTGTTCTATAAAAAATTACTATTCATTTTCAATTTCTTCTATCTTTACGTAGAATAACGTAAGATGGTATGTAACCTTAACTGTTATGAAACCAGATTTGGAACTAAATGCATCAAGATGAACATTATCTTGTTATGGATATTAGTGTTAAATAAGAGGCACAAGGGTCTTAGAATTTATCAATTTGTCATTGTCTGACTCTGCAATAGAGACATATAACTTAAAGCTAAAAGTGTCATTAGGGACAGGAGAGAACTATGAGCGTTCAAAGACATGATTGGAATACTGAAAGTGGAATGAAGGACATTTGATAAAGAAAGTTGAGTTTATATATAAAGATATATATTAATATTGTAAATAATGGTAATGCTTCATTAACACAATAATCATTTTAAAGTGTATTAGCTGCTTCATTGTGGTGGATACAGATTCTTTTGATCTTTTCTCTACAGACCAACATAACTCCATTTTAAGGGTTTGGGAGCATGAGGTTGCCTATACTTTTAATTTGATGGAATCCTGATCCAGTCTCAAATATCATATCAGGATCCAAATCAAGAACTCAGTATAGTATTTATATGGTGACACTCAGCTTAGAGTTTGTTTCAGCTGCAAATTGTTTGTTTTAAATATAAAAAGTTCATCTGAGTACTGGACTGGAGGATTCAAATATTTACACATAACAAAAACATCAAACCTCCACTATGATAGGCCACGTTAAGCAAGTGTTAAGCTGCCATATATTTTTATAGTTGCAGCCTGATGCTTCTAAATGTTAAGTGGAGAAAGCAGCAGACTCTGGGCTACCTTTTACTGTAATGCTTTTGATTCAGCATGTATGTGGCCCAGAGATATTTTTTCCCTCTATCTTCAAAAATCATTTACACACTGTATTTGACTTCATCCAGAACTTGTTTACGTGCACGCTACTCATGTTGGAATACATTTAAAGTATTTACTAATGTAGCCTCCCCAAATAGGCTACATCCTCTGGCCTTTGACCTCTGTTGACCATCACAACAATAATCCATCTTTTTCCCAATAACTTGGAATACAATCACTCTTGGATTATGTTTTAACCTGAATCAAGATTCCTACAGGTGTCCAACTGTCCACTTTCAAGTGTCCATCTCCCAGATGACCTTAACTGGACACTAACTGGTCTAATAAAACACTCTCTGTAAAGAAGTCTTTTCTGTAACACCACAGACTGGTGTTCCAGCTGTAATCTCTTGTTTACAGAACATTCTCTTGTAGTGTTTCTGCTCAGGGTCACTCACTCTCACTCACACACTCAAAGTGTTATAATGCTTCTCTGCTATGTCATGCATTTCTACCATTATAATGTGAGTCTTAACGGGCGGAAGTCATGTGACTTGGTAACTCCCCACCAGTCCCTTGTCCAATCAGAACGATTCACAGCTCCGCTAACTCAGTTCTGATTAGGACACTTAACATCTTCTGATTGGTTAAATTTAAGATAACTTGTCTCAAAACTAATACTCAGTTCCGGTACAAGTCAGTCTTGTCTTGCTGGTCTTGTCTTGACAGTCTTGTCGAGTCTCCATACAGTCTCAGTCTTGGTCTGAGCTACAGCCTGAAGCAGTTGGAGCTGCTATGCTGCTATCTTAGCTGAACCCTTATCAGCTTTGAACAAGGCCTCTCAGTCTCTCCCTCACCACGGGAAGATCAGAAATGAGTTCAGCATGCCTGCTGAAATGCCTCCCTTGCTGACCGGGACGTATCCACGGACTGTCCGGCGAGGTCCTCGGCGGCCACGCCTTCCAGGACCACCACTCCGAGTCTGGGGACTCCAGCCTCAGCTCGTGGAGAAACCAACGCCTGCCAGATCTAGGAGCGTCCACCTTTCAGTGAGCGAACACCACTTTCTGATCGAGAGGTTTGCTTTGATAAAGCTTAATTCTTCCAAACTAAATTAAGCCAAACCAAATTCCGTAACAACTCAAATTAGCCTAAATTGACTCTTAAAGTCCTAACTAGGTTAACTAAATTAACTAACTTCCCTAGTCATTAAAACATATAATACGGTCCGTTAAAACTCACAATTAAACTAAATTTAACATCCTCAACATGTTTAAGAATATTAATTGTGTTTACATCAATGTTTCAAACTGTCTTATCTGTCTGTGTTCTTAGGTTTTTCAAATTAAATGGTTGTTCAATCCTTATCTGGTCTCAGTTCACGTTATTAATAAGGTATTTCAATTCACTGTACTCTTTCAAAGAACCTAGATAATTCCTGTAAACACTAAATATAAGTGATAGTATTGGAGATATTTTCTCCATATAAAACTTCCAAAACTTATTAGTGAATTTACAGAGGGTGTAGTTAAAATAACTAAATAGTTATTTCAAAACGCTACACTAATAAAGATGTGCTTAAACATAATTGCATTTTACCATGAAGATGCTCTGGTCATGAAACAAGGCTGGAATGAAGCTGTTGATGGACAATCTAAGGGTTTTTTGTTTCTTGCATGAGGAAAAAAATAGTTGGAGAGGTTGGAAATTTCTGTGTCAGTATTAGAAAGATGGCAAACTACAATGAATAAATCATAGGTAGAATTTCAGTTAATCTGTGCAGAAACAAGCAAAGGCTACATTTTGAAGTGATGCTGATAGGAGAAGAAATATCTTCAAACCTAAACATGAAAAAATAAAAGAAATTCATGTGTTTCTATTTATTAGATGAATTATTATGAATCTGTATTCAGCATGTCTCCCTCGCCCTCAGGCAAGGTGGGAAACTGTGGAAAGGATGGAGGAGGCATGATGTGAAAGAAGGAGAGAAGCTGTAGAAGTCAGGAATGAGGAGAGAAACAAGAGGAACCAAGTGAACATTTTCAAAAATTAACTCATTAATGCTGATGGTTTCCTTCCTCATCAAATACTTCATCTGATTTCTGTGGTTGTGACTGTTTGTCTGCATCTTTTATTTTCATGTCAGCTGATAACTTAGTCCAAATTAGTCAAAATAAAATAAAAAATACAGAAAAATTCTGTTTGTAGAAACTACAAAAGAAGCTAAAACTTTAAATAATGCAGGGAGAAGGAATAAAAATGTATTGGAATGTTTTAAGTGTGACATTTTTTAGATTAGAAAAGTATAATTAAAGCTGCATTCTGGAGGATTTCCTCAAGAAAGCAGTTTTTGAATCTAGCGTCCAAAGGCTCCTCCTCAAAACATCTTGACACGCGCGTCCGGTCGCGTGTGCGCACATGCAGACGGCGCATATACGTTGCGGGCATGAACTGTACAGCTCAATGTGTAGGGTTTAATCACTCACAGTTCACAATCTTATTCCAACAACACTACGAGGGTCTGATGAGCCCTCTCTGTCCCTGCTGCTTCTGATATTAGCTCTGTTAGCAGAGAGCTGCTGCTGGACTCTGAAGCTGAACTTGACTCGGCCCTGGATGAACTTTCTGACCAAAATAAACGCGTAACCCTGTCAAGCCTTGCCATTCTGTGAGGTAAAATGTTTAAAAATAAAAATAAATCCATCTTTAGCTGGAGAATGGGTAGGTTTTAGTAGAAATGAGCCGTGAGGCTGAGACGCAAACAGAGAAACACACGGAGTGTCCTGTATGACAGCGCCCCCTACTGGTACAGGTTTGGTCGATGCGCGTGCATGTTGAGAGAATGCAGACATTTGAATTTCATTGGCTGAAAAATGTCGACGGCAAGAAATAATGGAAAGAGGTCTCTAGGAGGAAGGAGGGTCTTCATCAGAATGACAGATGTTGTGGAACTCAACCCATAGATCATAGTTTAGACCTGAAATATCATTTAAAACATTTAGAAAACTTTGATACAGAAAAAAATGCTCCAGAGAGCCGCTTTAAGAAAACATAATTTACATGTAAGTATGCAAGTTTGGCTCTTTGAAAGAAAAAACTGTTTTGTTGACTCTATAATGTACATATCTAATAGACAGACAGGCTTTATATAAACTGTAAAGGAATACAGGTAACCTCTGTCTTGCTCTGAGGTGATTCTTAAGATTTTATTTGAACAATATGCATGGCTAAGCCCCGGAAAAACCATGCACCATCTGATTAGACTAGAATGCAAATATGTCTGGGATGATCCTGCAAGAAAACAAACAAAAAACTAAGAAAATTATTTTTATTCCTAAATAAATAGGTGCAGTTTTCTCCTGGTTTATCATACATGAAATTTGCACCAGGATCTCTGTAGTATTGATGTTTTTGTAGGTGCAGGTTTCTAGAATGTTAATAATGCTCCATCCTTTTCTCTGTTTTTATACTTTTCTAACATGTCTCCCCAAATGTGTGCTTTTGAAAACTTTCATGTACAAACTTTAACTCAGTTTTGGATACTTTAGGATTTAAATCATTTCTCTGGGGCGTTATGATGTCAGCAATTTGTTTTACCTGGAAGGTTGCATCAGTCATGAGTGAGCACGCTCGCCCTGACCGGTGCTTTCAACTCAGGATGACCAGAGAACAGTGGACACCTGACACTGATTGAAGCTGACCAATTGCCTCTGGTGTCCTTAAAAACAGTTTAACTTTGAAAGTGCAGGTGAATATTTGTGAGATGAGATGAAAGATAGTGAAATAAACGAGTGCAGCAAAGTAATACAAATGATAAAAAGAGAAAGACAGAAATACCTCAAAAAATCACCTGCTGTCACAACAAGAGCAAACCCATGTGGGAAATTCATTTTATTGTGTTACCAAACAAAAACAATCATTGTGTAAACAAGTTTTGGGTAACACACACCAAAAAAGCCCAGCAGCTACACGTCTGCATTATTTTTCAGACAAGTCAGGAGAAGTCTTATTCCCAAGGTACTCTATAGTCAACCCTGTCAGGTTTTTTAGTCAAGTCGGATCAAGTGCTGCAGTGTCAGGAAGCTGTGAAATTTGCACATGTATTTCTAAGACCATTGTTCTTATGTATTTGGTAGTTGTGAGGAGTTTCTGAGCTCCCTGACGAGATGGTGTAGCCACTGCCAGACGGCTTTCTGTGCACTCTGAATATGCTGTGCTTTTTTAAAATTATTTATCCTTTTCTGGTCTTTTGTTTTCCTCCATCAGATTCCACTGTAACAATATGCATGACTCCTTTTAAAGTTTGAAAGACCTTCTTGGTAGAATTGTGACCGCCAGAGATCTTACGAAACGTCCGTAACAACAATGGCAACGAGCCCAACAGGAGCCAGCGTGTGAAGAAACATTGTGGAAAACATAGAGGACTGTGAGACCAACTGAAAGTCCTCATCAACCTCCACTTCTCAGGATTCTACTGGCAAATGTTCAGTTTCTGGAGAAAAAACTTCAGTTTTAGTGCAACATCAGGGACCATAACATCCTTACTGAGACATAGCTCAGATCTGCAGTCCTGGATCTGACCTCTCCAGAATTCTCTTTTCTTCTGAGCAGATGGAACAGTGGAGACTGGAAAATCTAAGGGTGGTGCAGTCTGTTTTATCACCAGTGGATGGTGTGAACATCAGATTATAATTACAATCTCCAGCTCCTGTTCTCCTCACCTGGAGCATCTCACTATCATGCTACCTGCCCCGGGAGTCATCACTACTGCTGTCTGGTGCTTTAGCTAAACTCCATGATGTGATCAGAGACTTCAGTAAGGTGAAGCCTAGACACGTCATATCTAACTTCTACTAACATATCACCGGCTCCACAATGGGAAACAGCATATTGGACCAGTGATACACACAGTTCAAGCAACGTTACAAGTCCGTTTTCCAGCCAGATTTTAGTAAAAGTGACCACAACGCCATTTTTTGCATCCTGGAAAAAAACCAAAAACTTGCAGTTCTGGTGACGAAGAAGATGAGGCGCCGGTAGTAAGTTCTGTGATTTTGTGATTGAGTCCTCTGGAAATAAAAGTGCATGAAGCTGGATGGAAAGGGTGAGAATATCAGTCATGTTTTATTCCTTGAGTTTTTGCTGAAGTCAAAGGGATGCATGGATGGATGGATGAGTTCAGACAGAAGCTGATAAATGGACAGAGGCAGGAGAAGGGTGAATGTGGGAAAGATGGGTGCTGTCAGTCTTTAGATAATCTTTGCTTTGCATGAATGTATAGATTGATTCATGGATGAAAGGAGCATGTAGATGAAAGAGCGATAAGAGGCTGGGGTAATTGCTCATGACCTGGTTATAAACAGGGTACTACTGAGGTGGCTGCATGGAATGACTGAGCGATTAGTAGAAAAGAAACGATGGCTTTATGAATTGGGGTAACTGGCCCAATGATAGGAAAGAAGCAAAACTACGAGGCAGGAGAGGAGCTCTACTGAGGCGCTAGGATTGATCATGGATTATCAAACAAGGGAAGGGATTAGAGGCTGTGAATAATAACATATGGAGGGAAGGGTGATTACAGAAAGACAAATGCTGAGAGTCACAGACATAGCCAGGACATCATGTACTGATAATACTGATCTAACAAGTACAGAAAAGTAGCGTTGGAGGAGGATGCTCATTAAGACTTTGTCATGGATAAAAGATGGTTTAAAGAAAAGGCAGTTACCAGTCTGAACCCTAATTTAGCTCAATTCCAACTGCTGTCAAGAAAAAGAAGACAATATAAAAGCATCAGTTAAAATAAACACACATTTAAATGTTCTTTTATTTACAAAATTATACAAACTAATTATGGTTTTGACCAGAAACAGAAACATCAGCTGAACCTGTAGCAGGTGGAGTTTTAATCATTATCATTTATTAATACTGCTTCAGCAGAAAATGTGCAAACTGTACAAAAATCATGTGTTAATGGAGAATATGAATAAGTTTAATGATATCAACTTGCACAATTACACATAACAAATGTTGTTTTTTGAAAATGAATGTTTAAGGGTTTTTTTTGTAACTATTTAAAAATATGTTATTTGTGATTAGAATTCAAACGTCATCGTAAAAGCACGTCATTGAACAAAAACATCCTTCTTGTTTCAGTGCCTAAATGTAAAAAATTAATTAATAAAACACTAAGAGTGCACCAAATAGTTTGTTGGAAGATTTATAAAAAAGAAAACAAAGAATAAAATACTTTAAAACTGTGGCACATTTCTATTCTTAGCTATATTTTGTCCTCTGAAGGAAAACATGGGCTCTTCAATTTTCAACTAAATACTCAGTAAATATTGGTCCAAACCTATTACAAACATCAACCAATTATCCCCTTATAATTACTAGAACCTGACTCTGTATATGAAGTTTTTCATCACATCACAGTGCACGCCTGCCTTAATGAGATTTCCTCAGGCAGCTGTTAACTCCCAAAGACCTCATTTACTCAAAAAAAACAACCTCTCGCTATGACATTATTTCTCTTTACCCACCTGTTTGTAATCATTTGCCAGATTAGGCAAGGACAACTTCAGTTCGTGTCATTCACTTTATCACACAAAGGAGTGTAAAACTGTGGAAGTGTGTTTCTACTCACCTTGGTACCTGTCCTCTATCTGCCTTGAGAGAAAAGGTTCAAATTAAACTGACAGCAGAGGATCGCTCAATCAAAACAGGCTCTTGGTCCTGTTAGCTGCATGCTGCAACATTTCCTATAGGAATCAGAAAAACTATTTTTGAATTATATTGACCTTATCTGTCATAAAATGTACTTGTGATTTAAAATTAAAAAAGATTAAAAGGTTCAGTCTAAAGAAGTACATTTTGGCTTGTAGTTTTCATATTAAAGGAAGAGGGATATGGCAACCAAATGATGAAAATTAAGTGCATGCTACCCCATCTGACCAGTGCAGTGTTGATTAATCAAAGTGGCAGTCATCCATTTATGTTATTGTCACTTGCAGATTGATTACTTTTTGCTTGAATCAGATGAAAGCCAGTAAGGGTTACAATAGGATCCAGAGAAATTCCTATATTTTTTTGTAAAATGTGATACATTCACTGAAGTCCTCTTGATGCCTTGCAATGGAAGGAAAATGTCTTTTATCCCTCGTATCCCTTCCTCCTCACCCAGTGTGTGACCTCTTCTGATTTCCTGTAGCGATGGTTACCCTTAGTTTTTTCTAGTCTTTTCTTAATGCATTGATAATATCATAATTGTCCTTGTCAACACCGAAGCTCGAGATATTTAAAGAAATAACTAAATTCAGTCAAGTTTTACATTGTCCAGGACACATTTATTAATATTCTGTTAATATGGTTTTACCCATCTGTGTTCAGCTCTATATATTCATATGAAAAAGCCTGATGTTTCTTTTTCATCCTCCACTGCTGTGTTTATTTCCGGCCTTTCACACCCATAATCACAAACACACCCCCCCCCACATACAGACATATACTGCAGCAGAGGACTGAATATCAAACAGTCATATCACAGATAATCTGCAAATGAATAACCATATCCCTACAGTAGATCACCTCATGGTGTTAATAAGCACGGACCAGAAGGCTTTACGGTGTGTGTTTTCTTGTGTGTGTTTGTGGTTTTGCATTGTAAACTGATTATTGAATCAGTCGGACTGGTCCATCTCTTGATTTTCTTGTCAAGTCCTCCTTCTACCTTTCCTTCTACCTTTCTTTATTTTGCATCACATCTCAGTCATCATTTTATTATTCTATTTTTTTTTTCACTTTACAATCTGGATTATATTTACATCAAAAATCCACATTTAAGTGGTTAGTTTGTGTTTCATCTGGTTTTTTCAGCTTTCAGTTCTAGTTTCAGAAAACAGGAAAACAGCCTTTTATAAAATCTCTACTAATTTAAAAAGGAGAGAAAACGCCTCACACATAAATAATAAAAATCAGTTTCTTTACTAATACTCTTAGCTCCTGCTAGCAGTGGATATTATGTGTCTATGTGAAAGCTGATGGATCACTTTGAAGATGTGTTGTTTAATAAAGACAACAGCAACACAGTCTGCTGAGCACGCAGTTTGTTCAACGCTCTATTGTTGGTGCAAAGAAACTTTTTCATGTCCGCACCTGAGTCGGCGAGTGATCATCAATAATAGATCCGACCTGGAACATACAACAGCTGCCAGATAGTTCTGCCAATGAAGTAAAATCACAGCAAGGTAAATCACAGTAATACAGTATAATTTGCACCTAATGGGACTTCCATCCAGAACAAAACGATGCAACAGAACAACTTATAACTGAAGCAAAGACACATTCAGTTAGTTTTAGACATATAGAGCCTTTCTCTTGACCACTTCTCATCACACTGAAATGCTAGGGGTTTTTTCCATGTCTTGTGTACCTGAGCTAAGACAAGAAATGTATGCCTGAAGCTATTTTTAATACAAGAAATAATGTGGTTACAACAAAACCCAAAAGCTCCATCCTCTACTCACAAGACTCTTGAGACTCAAGCTGCTATATCAAAAGCAATTCTAGGTGTGAAAGGAAGTTTTTTTTTGGTCATGGAAGTGAATTCTGTTTCTCCTGGATGAAGCTCCCACACCCCAAATCCTAATTATCCCTTCCTGTTCTCTGTGTTTGCGCTGTCACTTGTTCAAAAGGGAAAAGCTCCTATTCTCTGTCTAGTTTGTCATGTTCGAGCTTCTCCTGCATATCTCAGACCCTGCCAGCTTTCACATGAGAACAGAATTATAACAACAAACCTACAGAGAGTTTATTGATTTAAGCCTCGTTGCCTGCAACATGACACCATTACAATATAGCAATGCAATCACAACAAATCTATAAATACTGGGTAAAGTGTAAGAGCTGATTCTACCAAAAATGGCAAAAAAGCAGCTCATTTTCAGATTCTATTATATATTTATTAATAATGTCAGTATTCATCTTTATTGGTACATTTAGATTTTCGTCCCTCTCGTCTTTATTCCACCCTTTTCTGCCTTCATTTAGTAGTTTTATTCTCGTCTCCGGTGACTCCCCTTCCCAAAGCTGTTATTTTCTTGTACTCTATAATGTCCTCCTCTGTCTTTAGCACTCCCTCACTTTCTCTCTGCCAGCAGGGCCTGCAGGCTTTCAGCAGCATTACACTGTGTAAACCTCGGATTACAGCTACCAGCCCTGCACGCCTCTCTGGATCACAGATACACGTGTATGAATATACACCCACGCATCATTCACAGGCTTTCACACACGCACCTCAAATTCAAGGAACTTATGTAACCACAAACACTATGGACTGAAGAAAAGACACTTATCTTCTAAGTTCTAATTAAATTAAACTAAAAATACTAAAATATTAAGTAGGCGTCGAATGGGTTTCTTTGTTTTTACTTTTAAGAATTGACTCAAGATTAGAGTTCTTTTAAACCTGATTTATTGCCTTTGCCTCAATTTAAAAAGTGAAGCTTCTCCTGCCACAGTATATAATGTGTGTGGTTTTGTGTTTATTATTTCCTAGGCAGTTAGGTCAGTTCATAGCAGAGACAGAGAGAGATTTTTCTCTTTCTTTCCGTGCACCAAACTGCCAAGTAAGAAGAATGTCACTAGTGATAACAAAGGCAGTTTGATAAAGCCTTTGTTGAAAAGTTCTGATAGAAAAAAAAGTTTCATGATGGGGGTCATCAGAACAAAGAAACCCAGAGACCAAAGCTGTGATCAGACAGACAGGAAGGCCCCGTACGAGACAGAACCACATGTACGTTTGTCCATGTGTTATACGCGCTATAAATTATGGACCACTTTCACAGTTTGAATCTTGGAATATTAAAATAGCTTGTATTGAGTTTTGTGTTTGGAAGTTCTCATTTTTGAAAAATTGAGGGAAAGACCTGATGTAAAATTGAAAAATAGAGACATTTTTTCAAATCCAATAAGAGGTATCAGAGAATCAAAGCCCAGGGAAAAACCTGAGACTTCAAACGGAAACACAAAAGCAACAGAAATGGCCCCTTCCCCCATCACACATCAAATCTGAAATGACCCAAAAGTGTAGACAAGGAGACCAAGAAGCTGATGAAAGGAACAAAACTTTTATAGTAAAATAAAATGCTGTTATGGAAGTTTAGCTAAACCAATAGCCAAATTGTTACAGCAGTATAAAAACCAGGGAGTATACATACAGGGATTGGTAATTATTGAGTCAAAGCAGCAGTTAAAGCAGCACTCTGGAGGATTTCATCAAGAGAGCAGTTTTTGAATCTAGCGTCCAAAGGCTCCTCCTCAAAACATCTCGACACGCGCGTCCGGTCGCGTGTGCGTGCGTGCACACCGCGCATATACATTGCGGGCATGAACTGTACAGCTCAATGTGTAGGGTTTAATCACTCACAGTTCACAATCTTATTCCAACAACACTACGAGGGTCTGATGAGCCCTCTCTGTCCCTGCTGCTTCTGATATTAGCTCTGTTAGCAGAGAGCTGCTGCTGGACTCTGAAGCTGAACTTGACTCGGCCCTGAATGAACTTTCTGACCAAAATAAACGCGTAACCCTGTCAAGCCTTGCCATTCTGTGAGGTGAAAGGTTTAAAAATAAAAATAAATCCATCTTTAGCTGGGGAATGGGTAGGTTTTTAGTAGAAATGAGCTGTGAGGCTGAGACGTAAACAGAGAAACACACGGAGCGTCCTGTACGACAGCGCCCCCTACTGGTACAGGTTTGGTCGATGCGCGTGCATGTTGAGAGAATGCAGAAATTTGAATTTCAGTGGCTGAAAAAATGTCAGCGGCAAAAAATAATGGAAAGGGGTCTCTAGGAGGAAGGAGGGTCTTCATCAGAATGACAGATGTTGTGGAACTCAACCCATAGATCATAGTTTAGACCTGAAATACCATTTAAAACATTTAGAAAACTTTGATACATAGAAAAATACTGAGAGAGGAAACAGAAAAAAAAATATATATATATATATATATATTACAATTTACTAAAGACAATGTCTACAATGACAGCTTAAATTACAAAAAACAAACAAACAAAGCAAACTCATCTAATACATCCTGTTTGTTGCCTTGGTTTACTCCATTTACTCCAAACCCCACTCATCCTGTCACTGGTTTCCTTCCTTTATTTAAAATCAGTGCAAAATAAATTAAATTAGGTTTGCAAATTGTGAGCCAACTGTTCATGGTATGAGATGCTTTGGGCTTATCTACTGAAGGCAGACTGACAGCTTGGACACAAGCCAAAAAAACCCCCACCATGCTAACAAGACACAAGCTATAGCTCAACCATGCAATATACGTGTAAAAAACATATGAAAAGCATGTTGTAGCATGCACTAACAAGTATATGATCTGGGATTAGTTCACTAAAAAAACATCAGAGGGTCAAACCTGATTAGTGAACTGTGAAAGTGAAGGAACTTTGCTTTTTCTTCTTTTAGAAGATAGTCACATAAATTTTCTAAAATGTGTCACAGAAGGTAATTTCCAAATACTAGCTGCTTCAATAATTGACATTCTGAATGGATAAAGTCGCCCTTCTCAGTGCATTGCACCGGAAAATATATATCAGTTTTTTTCTGAGGTGGAAAGCAGCAGGAAGGAAACAGCTTGGTGAGAACAAAGACAAGAGAATTATGTGACCTGAATTTAATCCTTGTCATGTTATGAAAAGATGGATTTCCCGCTTTATATTACTTGAGTCCATTCTTTTGTCGGTGCCCTTACTGTGTTATGAACGTGTTCAAACTGTCCACATCCTGAGGAGTTGGGAGTTGTTTGGATTGCAAAGTTCACGTCGTTTCCCCTCATCATCCATCCTTCTATTTAGCCTTTCTTTATTCTAAAACTTCAGATCACCATTCATGTCTGTCTCTACTTTTTCCTTTTTTTTCTTGACAGCAATGTGTCAGGTTACAAGAAAGATCAAAAGATTTGTTTTTGCAACTAAAAGACTCCTTTTGGACCTACGTGGTTCTGAGGAAAGCTCTCAGTGAGGAGGAGGAATCACAGTGACAGGTGACGGGTTGAATACGTGTGTATTTATGAGAAACAGTGAGTGAGAAATGAAGTCTGCCAAGTGTATCCTCCTGCTAGAACGGCTGTGAAAAGGCCTTTTTGCTGTCCACACATGTGACGCTCTCACAGTGACTTTGCACACACCATTGTTCATTTGAAGGCTTCAGTGCGTGGTGTCCAGCAGCCTGCTGCCTTCCAACCCGGTCAGGGTTAGAAAAAAAGGTCGTAAGTAACTGGGTCAGTCACAACTGAGGACCATGTGCACTGACTGGTTCACAGCTTGACCATCTGAGTTGAGTTGACATTGTGTTAGTTGATCCACTCTCAGTATTCCTCATCTAAATGTCAAATTTAAATGATATACAGAATGTATGAGGAAGTTCTAAGGGCATAATTCTAGGATTTGTCAGAGAGATTATGCCAAATGAAAAAAATGTAAATAGTTGTAAATTGTGAATAAGAATAATAGTTCTCCTCACCAGAAAGGTATTTCATACTTATTATGTATTATTTAATTCTCTACATTTTTACATCGTTCCACCATATCGTACACCATAATAACCCACTTTAAATATTAGATTGCACAACAAGTGCATGCTTCAATGTTCCTACTTGCACACCTCATTTTAATTTTAATGTTACATTTTTTTCCACACAGTTCTCAGATTTGCACTGGGTAGTTAAAAATGTGCTTTCTCCTCAATATTTTGAATATAAATAAATGATGATGTTAAACTAGGTTCTGAATAAACTTTGGACAAAGCCTAAACACAGCTATATTTTTTCATGCAATTATAGGTAGAATTAAGGGTTGAATTAGAGTGCTGAGTCACTTTATTGTTGATATATCTTATAAAGTGATAAAGGCACTTCATGATTAGACGGCACGATGTTGTAAAAATGGTCTGCCGTTATCTTTTTGTAACTAAACGCTGAAACAATCTTGTTCCACACCAAAGAAAAGAGTTAACCAAGTGCTGTGTGCTTTTTTGATGTGGTTTTCAAATCTTTAAAATATTCTCTCTTTTGTGGTTTGAATGCACAATCCCAAGGCACATTTTCCATTCTATTTTTACCATTATAAATGGCTGCCCTTTGCTACTCAAGGAAAGGGTCACACGAGAGCGAAAATTCCACTACATTGTACTGCAGTATATGTACTTATGTGGCCACAAGCCCCTCCCCCTTTCCTATTCCTTTATTTAGTGTAAAACTCTTTGTCACAATGCTTTTACAGCTGAGCATATGTGAAAGATAAAGAAACAGAACTCCAGAAAGCTCCTACCACAGGCCATAGCTTTAATGCTATGCCCTGATCATCACTCTGTCTGCATTTTATTCACCTCAGACTGATTATAGACGAAGAAGCAAAACCTGCAGAGTAATTTGTCTGTCTACCTGTCTGCACTGATTGAAGGAAATGGCGAAGCATAAAGCAATGATGAAGGGAGGAAAGGGAACGCTAAAGGACATGACAAAATCTTTGTCTCCCACGTTGTCTCACATTAGGAGAACTTGGCAGATAATCTGTTAGATCAAATTGATAATCCCTGTGGATTGACAGCCTTCCATCATAGTACTTTTAATTAAATCCTATGAAGTCAAAAACCTATTCATTTTTATATATATTAACTGCACTGAATAAAAATATTTGTTTAGTTGGCTTGCACCCAGTCTTCATGTTTTCTCACTTTGCAACTAAATAAATAACTAAGTACATGTGCAGATAGACCCAATTTATTTCAGTGCCAAAAAAAGAATTTTTATATAGTTTTGTTTACTAAGAATAATGTAACCTTATACCTTATTGCTAAGTATTTCTGGAGGGGTTAATTGGTTTGACAGACATTTTCCAGGAAGTCATTATGTTTCTGTTTTTGTGCATTAAAGTAATAATCATTAAAAAATGCAATTTTCTTTCTTGTCTATTAAAACATACAATAGATAATTATTTTCTATATGAAGTCGCACATCAATTTAAAGTTAGATTTTTGAAAGCACAAAGTTTTTGAACTGGGTGTTCAAAACACGTTGATATTCAACATAACAGAGATCATCTGGGAAATCGGAGCAGGACCTTGTTGTTGATTTTGTTTAGACCAAATGTGTGTGTGTGTGTGTTGACTTGCCTAAGTGTGTGTTTGTGGCACAGAAATGTATGAGTGTGAGTGATCTAGCAGACCCTTATGTATAGTGTAATGGCGTAGGTCCTGAGCAACATTATCTGACACCAAAAAAAATTCACAACCAGACCTTTGTTTTCTGGACATTTTTTTTTGATAACTTATGTTTTTTTATTGCTGTGTTAAAAGGAAAGCATTAGCTGCAACTGATGAACATATAGCATTTAAACATTTAACCTAATTATGTTTAGCACATGTAACTTTTTATATCGTCAGCAGTCGGACATCTTTATGAAAACCAACAAAGTCCTACAGGCTGTTTGTGGATCTGACTCCTTTGCTCATGTGTTTCATGCTCCTTGAGGCAGCCTCTGTTTTCAAAAACACATTCAAAACAGTCACTGTTGATATTTACGTAGTTTGACCAGCATGCATCTGCCACTGCACCATCAGTAAACACATACTGCTCCAACTTTAGTGTAGACATTACACTGTGTGTTGCCTGAAACACTCTTACACTTACAGCCCAATTAATCTAGACGATATTGTGAGATTATTTTAAGCAAGGATTTCACATTATTAATGAAACAAAAGCAGCTTGCTGCATCAGTTTCAGTTTAATAACTAATTTCCTGCTGAAACAAGTTAATAACTGCTGTATTATTCTGATGGGAGTCCTTTATGCCATGGTTTAATCCAGGTGGTCCTCCTGCAGGGGATGGTTTTTGAGATTTTGCTGATTTAGAGCAGCAGATTTAGAGCAGTTAGACACTGGCTCTTTACCTTAAAGTAAGGCTATTTAATCAGTGTATTTAATGCTTTTATGTACCCCATTTTGACTAATAGCCTGCACCAAAATTGTTGTAAATATTTTCTAGTTGTATATGACTTTGGTAAAGCTGTTGGCAAAGAAGCTCATTTATACTCCTTGCATAAAATGAGGGCTTAATTAGACAGCTTCTACAAATTACAATTCCTATAGAAACACATGGTTAGAGTCTGTGCACTTCAGTGAACAATGTTAGATTTTTAACCTAAAACATATTCCTAAAGGTTACTGTCATAGAGCTCATAAGGCCATCATACATTATTCTTTGTACCCACTTAGTTCTCTTCAGCTTAATGGGGGCCAATGCAAATAACCAGTATATCTGAAAATTGTCTATTTTTGAACTTTGTGAGAAAACCAGGTTATGTAAAGAAAAATGCATGCAGCCACAACCTCCCTCTCCTTCTTGTTCAAAGTATACTTTTTGGAAAAAATGCTTTATTTATACTAAATGCCATCTTTTATAAAGAAAATATATTATATTCTTTTTCTGCTAGAGAGTTGATTGCTGACTCCTCTGCATTTATTACCATGAGCTTAAAGTTTGCATCATGACTTCTCAGTTGCTGTTAACTTACCAGACTTTGAGGTGCTCTGTTCAGGTCTTTCACTCACCATCAAGGAGCTGCTGCTGCTGCATCTAGTCCTGTGAATGATTTTACCGTAGTCCTCGGTGTATGGGCGCAGCTGAATTTGGGCTGCTGAGTGTCGGCTGGCTTGACTGCAGTATCCAGTCAACTGTTGGAGCCACTTCAGTTCTGAGTTATTGCTATTGACATGTGACAGTCTAGACCTCGAATACAATTTAAAAAATATATAGAACAATCCAAAATCACAATTTTTCCATTATCACCCTTTTAGTTGTAAAAGATTGCATCCAAATCAAATCACAACAAAAAAATTTGGACACTGCTTATCAGCTTTTCTTTTCAAATTGGCAGACATATTAATATTCATATTAAGTAAGCATGTAGCTGTTTTAAATGCAAGATCATGGCAGATGGCAAGATTACAGTCAGTCTGTTTTGCCATTACCTTAATAAAGACAAATAATCTGTGGTTTTGTTTTTATGTCAAATTGATGCAATCTGGGGTAATTAAAGTGATCAGGTAGCACCACTATCATATTTTTGTTATTGTTGAATGTGGAACTTCATCAACTAATGAACTCTTGTGTCTGCAACAAAACAACAAACTGGAGACTTGTATCTAGAACAATTCCCACTGGTACTTGCTGTGTAAATTTACAAATTCTAGTGATAAATGTAAAAGTAGCCCTTTTGCAGTATCTGTTCTCAGTGCAATTTTAAACCTGAACACATAAGAACACCCATTTAAGGATTTTGACATTAGAATTTGATCACCTTTTTTTCAAGTCCTTTTTAAACATAATCACAACTCAGGAAAAACAACTTATTGACCGACTGACTAAATAATGTTTATCTTCTAAAATCCTCTTGTACAATGAAATCCCAGATTGAGGATTTCCCACTAATTGTTGTACTCATTTTGGCTAGGCACAACTCAATCAGTCTGATTGCTCTAAACATAAAAACACTTCAGCGATCTTTCTGCATGATGCTGCATGATGCATGACACCTCCATGTGATTGCAGGGATTAAGGGGGAAGGAGTGTTCTGGGAGATTTTCCACATGAGCACCTGGGTGTTGGTGTCAGAAGGAATCCTTCCCTCATTCTGTGTTTGGGTTATTAATCAGTCACCCATCTGCAGGCTCAGCTGTATGCATCAACATTCACAAGGTACTTTGCATTATCTTTTTATAATAAAATGTGGCCGTTTGGAGGTGAAGATTTAGGCTTCACCATGTGCAATGGTTTTTAGGTGAGGACAATGTGGAGGTATACAAGGTAATCAATATATTTTTAGCTGTTGACAGAAATGTATTGCTTTAAGATTGTTAAAATATTAATCTGCTTTTTGAATATGCACAGTGTTATGAGAGGAAAAGAAGTAGGCAACGTTAGGAGGAGTTGTAGGGTTTTTTCCTTGCTTGAAGCTCCCTGTTTTTCAATATATTGTTGAATTATCCATCCCCAAAGGAAATGTTGTTTATAACTGAACATATTTGCTTATTGCTTTTATATAATTAGTCTTACATAAAATACTATGTACCAGTAATTTGCTAGCAAACATTTAATTTGCTCTTGTAATTGTTTTCCCTAAAATCCAGCTTTTTACTGGGTTTATGTTTATGTATTCATCAGACAATTTTATGCAAAGCAACTTACAAATGATAATGTAACCAAGAAGTTACCATTGAGGCTAACTAACAACTAACCCTAACCTGGGTTTAGACAGCTGGGCAGGACATTTCTAGGCATCTTTATTTCTCATTACTTTGTTCTATTTGTATAGGATGAAAAAAATGTTTTCTGTCTCATTTTAAAATCAAACTCTAATCACAAAATAATTGTATTTGAGGGGTTATATTAAAAAATAATAATATTTGCTATAAGACTGAAGCCAATAACAATATATCTTGTTGACTTGACTTGGGGCGGCATTAGCTCAGTTGGTAGAGTGACCGGTCTGGCAACCGAAGGGTCGCCGGTTCGATCCCCAGCTCCGGCTGGGTTAGATTGTCGTTGTGTCCTTGGGCAAGACACTTCACCCAACTTGCCTACTGGTGGTGGTCAGAGGGTCCTGGAGGGCAGCTGAGACTACAACGTAGTTTATCACCACCAGTGTGTGAGTGTGTGTGTGAATGGGTGAGTGACTGTTCGTGTTGTACAGCGCTTTGGGGTGTTCTGCACTGTAGAAAGCGCTCTATAAATACAAGCCATTTACCATTTATCTTTTAAAAAATGACCACATGGTTTTTACTGGAGCACTGTTGTGTGCAAGGTGTGGCAATTTGATGTAATCTGACATTACACTAAAACTGAAACAAGATCAGTGTTAATGCCAATGTTTGACACACACCCCCCCCCCCCAAGCTCTGATAGTCCCATCAAAAAACACTTTTGTATTTACAAGATGGGGAATTGATTCCGTTTTTCTATTATTTGCCTCATTTTGAAATCCATATCTAATCACAACTGGTTTTTAAGGGTAAATTTTCTATACACCTATGGTTAGGACTGAATCTAATATCTATATCTATAACATTTTTACAGCAGTCTTTAATAGAGCACTTTTTGTGTCTTTAAGGTAATAAGTTTGACTCTTATCCTATAGCCACAGGAAGGAAGGAAGTAGTAAGTAAATCCAAAAAACGGTTTTAAATAAAGGCAACTGGACTTATTTGGTTCTTTGGTTCTTTTTTAATAAGTAAAGTTTATTTATATAGCGCCTTTCACAGATATACATCACAAAGCGCTTTACAGCATAAACAAAAAACAAAACAAAACAGAGAAAACATTGAAAATAAAAAACTTAACAGATTTGGGGGTACCAGATACAAGATTTGGGCAAGATTTGGGGTACCAGCAGGGACTCTACATTGTATGAGATAAAGTGGGACATTGACTTGGGCAAGAAACTAAAACCTTGGGCAGACAGAAATATTGGGGCAAACTTCAATGCAATATTTGGGCAAAATAATAAAGATGAGAGCAGACGAAAATGTAAACAAAAGGGAGGGAGGGAGTAGCATTTTACACACAGTCACAACAACCGAAAAACACATCAAGGAGGGGGGGGGTCAGGAGCTCCACCAGCAGCAAGGACACAGCACAGCTGACCGTCCTTCACTCCCAGCAGAGGGATTTTGTGTCGATTTCATCATAAACTTTATTCATACGAGACCTTCAAATTAGGACCTTCTTTTTCATTCGTGTCATCTGTGAAATGACTAAAGCAGAATGAGGACCTAAATGTTATTCACCATGCTTTTGAGCTGGCATGAGAGGTAGTCACAGAGCTGAGTATGTGTGAAGTTGAGGGAAGCACATAGAACTACACAACACTTCTGTCACTCTCTGGATTCTAGATTTGATTTCTGTCTGGTTCATCAAAAAAATGTAGTTTTATTTTACTTCATAGTTAAATAAGGGAATCAAGAAATGAGAAGAGATTTTAAGTCTTGCCTTGCCTCTGGTTTACTTAAAATCTCTATAGGCACAGAGATTTCAAGTAAAACCACAGTATGTATTGAGAATCTACCTCTGAGAGAGTAAACCATGTGTTCTTATTTATCATTTATGTCAGTCATCTGAAGCAATTAACACAAACTGTTATCACAAAGAAGTATGTTTTCATAACACATAGACAGTCTGGGGTTTGATTCTGACTTTTGTTGAGACATTGCAACATTTATTAACCAAAACATTGATAAACATGACGCTCTAGCTTTTATTGGTAATTCTTGTCTTCTACAGTGTCACATTGTTGCTGTCATGTGTGGAAGCGTGTACCATCACAGGAGTTGGTTGACACAATCGGTTCATGTGTCAAAAATTAGAGGCAGCTCAAAAGAGGGCTCACCTTAGCGACAGCATCGATACAAACAACGTTATGTATTTGTTTCTTTATTTAAACACTTTTGTCATGAGTACAATGACGATGAGAACACAGCAATGTTATTGTTGCAACCACATAATGTATATCTTTTAAATCCAGTCTCAGTTTTTGAAAACATCCTTACAGATATAAACTTCACATGAGGAAACCATGCTAGAACATGTGAAATTACCATGTGACTAAACTACATGTAAAAAACATGTTTTCCACATGTTACCTTTGGAACAAAAACATGTTCACATGTAAAACACATGATCTGCCCATGTCTCCTGTGTGATTTTGGAACACTTTCAACATGCTCATGTGATCCTGTGTGGTTACATGTTCTGTCACATAGACTCACATGTGAAAAAACATGTTAAATTCATGTGCTCCTCCGTGAGGGCAGCAGTAGAACAGAATAGCTGCAGTACATGCTGGGAACATGGTTTCATAGTGGAGTAGATTAGCATACAGACTATGAGGTTGAGATTTAGCAGCTGCTTGTGCAGAGCACTGATACCGTTGCAGGCTGGACTCCTTGCTGCTCCAAAGTGTTCTCTCTGCAGGCTGATAGAAAAAGACACGGGAGGAAAAAGAGCTAGAGGTTTTAGCTTCCATCTTTAAAATATTTCTACCTAACCAGTAGCATGCTCAAGGGACCGAGTGGATGGGAGTGCACAGACAATGAGGACGAGCGTGGAGCTGCTCTTTAGCTTGTACGAGTTTCTGTCTGGCTGCTGTTGCTTTAGTGATAGGCAGTCATTAGGAGTGTTACAGCACTACAGAGGTGTTGGACAGGTGAAACAGTGTCATAAGACATAGTTTATGAATTAAAGGAACAGATTTAATATATATTTCAAGCTGCAGGTGCAGGACTTTGGTTCAATTCTTGGCTGGAATCTTCCATGTTTTCATTGATTTTCTCTGCTTTCCTTCCACACAACAATAACACGACTGTTGGGTCATTTGTATTTCTAATTGATTCTAGGTCTGAATGTAATGATTTCCTGTGTTGTGGGTCTATGTGTTGGCTGTTCATGTTATTCCTCATCTCTACTTACTACTGGGATAAGTACTAGCCCTTCATGACCCAAAACCAGACTTATCAGGTTCGGAGAATGTCTGAGTGAGTAGCAGCTATGAGTAGTTACCGCCAGCAGCTCTGTGTTGCTCATCATTGTAATTCTACATTTATTTCACTCCTTTCAGTGGTGGAGTTCATGATGTAGGGTGGGAGGGAAGTGTTGAATCTAGCTAATGCAGTATTTGCCTCAGTCCAGTTTCATGGGGAGTTGCAGCAACGTGAAGCGGATCAGACTGTGTTGCATAATTCTAAAATTTTTTTTAAAACACATTTTCTTTTACTTCCTGTGCACATTGATTTCGTTTCAGCTGTGATTCGCTGTCAATGTTTTATACACTTTTCTCACCTCCATTGCTCAAAATGTCATCCGCTATCGATTGCATCTTTTGCATAATATGATGCATTTGTGTAACAATCAGACTAAAAGCTGCAGTTTGTTGCATAGTGTGCTTTAAAGTGTTTGATGAGGGAAGACAGAGTGAAACATACACGGAATCTCAAAGAGCTTGTGCCTCCATATTGCTTCCATATACAGACCAGCATGTGGTGTGTGTGTGTCTGTGTTTGGTGTGTAGGATAAGTGAGTGAGTTTTGTTGAGAAAAAAAGGTTTTGTTGTAACAGTAAATGACTCTTTTGTCCCCACACAGCACCAGTCAATGCTCCAATTACTTTTAAATGTGTGTAGTTAAGCATCTCTTTATGTGCCCAAGGTCCAGGAGTGTGTGTGTGTGTGTGTGTGTGTGTGTGTGTGTGTGTGTGTGTGTGTGTGTGTGTGTGTGTGTGTGAGTGTGTGTGTGTTTGGAAATAAGTTGTCTATTCTCCTTTCAGTTATTAGAGAAGTCACAATGTTCAAAGTGTTTGCATGAATACATTTAGTACATTGACATACTTATATTTGATTGTTAGTTTGTTTTAGTGTATTATGGCACATTCAGGGGACTTGTTTTGATGTAACAAATTACTGAACTAAAACTCATGCATAAAGTAAATAAAAAGTAAGCACATCCCTAAATTCTCAAGAAATATGCAAATAAAAAGTAATCACTGTGTTTGGCTTCTATTACATTTTCTTTCCAGACTTTTAAAAAATGCCCCTGAACATGATATGGACAAAATGTCTTATATTTTCACAGTATGTTTGGCTTTTTGTCACATATACTGTATATCACTGATTACCATTGAAAACCACATAATCAGCATTAAATCTGCAGATTACCAATGCTTCAGTTTCTTGTAATGTAAACAAACATTAGTTATGCACATTTTAATGAATGCCGAAAATAAAATGTTACTGTAAAACATTTCAGACACAGTTGCTTTGCAGAGATTGAATTCTAACTTTAGAAAAGTGCTCTTGTCTCCTTTGGTAGTCCCAAAGCAAATAACTGCCTCCACCTTTTGCCTATAAATGAGTGATTTCTAACTTAATCTATCAATTTACTGTAAGTGGCCTGACAAGGTAAAACAAATATCTCAGTAGAAATTAGAAAAACATGTTTTTTTAAAGTTTAGGCATTAAGTTTTTTATTATTATTTGTCATGCACACAAACACATAAATGTATTTGTCTGTAAGTAAAAAGCACCATCTTTCATCTTGTTTAGCATCATTTATTTACAAAAGAAACCTTAGATAACCCTGTGCATGCATGAAAGATCACATCACTACATAATGCTTTCAAATTAGAAATAAAAAAGTTTCAAAGGTGAGTATACATTTCCTTTCAAGATGTTAAGACTTCAAAAGAGAAGATTTGACTTTCTGAAGCTGTCCGAAGACCTAAAGTTGACAACTTGTAGCCAATAAAACTGTTGATCACTCAAAAGCTTCTGCCATCTTTTAAAAATAGTGTTACTTTGTCCTGTGATTTACTGAAGGCTGGAGTGTCACACGCAGCAGTTTGTAGATATATCAAAATATCTGCTGTGTTGTGATATTAGTTTTTCATAACTAGGAGTACATTAATCCTATTTCAGTCCCAAACCAAAGGTTATATATATATATATATATATATATATATATATATATATATATATATATATATATATATATATATATATATATATATATATATATATATATATAGCAAGAGAATATACATAATAAGGAGAGGGGATGCTTCATCTAGGAGCAGTCAATATTAAGAAGGAAAAAGATTGTGTTAGGGGAACAGACATATGCTAATGACAAGTTTTTGAAGTCTGAGTCTACACTTTAATGGTTGAGACACAGATTATTTTATTCTGACGGAGGGGGCAGAATATCTTTATCTGGAGCTATGAAGATAAGCAGAGGCAGCAGGCCACTTTGCTGACCAGGCAGATGATTGATCTTCTTATTCATGTCCGTAAATGCAAACATCCAAAAAACCTTCATGCTTATTTGTCATATTTAAAACAAAATGTTACAGAAATACAGCATGCACAGAAATGTTGGTAAACTCAGGTTTTCATTTTTTAATATTGCACTGGTTCCCTCATTTTACTTGACTTACTGTCTGTATTCATTTCCTTTTTGTCATCCAAGTGGAAGACAAAGAGGAAATGAAAGCAGTGCTCGCTCCCTGTTATGAGGACTGTATGTGCAAATTCATCTAAATGAAACTGAAGCAGATCAGATAAATATGTTCAAAGACATTGAAAAATGTATTGCTTCTGTCTGTCGTAAGTGGGAGCAGTGCTATAATTAAATGTTACAAATTGAATTACAAGAGAACTGGAATTGAAACTAGAGATTTGTGTCCAAAAGGTCCTTAAAGATGACTTATTTGGACATCTAAACAACTTCACTGTAATTTATTTGGATAATAGTTTAAAATAATATACTCTGCTTCTACACATGAGCTTAAGAAATGGTGATTGTAGTAGTGCTAGCACACAAAAGTTCACAATTTATTTTCAAAATACGCTCAATTTTGCAGTTTCACATAGAGAAATCGAAACCAAGACAATATCTCCTGAGGCATTAATATTAAGTGACTTTCTTAAAAGTATATCCACCCAAAGCAGTACATGAAACACATATAAAACACCTATTTCTATTCTAACTCGGTACAATCTGACTGACTTTGTGCACACGAGGATTAAAGGGATATTTTGGTCATCTTGAAGTGCCGTTCTATCAGGTTTTTTTTTAATGTGTAAGAACCATAACAACCTGTGAGAAGAGTCAGACAGGAAGTATAGTCCTCTGACCAGAGCAATCCTCATGGCTTAACAGATCAGGAGAGACACTGCTGTAGAACAGTGACAAATCAACTAATCTTTGGGTATTTAAACCAACTCTTGCTCAACAAAGTCAAACTGATGTGTGAGAAAGCTATATTACCTGTTTGTAAATCTCTACAGTTTTGCATGAGACCCTTTTAGTGTGTTTTATCGAAAAAACACCCACATTCCTACGCTACTGGATGTTCGGCTGCAGCAGCATAAACAGCCTAACCTAAAAATGCTCTCATGCAAAGTTTTAGTATTAATTTTGTGAACAGAATTTGTTTAAAAAATTTGAAAACGTGCCACTTTTTTTTTTTTTTGGGCAAGAGTGTCTCATCCAGTCTGACTAGCCTTGAGCATTGCTCTGGTCAGAGGACTACTTCCTGTCCTCACTGTAAAAATAACTGCTAGATCATGACATCAAAATGGTCGAATTGTCCCTTTAAAGTCTTCTGTGTCAAGTGCTCCTACCAAGGTTCACTTATTTCCATTTGACTGTTCATTACCTTTTCTCAAGAGCTTTTACCTAAAATAAGCCACAATGGCAAACACTGCTTTCTAACACTCTTTTAAAATTGCATTTGCCATGGTGTATTCAGCCACCTCTGCTTTCACTTTTCATTAAGAAAACACTTCCCCTGATACAATTTAAAACCCCTTTTCTAAGTAATATTTCCATGTGACCACGGTAAATGAACCAGTAGCAGAATGTCTGTATTGCAGGTGTGCCTTAGCGTTAACGTGCTCTTCCTCATGCCGTTGGCTTTCATGGAAGCGTGTGACTGCACTGCATATGTTTTATTGATTATACATGGTCATATTTCTACAAACACGTACAGCAGCTGCTGTGCTGTAAATCCACGTTTTACAATGTCTCCACTCATCTCCGCTCACCACATATCAGCACCTTGTTTATCTGTTGTGAGCTTCCGATACCTCATGGGGCCCTCCCTTTTAAGTGTTGCTGTTTCTTGCCTTCTCATGTGGATCTGGTGTGTCTCTTATTTTAGTTTTTTTTCCTCCTACTTCACACAAATACCTTTTCTGGGGAATAGACACGGTCTCTGAGAATGACACATATGTGAGACATGTAGAAATAACTGGACAGTAGCAGCACATGTGTGCACACTGTATTCAAGGGCTGTAATGACACTGTGATCATTACAAGAACATAGTAGACTTTTAAAATATATATACAAATAGTGATGAGAGAGAGAAAACCCAGACTGACACACAAGCTCCACACCTCCACCTCCAGGCTGAAAGGAGAATAGCATCTGCTGTGATTTACTTATCTTTATGGGAATGACTCAGATACATGCAGACAGCAAATTGGACTGTGATTAGATTAGAATATTTGAAATTAAAATAACATTGTAAAGATAATTAGATTGACATTGTGTGTCACAACACCAGCATAAATCCTCACAGGTGGTTTCAACAATTCTGTTTACACAGATGATGAGTTTGTTCTGTGAATTGTGTGAGGTAAATTGATTTTCTGCAATAACGTATATGTATATATACATATATATGTACTGTTACACTACCAGATGTAACAAAGCTATTAGGAGAATGTCAACTAGTGTAGAATGTAACTAGTTGTGACAGGCCTCATCTGGCTGTTTAAGTCTAGTTAGGGAAGGAAGCCTTTGATCTTGATAAGCCTTTGGAAAAAAAAGTCCTTCCATTGTTATTGTACTGCTGTAAATATTGGTTTAAAAGACCTAAATTGTTTGAGATTAACAATTCTTTGGAAATAAGTAAGACTACAAATCAATAGGGTTGCTAAAATATGTCAAATATGTCAGGTGCAAAAGGAATGTTATCATTGTACATAAAGTAAAGAAACCTACAAGGACGTAAGAGAAAAATGATCCAAAGTATTGAGAATGTGTCTTTTTCTTTTCTTTTGTTATTGTTGTAACTTTCAGCTCACAATAACTGCCGTTTCTATTGTATCTAAGAGTGTTCTAGTCAAGTTTTCTTTAAAATAATTCACTTAAGATAAAGTACCTGCTAACATCAACTCCCAATCTGTTTTTTTATTTATTTATTTTACAGCACAGACTTGCAGACTACATAGCATACATACATTAAATCAGTTCAAATCAATCTGTGTGAGTTTCTGTGTGAGTTTCTGTGAGGATCACAGTGCAGGGAGACAGTTTATCTGCATTGATCACAGGGTTAGTTTTGCTATTCCTGCTAACATTCCCTGTCTGCTTTTTAAATGCTATTTGAAACAACAGTCTTGGCTTGTGTCCTTTATTGATCTCTGAGAGGTTTGTTGAACACTGCTGCAAACACACAACCAGGATCCATAAACACCAGCAGGCGATATTAAGAGAGCTGACAGTGTTTAGAGACAGCGTATCAAAGTGTTTAAATAATGTGACTGTGAATAAAGCTCAACTGTGACTCTGGAGATTAAAAAAACTCACTGACAAACTGCATGAAGTGGTGATCTGGAGCCACTGTAAACGTCTCCTCCTCTTTCACCTTAGTTCTCAGAGCTTCTCTACCATCACACTCCAACCAGATCTCTAGATCCTCAGATCTGTTACTTCTGATCCTGCAGAACCAGAATCAGAACCAGCACTGACAGAAAACTTTCTGCTGTGGCTCCAAATCTATGGAACAACCTACCATTAAAACTGAGATCTGCTCCAACTCTTGATGATTTTAAATCTCTTCACCAGATTCTCCGTTTCTTTTCCCCGGCTTATGGTTCTGGTTAAGCTTCACGTCTTGATATTGTTAGACAGGAATTGTTGAATTTGTTCTCATCTTTATATTATTTATGTGACACTTTACTGTTTTTGAGCTCACTCGTGTTGATTTGTTTACATTTTAAATTTTGCACAACGCATCAGCCCATGAAAGTTGTTTAAAATGCATTAAAATAAACCTGATTGTTTATTGCTAATTCAACTTCTTATTTATGTCCAAACCAAGTATTTTGCCTTCAATTAAGCAGTTTAAAGTTAACTAAACTGAAATATTTCCTCTCAATGTTTTATTTGGTCTTTGGTCTATTTGAACCCATCTCCTGTTCTTGAAGAAAGCGGTCCTTTCTTCTGGCCCAGCTGTATTATAGCACAGCTGTTACATAAACTCATAGACTGTAGGTCCACAATACAGACTGGGAGCTGAGTGTGGCCATACCAAGCCAATACGACCAATAGTAAAAAGCCTCATTGGGAGCCCAGTCCAATACTTGAGAAAGGACCAGACGTCTCTAATCATGTCCTTGGTTTTTGCTCTGCTGGCCTGTATCTTTGTTGTAAGCCATAAACATAAATAAACTATGTTTTGTCTATCAGAAATGTTTTGGAATGTTGACTTTCCTGCTGGAACTCTGTCCACAAATAAGTTAGTCTAATTTCAATTTTAAAGCGAAAATATTGGTTTATTAAAAAATAAAAGGCAATGCAAAGATTATATAATGCATTCCACTAAAACGAGTTTATGATGAAATTTGACAGATGTGTAAATCTGAGTCAGACCTTCAAGTACCTTTTAAAGTTGAGAAAAATTGACATTTTTACAAGCGTACTATTGCTAGAATAACTTACTTTTATGTGACTGATTGAGATTTCCCCATATTTATTTTATGATTGCCTCATCTTAACTTTATACATATTTTGTTGATTATATAACTGTTGCATTATGTTAATAGAGAAAAATGCTTAGTATGAAAGTAGAAGAATGAGTTGAAATCGTTACTGGTGTTCAACAGTGTTGTTCTTTACACATTTTTAAAATGTTTGGACTCTTGCATAATTTACCTCCTTTAATATTGAGAAACATGAGAAGCATCTGTCAGAGGAGGCATTTTGTTGGGGAATTGGATTCAGAACTACATCATCAGCTATTCTTCTGCATTAGTGCTAAAAACTAAAAGAAGACATTGAGAACATGCAGTTTGATGGTTGTTTTTAATTCCAGAAAAATGACAAAAAAGTTTCAAGGATAATGATGTACAAGTGATGAATGTGTCTGTGTATATGTACAATAAAGAAAGCGGAACATGAGGACCAACAGTCTCATATTTATGAGATTACTCATTGGTCTTTCTTAAAAACACTATGATGGGACTCATTTTTTCACCGTTACTTCATTTGTTATGCACAGATCAATAACGCCTACTACTGTGACATTCTGAGTGTTAATCTTTTGCATATTTTGAGAACATCTTTGTCGTTTTGACCTTTTATTCATTGCACTGTAAATCTAGCCTGGCATATGGAGATTTCTTCATACCTATCTGATATATTTTGCTATTTTTGTGTATGTGTTGCAGCTGGCCACATGGGACCCAGTTCACGGACTGAATGGCACTTTGACGGACAGGAAATTGGAAAATAACATGAGGGGAGTTGTGCTACGAGTCGTCACTGTTTTGGTGAGTGGGTGACCAGTGTGCATGCTTTTTTCTTCTTTTATATCTGACCTCTACACACACACACACGCTGAAAGATCCGTTTCACCTGTTTGAAAAGCCGTTGCTCACCGTGAAGAATCAAAATGGACTGTTTTGACTCATGCTGTCATGTCAGAGATCAGCATTTTGCTTTGTTGTACGTCTCTTCTAAGTCTTCGCCTTCTTCCTGTCACTCAGCCACCTCTGCAGAGATGCAGCAGGAGACACAAAAATGAATGAAAATGGACAAAATTTTATGAAAAATATTTTTTAAAATCTGAAAGGAAAAGCTGAATTAGAGAAAAGTGAAATACAAATAAAGCCTAACAAGGAGATTGTTTCATTGTATTCAATTTAGACATTTGACAGCAAAGATGACAGAGCACTGAAGTCTTGATTATGGTGCGGCTCCTGCTTACCAGCTATTCCTTCGTCTTGCCTGCAGCATTGATTTGATCGTATCCTATAAGTGCTTTAAAGTTTTGCTGCTGTGAATTCTTCATATCCTGTCTTTGAAGTGAGAGACAGAAGAAAAATAGATAATGCTCACCATCTTTGTTGCCGTCCTCTTTTTTCCCTCCAGTTTATTTTGAAGTCTTTGATTTTCATCACCCTTAAAGGGAGATAGGATATAGATTGCGTTTTTGAATATCACCCCCATGGTGCTTTTCCCATCTCTACAGCAGGGTGATGGTATGTAGTGCTGGTAAAAAGGTGTAATGTTTGTTCACATTTACACTCTGTGTTGCATTAGCCCTCCAACCTTAATGTTCTGCCGCTCGGCTTGTGTAAATATGTCTGTGCATGTTAACTTAGTGGACTGATGCTCGGTATGTGAGCCTAAAGACGGAAATGTGCTCGTTTTTATTTTTTAGCAGTGGGAGGGTGATTGCATGTCTCCTTAGGGGCCTTATGAACACTGTTTTTAGTCTTTTTTTATCTGTAATCCTTTGTGAGGTGCAATGATCTCATGTTGCACCATCAATAGTTGTTTTCAAAGAAAAGAAAAGGGTAATATTTGTGGATGCACTTTGCAAAACTATTAACTTGTAAATCAATGCACTCAGTCTGTTCTATCACCTCGGAGTGTTGAGTAATTATTCAACAGTTAATTGGTAATTAGATCATACTACTATTAGGGCCGCTGACTTTAAATCAGCTCTATAGATTAGCTGGCATTCTATTGATTAATAAATGAATGCTTAACAGGAATGGCTGCATCACTATAATTATTTTCATGGCCTTCCTCGGGGCTCTGTGGAACAACTCTTTTGTTCACTAATGTGACCAAAACATATTAAACCTGTGAAATGAGTTTGATTGCTTTAAGCGTGGGTTTATTTATTTGGGAGAGTTTGAACATGCAGGTTAAATTGCCACTCGTTGACTTTTGTTGTTTTGATTTAGCTTTAAGTTCTAGTTCACATTTGAGTGGTGTCAGTTTGGAGAAATAAAGATTAGCTCTGATCAAACAGACAAGCTACCAACCAGTTTCAAATGTCAGATCATTACATTCCTAATAAATCCATAGAAGTTTTTTTTTTTTTTTTTACCTTTACTATGCCATACATTTTCTATTTCTTGATTTGAAATTGTTTGGATGGTCTAAAATTCCCACTAATTTTGATACAATAACAACCTGCTGCAAATAACCACAGCATTCTAATTGCATAATAATGTATTTGTGAAATTTCTGATAGTGTAAAAGTTTATAAAATTGCATTTTCAAGAAGTGTTAAAAAACATTTGACATTAGAGTTTTTTTAGGCAGCAGAACATCTCCTCACTATTAGCTCAGCTACAGACAGAACTCATCTGTTTTTCCTAACTGAGGTTGTTCAATTAACTTATTTTAACTATACCTTTAAGTTCTTGAAACAGATTTTTTTTTGTCTTTTTGCAACATGTTTTGCATTTGTTTTGTGGTAGTAGCACTCATAAGTATTCTTCTTTATTCAACATCTGCAAAATAAATATTTTAAATCTAGTTTTTGCACAAATCTTTCATATATTCTATTCAGCATTGTAAATAATTGAAAGTATTTTTCTCAAATGCACCTATAGTTGTATGCATTGAAATGATAGGATCAACATAAATTATACAAACAGACAAACAAAATGCAACAAATCTGAGAGATTCAGTTTTTAGGAAATTGACAACAAAAACTTTTATCTCAAAGTTGCAGCTCATCACATCAGCAGTGGTAGTAAAGTCAAACAAACCAAAGCATTTTCTGCTGATTTTAGTCAGTAAATGTCCTGGGGGGGGCAGACTATCTGTTTAATAAGGCCCTGGAACCAGTATCAGTCCAACCCAACGACGTCTCTGTTTTCTTTTCTCTGTGCGCTCATCGAACCGATTCGTCCTACTTTGTCAGAACAAGTTGTTTTATTCAATGAAGCGAATAGTTTCAGGATTTCAAGCAGAAATGGACTATACCTTTACACAAAACAAACCATGAACTACAAGCTTCTTGTCATGTTTTTAAAAAGGCGTTTCACCAAAATGAAAAGTAATGAAGAGAAAAACCTTTGAAGCGATTTGTGAAAAAATCCTAAATTTAAAGGTTTTGGGTGTTGGAGTTTATTTTTTTTTATCCTTGTGATTTAAAGATGGAACAAATATTTACAACAACAAAAAAACCAGAACATTCCAAAATATGATTAAAAATCACTTTAACAAATAAAACTAGGAAGTGTTCTTTCTAACCATGCTTGCTAACCTTGCTAAATCACTAAACCACTTTGTTACTCCCAGCATCCCCTCAGAGGGCTTTTGAATGACATTACTTTGTCTTTGTGGAAAATTGCCCTTTATTCCCTCAATCATTTCTCTAAAAACGCCTAACCAGAACTGAGACCACATGCGGGACTCTCATTCAAGAGGAGGCAGGATGAACCCGTGCCAAAGGAATTAGAGGAGAGGAGAGTGCTGGATGGAAATTGCAGCGAGAAACAACTGTCGGAAACAAAACAGAGATGGAGGAGAGGGCTTATAGGATATTGTGACATGTGAAATAACATTTCTGGGATGGTAAGTGGGAAGCGGCATAGCCTGGATGGATTAATAGAAGGACGTTTTTTGGGATTTTCTAGAAGTTCATTCAATAAAGGCTAAAGAGAAGAGAAGTGAGGATTGGAAAAACGCCAAACTGTCTTTTGCAGCTCGTATTGCAGTTAGCTGCAAAACAACAACAACAAAGAGGAGTTCAGTTAAAGATTTCTGTAAAAAATAATCATTGTTGAATATAAAATGAACCCTTAAACTCTACTGTAGGATGTTTGTTTCGATAGCGTATTGCTTTCAAAAGCTGAGACTGGATCACATATTCAAGCAATTTTTCTAACATTTATGTACTATTTCTCTAGTGCTAGTTCTTTGAAAAGTGGCTTTTCTGGATTGTTTCTGAGAGATTATTTTTCCCAGAGTCTCCGTCATAAAAAACAACACCAGAGGCGCTCCGGGAAGTGCATTCATCTTGTGAGCTGTAGAAAAAGTCTACGTTGTGGCCTAAGAGGAGTAAGAAGGAGAGGGTTGTTGTGTTTTGTGCAGAAAACCTGTAAAGGCATCAGTCTCAGGAAACATTTGCCCTTGCTAACACAAAGTGAAGTTAAAGCTGTGGGTTGTCTCTGAGTCATTAAAGGAGCATAAGAGCTCTTCCACCTTCCACGCTCCACAACCAGATACAACAAACTGTTTTCAGACTGTGCATGTTTTTCAGCTGAAATGATTTTTTATTCCATTGTTTTTGCTGCTTCTGCTTTCAGTGATTATGTGTGTATTCACAGCAAAACCATGCATCCTGTGGACAGTTCACTGCTCATATTAGATATAGATTGTTTTAAGGAAATTCAGTTGAACTATTTATTATATTTATTTATAAAATATTTCTTATTTATTCTTGCAAAATTTGTTCAAATAAAGCTTTAAATTCTAAAAGTAAGTGATTTTCTTTGAGGATTTTGCATTAATGCTGATAAGCTACTTTAATTTAAAGTGTGATGTCTAATGCTTTACATGACATTATATGTTGGTTGGATTTTTAACAATCCAAATGTGAATCCACTTATAGGATTACTCAATATGTATTGTTGTGTGTGTCTGTGTGTGTTAGTGTGTGTTCCTCCCTTGATTGATGGATATTTGTAGGGAGACAGAGATCTGGCATGCATGTCCACTCACTGCCTAATGGCTTATTGAACTGCTGCAGCTAGCAAGGATTAGAAACCTCCAAGTGAATGCTTAGGATCTCGCCTTTTGTGTGTTTGTGTGTGTGTGCGTGCATGCCAGTGCTTAATGTGCGTCCAGTATCCAGTCAATAACAAACAGACCCTCATAAATCTACAAGACATACTGTATAGGACCTGCAACATTTCACTCATCAATAGAGATTTATTAAAAGAACAACAGAGGTGGTGGAAAGCTAAAGAAAGAACTCTATGAAAGACTCAATTTATGCTGCAAGATATAAAAGTACTAAAGGAACGGAGTTTTCTCTTTTGTTTATTTGTTGATTGTATTTGAACCCAAGTTTTATAATGGCCTTTCCTCCTTCAATCCTTCACATAATTCCTATCAAAAGTGTTACATTTGATTAAACATCAGCAGTAAACTATCTCCCGTTAAAGCCACAGGAATAATATTCTGTTTTATTGGAATTAAAAAATAACCTTTGAAAAAAGCAGATTTTTCTCTTTCTTTGTCACTTTTTTTTCATAATTTAAAGTCCTGTTCACTCCAGTTTAGATATTCAGTATTTCTGCAGCGTTTTCACTTCCTGTCTACGTCACAAATCAAGTGTTATTGTGAGATCTTTGAACAGTTTTGCCAATATGGAGATTTTTTGAAACCCTGTTTTTGGTGCCTCTATGTGGAAATTAAATGTAATTTTCAGAAACATATTACTATGTTACTATTAACTGGCAGTCTAACAAAAACTAAGCAAAATTAATGTGAATCTTTTTTTTTTTACTGGCTTGTCTACAGCTCTCAGGTAGTCTTGCTGTCATTAAACATTTGCAAAATGTAAACAATAAAAAATATGAGTTTTTGGATCATCTTTAACCAAGCAGAGTGCGCTCTTTCCCTGTGTTTTGATACAGTGTTAATTCAGACACCTGCACCACCCCACCCCCAGTGGCCTGCTGACAAATAATGACATTATACATTATTGACAATAAAATCAATAAAAAACATTTTTAATAGCAAAAAGAAACCCAAAACAACACAAATATAATGTTTTTTTTATGTCTACAATGTTTGTGTAAAAGACACCTAAGTAAATTAGTAGAAACAGTGAATAAAAGTAGAGTTAAAAACATTTGGACTACAGCTGGGGCTTTACTGGATTTTCTTTGATTTTTTTCCTAATTGAGGTGCTTAAATTGAAACAGGTGGACAGATACAAGTTGTTGAATCATTTACAAATAAAGTTAGCAGCACCTCAAAGATTTCTTTAAGTCTTTCTTTGTGCTCCGTTGAGAGGTTTTTGGCCCCCAGAGGCACAGTTGTGTTAAAAAGAGAGCGATGTAACGGCAGTTATTTGGCAATAAAACTGAAAACAAACAAGGCTGTCTGTTAATGTAAAACAGGTCCTAAAACATAAAGTATCATCTTTGTTTTGTCCTGAGGGACTTGTCTGTCACACCATTTTCTGTTTTTTTTTTTTACTGTTTTTGTATCTAGAATTGCCAAAAAACACACACACACACACACACACGTTTAAACCTCAAAGTGAGTCCTCACTGCGGTGTACATCCATTTGAGTAATGGATGATTTAATCCTGACATGATTACCATGTTGATTGGCTTCTTGACTCATTACTGACCCAGTGATTGATTGTTTCCTTACAGGAGGAGCCATTTGTAATGGTGTCTGAGAACGTGTTGGGGAAACCAAAGAAGTACCAGGGCTTCTCCATCGACGTCCTGGATGCCCTGGCCAACTATCTAGGCTTTAAATATGAGATCTACGTGGCTCCAGACCACAAATATGGCAGCTTGCAGTCTGATGGTCAGTGGAATGGACTCATGGGTGAACTGGTTTTTAAGGTGAGGAGATCAGAATAACTTTTATTATAAATGACTCACACACAGTATGAAAATTTGTGCACAGATTTCCACCATAACTCAGAGAATTCATGGCATTGCTCACTTCAAAGAAGTAACCTTCTTAGAGTTAATTTGTATTTACACTCCATCTAAACATCCTTTAGCATCATGAGGAAATATTTAAAAAAGTATGCCTGCTTTAATGAAGAAAATGACGCCGTCAGAGCAGGAGGTCATGAAGTGTTTATGAGAGAGAAGGACTTCAGATTGTGTGAAATTGTATATTATTGAAGACGTCAGCTTATAAATTATTAGGCTAGCCTCGAGGATCTTCTAGTGTTTGTTTCATGAACATTGGCAGATTTTTTTTTCCTTCTTCACATTTCATAGATCCGTCAGTAAAATGAATAAATAAAAGCAGTGGAATTGAGTTGTGAACGTCAAAAATTGAGATCCCTTTCATGATGGAGGTGATTTAGTTGGAAATTGGGCAAAGCGCCATTTCACAAAACTTTTATGCTAAAATTTGTAAATCTTGCACACTTTAACCTGATCATGATAGTTTCAAAATCTTTAACGTTTTTTTTTTTTATTTAGCATTCAATATAATAGGGCTTGAGTAGGGTGGTTTGAGCAATTTCAACCGTGAAATACGGCTAAATTAAGCTATTTTTTTTGGTTTTGTGCCCATAAATGATCCGTTTGTATTATTCTTTAACTGCTAACCTTTTGTTTTATGTTAACTTTGAGCAATTATAAGGACTGTGCATCCTTCTCTTGGCTTTGAATGTCAGGCAAAGGACTCTATTCACATCACCCATCTGACCTTGTCAATGAGGCACTGCCCTTCTGCAGCTTCAATAAAAAGACATCCAAATTAGCCTTATCAGCACCCTCTGGTGTGATATAAAAAAAAAATCTGAAAGTAGCACAACACAGTTAAGCTTTTCCTACCATCCGTGTTTCTCTCTCTCTCTCTCTCTCTCTCTCTCTCTCTCTCTCTCTCTCTCTCTCTCTCTCTCTCTCTCTCTCTCTCTCTCTCTCTCTCTCTCTCTCTCTCTCGATAAAATACATGCATCAGCTATCAACAGTTTGTATATCCAGGTAGGGTGAAATGTCATTATGAATGTATGAAATGCAGAGAAAAACAAACCTGGTCAGCTTGTTTCAAAGCAGAAATACCAAATATTTGATATTAATATTTTTGGAGAATTAATGCATGATTGGAATAGATCTGGGTTTCAGCGCTGAGATTTGAGCACTATTCACAAGATATCCAGGGCAACATCCTGAGGCTCCCAGGCCTGATGACGTCTATGCAAAAAAGGATCAAAATTTTCATGAATAAATGATTCCAAGTTCAGACATCAAAAGATTGCCAGTCTCATATTGGCTTAAAGTGAGCTTACAGGGAAGAAATTACGTACTTAGGTATATTATAGAAACATGAAGTACAGGTTGAGAATTTTCATGCATCAATTACTTTTGGGTGTTTTCTTATTTTTTGTCCTGTATCTGGTTCTCATATGTTAAAATTTGACAAATTAAATGAACATTTTATTACAAAATCTCCAGAGAACTTTTAAATATGGTTTTGTCACAACCCAGATTTATACAAATCATAGACAAGTGGATATTTAAATCGTTCGCCTTGATGATGTATTAAGTCTTCTTAACCCATCTCTAACAGCTTGAGTCCTTAAGAGTTTTTAGGTCTCAGACTTCTGTCCTCTCCTCTGCCTCTTGCAGCGAGCTGATGTTGGACTTTCCGCTTTGACCATTACGCCTGAGCGGGAGAGCGTTGTAGACTTCACCACACGCTACATGGATTATTCTGTGGGCGTTCTGCTGCGCAAGGCCGAACGCACAGTGGACATGTTTGCCTGCCTGGCGCCCTTCGACCTGTCACTGTGGGCGTGCATCGCAGGCACTGTGCTCCTTGTGGGCATCCTGGTGTACTTGCTCAACTGGCTCAACCCACCGCGGCTGCCCATGGGGCCCGTGTCTTCAACCACACTCTACAATTCCATGTGGTTCGTCTATGGCTCCTTTGTGCAACAAGGTAATTGGTTATTAATCACTATAAACAAATATTTTAATTTTGAAGGACTTTATTGTATTTTCATATGAAAAACATGAAAATATGCCAGATTACATCGTTCTGAATTAAGCAGAATGAGTCATAATCTTGTCTAATGGTGTATTTGAAGGGTCTGCTTTAGAAATAGAAATTGGGAGGTAATGGAAGAGGAAAGGCACGGTATAGAAAGAAAAATTTAATTGCTTTAATAATCCAAAGTCAAAATCGAGTCCTCTGAGTGTGATCTGACCTTTTGGGGTTTTAGCACAATAGTCAGATTAGGGCCAAATGAAGGAGACATTTTGTTCAGCAAGTACTGAGAAGAGGGTAATAGCTTCATCTTGGGAATATGAGCAGAATCTGTCAGACTGTACTCAGGTATGGAGATGACAATTTAAAAAGGCTTTAAATGTCATCAGGGAAGTAATTGAGCCACAGCAAAGGGATTTTGATGCATACAGTGGGGAAAAGGAACAGATTAATGTGTATTTGATCCAAAATATTTGATTTCCAACTGGTGCATGTAATTTATCAAGTGTCTATCATTGCAGTATGATCTTGAGATGCTAGAATCATCCTTTTTTGTGTTTGCGTCTATGCACATGCCGTTTTTCCACCATGCACAGTGTATGTTTGTTTTCATGCTCTGGGCCTGGCAATAGTTAATTTTTCAAGCTACATTAATTATGCAAATTTAGGGAGAAATGATTTCATTTCGAACACTGCCTCTGAAACATTCTGTGCTCTGAATAGGCAAATGATGAGCATTTCACTATTTGGTAAATAATTTTCCGTCTTTTGCCGCAGATAATAGCGGTAATGATGGTGACTGTGATACATGCTAATTGCTATTTTATATGCGCAATCATCTCACTTTTTAGCCGTAATTAACATTTTAGTCATGGCATCATTAGACAAGAAAAAAAAGGCAGAGGAAGAAGGGATCTAATTCTTAAAGAGTGGGTTTCTGCTGTGCAGTTGTGTTTATGATAGAACTTTGGTGCAAAACATTCAGCTCTACAAAACATAAACCAAATACCATGAAAACAACACAATCTGGGTATTTAATGAAATGTGTCTGCTACATTAGTCTCTTAGCATCTGCAAATGTGTGTGATCTATGCATTATCATGTTCTTTCAGGTCATGAGATTAGAGCTAACGTTTAGCCACAGGTGAATCATTTCTTTTGCAGCTGACCAGAATAATCTCGCACAAAAATTAAGGGCACATGAGTCATTTACTGCTCCAAGGTTAAATACATTCACCATCACTGGCTGTTAAAATCACTTGTGATCATTTTCACCCCATTATTTTAAAAAAAACTGAAAGCAAGTTGTTCCAGATATCCAAAAAGGATTCATAAACAATGTAGGAGATAGCTATATTTTGATTAAACTTAGGATTTGCATGCACTGGTTACTTTGTTAGGTACAGTGGTCCCTCGTTTATTGCGGGAGTTACGTTCTAAAAAGAATCTGCAACAGGCAAACATCTCAAAGTAGTCAGATTTATATTTTTTTATAATTATTACAGATGTTTAAAGGCTGTAAAACCCCTCACTACACACCTTATACACTTTTCTCAGAACAGCAGAATTAATAATTCAATTGATGTATTGATTGCGTCTGAAAGATCCGGCCTGGACACCGTGTGTTTCGTCGCGGTATAACGTCTGCAGCACCATGATCACCTGCTGAGAAGCTGCAAATGAGCAGAGCTGATCTGTGCTTCTCACCTCCCACTGCGCTGCAGGAAAAAATGCTCTCATACAGGAGCATAAAGGGTGCAACTCAGTCTGCGGTCTGGTGGAGAGGCACCCAGCAGCTCTTGGGTGGTCCAGCATGCAGCACGAGTTCTCCAAAGAGGAGGCAGGACGCACTGCACCACGCAACACTCCAGTAATGACGCTGCACAGAGGGGATTGACTGGTCAGGATGAAGAACACAATGCACTGTTAAAAAAAGCATGCAAAATTGCACTAAAAAAATCCACAAAACTGCGAGATCTTGAAGGGTGAACCATGAAAGAGCGAGGGACCACTGTGTACCTTTTGAGATGCTTGCTGACACAAATAGCTAATCAACAAGTCACATGGTAGCAACTCAATGCATTTAGGCATCTGGTGAAGAAAATTTGAAATTCAAATTGATGATCAGACTGAGGAAAAATGATGTGACATGGATGTTGGTTCCAGACAGGATGGTCTGAGTATTCACACACTGCTGATCTGCTGGGATTTTCATCCTCAACCATCTCAGTGGTTTGGAGCAGTTGCTAGCACTATTGCCTCGCAGGAAGAAGATTGCCAGTTCAAATCCCAGCTGCAGCCTTTCTGCGTGGAGTTAGCATGTTCTCCCTATGCATGCTTGGGATTCCTTCGGGTGCTCTGGTTTCCCCAACAGATCACAACATGCCTGATAGGGTAATTGATAATTGTGTTGCTTTGGATAAAAGTGTCTAATAAATTAATAAACATAAACAGGGAATGGTCTAAAAAAATGACAGTATCCAGGAAATCAGCATCTTGTTGATGTCAGAGAAGAATAGGAAGATTGGTTCAAGGTGACAGAAAAACAACTGTAGCTCAAATAACCACTCATTACAACTAAGTCTGCAGAGTACCATCTTTATGCACAATGCGTTAAATCTTGATGCAGTAGGACTACAGCAGCAGAAGACCACATCAGGTACCACTTCTCTCAGCTATGAACAGGAAACAGGAAAACTGGACAGGAGAAACTTGTAAAAACCTCTCTTGGTCTGATGAGTCTCGATTCTAGCTGCAACATTCTGATGGTCGGGTCAGAATTTGGAGCAAACATAAAAGCATGGATCCATCCTGTCCTGTATCAGTGGTTCTGGGCTGGTGATGTACTGACATCAGAGATATTTTCTTGGCCCATCTTGTTCCCAACTGAGCATGGTTTAACCACCACAGCCTACCTGAGTATCGTTGCTGACCACGTCCATCCCTTTATGACCACAGTGGACCATCATCTGATGGCTACTTCCAGCAGGATAGAGCTCCATGTCACAAAGCTCAGTTAATCTCTAACTGGTTTCTTGAACATGACGATGAGTTCACTGGACTCCAACATCCTCCAGAGTCACCAGGTCTCAATCCAGTCCAGAACCTTTGGGATGTGGTGGAACGAGACATTCACATCATGGACGTTCAGCCAACAAATCAGCAGCAACTGCATGATGCTGTTATGTCAATATAAATCCAAATCTCTAGCAAATGTTTCCACCACCTTGTTAAATTTATGACATGAAGAATTAAGGCAGTTCTGAATGCAAAATAGGGTCGAACCAAGTCCTAGCAAAGTGTACCTAATATTGTGACCAGTAGGTGCATGCCTGCTCTGCTTTCCCCCATTGTTTTATGTTATTTTTAGAGCTGAATCACTTTTCTTGTTAGTGAGATGGGACCAAGTGCAACCAGTTAAAGCAGCACCGTGTGTTGCAGGAGGAACATCCATTTTTAAGTGCTCTACCTTTTCATGCAGCTGTATCATGTGCAACTGGTTTGAAATCGCTATCCTTTTTAGAACCTATTAATTTTAAACACTGTAAATACAGACAGAGTGCTAACTGGGTTCACACCAGCCCTGGTGTTCTTTTAAAAACACACTCATTTGTATACATGCAGCGGCTCTTTCTCTACAACTCTATAATGTCTCAGATCTTTGTGCTTAACCCTAAAGTATTGCCTTCAGGGAAAATTGATTGAGTTGCAAAGGCAGCCACAGCAGGAGGGGAGCTGGAGATAAGTAATAAAAGCGAATAGTTAAACATGACACCAGAATTTTGCTCTTGGCGCTGTCGCTTTCATTGCAAGAAGGGAGAGAGGCTGAGAAAAGATAGAGGGAGGTGCAAAGGGATTGCACCGATTTCTGTCAAACCTTTTTCTTTCATCCTTTTACGCATCTCAGTCCGTGCTACCACCACTTTCTTATAGTTACATGTTTCTGCTTTGCGTCTTTGTAACACATTCCTTCCTTTACTCTTAATCTACCTTCCTCTATTCATCCCTCTTTTTTACTATTTTCTTTCTATGTGTTTTTTCCACATTCTATACATCCCTCCTGCTCATCAGAGTCACCAGGGCTCCAGCCAAGTGACTGTTTACAACTTCTCCCAGAGGTTTCTGTGTCTGGCATGTGCAGATTGAAGATGTTCTGGGGGAAAATGTTCATACACCATAAAGTATTTTTAATTGGTCTCAATGAGAGTGAGGGACCAAAGACGGAGGAAGAAAAAGAAGGCAATAGGTAGAACTGTGTTTTTTCAAAAGCTTCTGGTTTGTTTTTTTTACTGTAATGGACATCGATAACCTAAATATGCTTCCTTCAAAAACACACACACACACAGGCAAAGTGTGTACACATAAAACCGATCGTTAGTAGACATCGTTTGAAGATTTTGATCAAAAGTGAGCAAAAATGCCCCAACTTTGTGTTAACCTGAAAGTCAACATCGATATTGGCTGTGATGGTTGATTCCTAATTTTTTTCAAAAAGAGAGCCAGAACAGGAGTCAGGACATAAATTCATACAGTGCTAACCATCAGGTAAAGGTTATAAAAGCTGAATATACAGCACACCCAGCCAGAACAAGGTCACACAACATATCAGCCATAAAGAAAAGTTCATTCAGGAGCAATAAACTACATGGAAGGGTAAGATTCATAAGGTATACCTAAAACTTTTTAAGTTTTTTATTCTTTAAATTCAGCTACACAGTCCAACTGATGGGTGGGATCATCTTAAATGTTCACAACTCTTTCTTTTTTTTGTTGCATGCTTTATTTTTTCTTCCAAAGGTTGACTTACATGCACAAATATGAAAAGCAGTAAATTAATGTATGTTTATACTGTATATCTAATTAATGAATAACAGATTATTTAATTTACTAAGTCAGTCAGTCAGTCAGTCAAGGACAAGTTGGGACAGCAGAAAGTAAAAAAAAAAAAAAGAAAAAACTCACAGCGGAAGATGAAGGAGAGAGGATATGATTTAAAGGATGAAAAATGTTCCCAAGGAGATTAACTTATAGCCTCAATTGGGTTGCTCTTTGGCCCTTGCTGAGCTAGTGAGGTCATTCTAATATTTTTCAGAGCCAGAAGGTAAGAAAGTCGAGGCTGGGATGACTGATTACCAGGTCACAACATTAGGACAGCCGAGCTGGCAACATTAGCAGAGTGTGAGGCATTGACCAGCTGATATTTAGGGCCCAAACAGACTGAGGCCCAGAGGGATGGGGATGTGCCCTCATTTGCAGTCTTGTACAGCAGGTTTTCGATCTGAAATGAGCCACCACAGGCGGTCAGTGGTGGAAGAGCAGGAGGCAAGTGACATGGAAGACTTGAAAAAGGTAGAAAATAAGACAGCCTGCAGCAGTCTAAATGACTTGTAGGATGTGTGGTCAGAAAAAAAAGTTTGTGCAGCTAACATGAAAGTTTTGACAAAATATTAAGACGGGGAAGGTCCTACTGTACTCACTGCTTTTTTAATGGCAATCTTATTTATGAAGTCCCAATTATATGTTGTCTCATAATAGAGCAAAAAGATCAACTTTGTACTGTTTATTCCTAAGTAATTCCATATAACACAGTAAAACACAATAAACAGAGCGTTTTAGAAAAGATTTTTCTGTCTTATTTGATCACTGAAAATAATCTCAAGACCTCAAATTATGTGTTTTTTGACCCTCGGTGGTGACTAACTCAACCCCAACTTTTGGAACCACTGAACAATTAGTGGAAAGAAAATCTTTCCAAAGTTGTACTCCAATGACATGCTCAATGAAATAAAGAGTCCAAGAACAGAGCCTTGAGGGGCTCCATGAGTAAGCAGAGCTGCAGCTGAAAATATGTATATGTGTACTGAGATGGCACTTCTAACTGACTTTAAATGCTTAATTAATATTCCTTAAAGCCTGAGAACATATTAAACCTTAAAGTACAAGTAAAATATTATTTTTTCCTCTAATGAAGCCAAAGCTGATGCTTTGCTCAGAATCAGGGATCATTAAGTTTTGGTGTAGCAACACATCAGTTGCTCCAATAATCTAAGATTGGGATGTGATCCTTTGTGTTGCTTTCCTTTTTTTTTATCCAAATCTACAATTTTTAACAACAAAAATTAGGGAAATGAGATATCAAACAAACAGACAGTATGAGAGCAAATGTGTCGTTCTGTTCATTGATGCCATTTCCTTTAATGCCTTCCTTAATCTGTCTCATCATCCCTCCTCTTCTTTTCCATCTTGTTTCGATTCCCAAGTTTTGCCAACTTAAGTAGAGCTAAAGTAGAGCCGTCAAAAGCAAAAGTTTGTTGTCACTTTGAATAAATTTCTTTTAGAAATATTTTGTTTCTCACATTCAGCTTTTCTCCCTTAATTAAAGTCCAAACCAGTGGGGGAGGAAGAAGATGCTGTGGAGAAGCAGACTGTGTTTTTGTGTGTGTGTGTGTGTGTGTGTGTGTGTGTGTGTGTGTGTGTGTGTGTGTGTGTGTGTGTGTGTGTGTGTGTGTGTGTGTGTGTGTGTGTGTGTGTGTGTGTGTGTGTGTGTGTGTGTGTTATCTTTACATACATGCAGACGCGCTCCCAGCATGAGTGCTGCTTTCTCTCAATTAGAACTTTTGGAGGAAATGGATTCATGGTTTCCCTTTCTCTCTCTCTTGTTCCTTCTCTCTCTTCCTCACACACTCTTCATCACATCTTTTCAATGTGTGAGGAAAAACTGAACAGTTACACAAACAAACACGTAGAGTCAAGGCCATAGGCCATAATCAGAGCTTTCATCTTTCCATCTGCTGCACCAACCCTTTTTCTCTATTCCTCTCTTCATCTCCTCTTTTCATCACTCTTCCCTGCAGTGCATCTATCTGTTTGTATGAGTGAGTTGCAAGATGAGAGTTTTAGTTTTTTACACAGTTGTGTGTGTGTGTAGACATTCCTTCTTTGTTTAATTTCCTGGATGTGTCGTGTCTCTGCTGTAACACACCTGAGGGAAGCCATAGTGTAGTCACTCCCTCCTTTATATACTTTCTTGTAATTCATTGTTTTTTTGTGGAGTTGACCCAACTTTACCATGCCCATCCCCCCTGACTTCAACCATTTGACTCTCCATTTTCCTCTGGCTATGTGTGGCCGTGAAAAGAGGCCATCTCCTACTAGTTGCAGTAAATGCATGTCTCTCTCTTACCCACTCTTCCATTGTATGCGCTTTTGTTCCCTTTCTATTCTCACAGCTGCTTCCTTCCCTTCCTGTCCTTTTTTTCCCTTTCCTCACAGCGATTGCTCTCAGCTCGCTCTGTCTGCTGCTCTCTCACTGCTCATGTCTGATGAGCTCCTGCTGTCACTGCAATACTCAAGCTACATGTTGAAAGCAAGTTTGAATTGAATGTGTCCCTGCTGTCCCTCCATACATACACAAGCACATTTCAAACCAGGAGAAGTTGCTTGAAAAAATATCCGCCTCATATTGTAAAAGCCATGTTTTAGACCTTCATCAGCTGGAACGTTTTTATCTTCATTTTAATCAAACTGTTTCAGTTTTACCTAGATAAACAGCTGATCTTTGCAAAAATGGTGACCAGAACTTAAAATACACGACTTCCTGTCATTCTGCAGGATTCAACTTTGCCAGCTTTGGATCTAGAACAGCAGTTCCCACAAAATAAAAGTCTGATAAACTTAGGTCTTTGAGTATTGTTAAAGTGTATAAAAAATCTGATAAGTTATTTAACAAAGGACATCATCAACAATTTGATTTTTTATCCTTTTATGAGTTAGCTTTGTGTAAAATTTCAGGACAAAAACAATAATTTTCCCCAAACATTGGAAACCCAATCCAAACTTTAACACCCAGGGATCATGTAGTAAACATGTACAACTTGTTTTTTAAAGTAAGTAATGTTATTAGATGAATATACCAAAGGAAAGATTAGGACTATTACTTTTGAGAACAGGCCCCATCTTTTACATTATGAAATTCTCACAAAATATACATTTGGCTCAGAAACACTGGTGAGGAGATGGCAGGAGGTGGTTTGCAGCTTTATTCTTTAATCTATTTCAACTATTATTGACATTTTCATTCCAGTTTTGGTGCTCTGACTGTGCTTCATGTTTAAAAATTGCATTCTAAAGCAAAAAAAAGTTCAAATCATTGTTCTTTATTCCTTTTTGTTTGAGGTAATTATTGTTTTTTTCAGTGGATCAGGTTTTTGCACAATACCAACTTGTGAAATAACAAATTCAACTATCCTCAAGACAAGGGTTTATGACCTTCTATTGATTTATAATTTTCCATGTCATGAGGACAAAAACCATTCAGAATAAAAACATAGTTTTCATTGTAGCAGATTTATCAACAGAAACATTTTAGATTTTGTACCCCACTATTCTGCTTTATGAACCCAAAATGAAAGAAACCATGCAAAAATGGTGGCCTTTAAAAAAGTAAATAAAACAAAGCATAGAGGTATTGACTAAAGGGCGAAGTCCAGGCTGTATAGATTCTGTATAAAATAGAGAAGATACAATAAAACCAACCAGGTGAATGTAGATATAAAAAGTTTTTTAGTGACAACTTAAATATTTCTTTGCATAAATAACACATTTATCTATTATCTCTAGGGTTGGGTACCGAAGTTCGGTTCCGGTATGGACCCGACCGTTACATGATCGGTACTACCCGGACCGAAATACAACGTGAATTTCGGTGCCCCAAAATATAGCCGCCTAATTGCGCCCTCTGGTGTTTGCCGTTAATAAGCTGTAGCCTGTAGCACACAAACGTCACGTGACACGCACGCAGCAGGCTGCCGCAGGAAACACAACCCCAACACGCGCACTCTGCCATCTCCTCCTCCCTGCTGCAGTCCAGCGGTGACGTCAGCCGCGGCTCCTCTCATCTCTTCCCCCGCAGAGCACACTGGTCTGAATGGTGCGGGCAGAGGTCCACTCCATGCCGGCCGTCACTCACTCGCAGCGCGCCCCATGAGATCGGTGGGACGCGCAGCTGGACCCAGAAGCTGGAGCGAGGATCCTGGCTCCAGCTGCGGGGACCAGATGCTCGACTCCTCGCCGCTCACCGGGACAGCCGATCTGCCTCCTCCTCACATCCTGCTGCTTCTCCTTTTTTCCTTCAGCACACCTTTCATTTCCTTCGTTGTCTGTCTGTCTGTCTGTCTGTCTGTCTGTCTGTCTGTCTGTCTGTCTGTCTGTCTGTCTGTCTGTCTGTCTGTCCTTTTTTTTCTGTCCTGTTCACTCTCTCTGTCGCTCTGCCAACCTGAGTGGCATCTAATAAGTTTCCTCCTGGACACGCCCACTTACAACAGGTGAAAGTGATTATCATCATGTTAAAATCAGTCCACAGCGATCCAAAGAATTAAAAACAAACAACATTGAAACAGTATAAAACATGCAATAATAATTATAAAAACAGGAAAAAAACATGCAAATAAATAAAACTTAAAATCAAAACCAAAATTTCACTGTGTGACAACAAGAACACCAAAGAGCACCGATCTGAGTGTTAGTTCAGTGTTTAGGATTGTATTCCTATTGTTAATCAGTAGGTGTTCAGTTAATAATTGTTCAGTTAATGTTTTGTATATTTAATTAATGTACAGTATCATGTAAATATTTTCTTTCTTTAAATTATGAAGAATTTGATGTTTGGCTCGGCCTTTTGCCTGAAGAAATAAAAAGTCAGGGGATCATAAAAAAAATCTGTGTTTTTAGGTTTTAAAAATACCGTTTAGGAACCGGTACCGTTTTGAAAGTATCGAAATGGCACCGGTACCGAATGAAACCCTTTCAATACCCAACCCTAATTATCTCTCACCAGTCCATCTCATGAGTTTGTTGTCAAATGTCCAATATTTTTAATTTAGCAAATACTTATTAAAGTTGGTCTTTTTTTTTTTTTGCTGTAGAATCAACCTTTTTGTTGTTGTTTTGCTTTTAATAATTTTGTCAAAATCTGAGGTTGCTCTGGTGGTGCAAGCTGCCTTTGAGACAAACCCCCGAAAGCAGCAGTGACTTGATACAAAAAAGAGCAAGATAAGAGTTGAACCCAGAAGGTAGCAGGATATAAACATAATCCTGGCTCATTTTTCCTACCCGTGTGCATTTTTGATCTTGGGGTTGTGTTAACATCAATTTAAGATGCCTTGGAGGAGAAAACAGAGTTGTAATCACTAGTGAACCTTGTTTTTACTTTGTGTCAGCAAGATGGAAAGATAAAGAAGAGATTATAGAGTGGTTGGAACTCACTGAGAAACTGATGCTTTTGTGTGTGATTTTAGTAGAGTAATGCAGGAAAACTTTGCTGGACGAAAGACGCGTCCAGTCAAGACTGATAGGAATGTTTTTATATTTGCAACTATGAGTGATATATAGTTCCAAATGTTTTCCTTCCTGGATGCAATTGTTCAGTTTTTTGATTTGCCCACTTCTGTTTAAAAAATGTATCAGTTTACCACTCAAATTTGCATTGGACGTCAAAGTGTACATTGATTCTTACATCCAGCTTCTCTGGTCTTTATGTAAAGTATTTCCTCTCACCAACTGAGCTGCAGCAAAAAGTCCCCTTATGTAAGACTTCAAAGATAGACATTGACAGAGAGACAATGAAAGCACCTGCAGCTTAGACAAATCTCAAAGAAATTGTATTTTTTGTGTGTTATTGTATAGATTGTCATGGCATTCTCCTGCTCAGTACTGTTAAAACATCTTTAAAGTACAAGCAGCTGGTCTTTTTCTACTCAGATCTTTTCTCCAAAGAGACAGAAAAGCAGTGCACACCAGAAACAGTACATCGTAATTGTATACCGCATTTTCATTTTGGGCACTCTGTTGTTAACGGCCTCAGATAAACACACCAAGTGAGGACCATGTATTTCCTGCAGAATGTGCTGTAAAGGTCAGGCTTCGAACAGGATGCAACTGGAATAAACAATAGAATTAATCGCTTCTTGATAGATGCAGTGCTTCTGGTATTGTTGTTTTTTCCCCCCAGAATTTTAATTAATGTAGAGTTTTTCAAGGAAATATGATGTAGAAAGCTGCTCCCTAAGAGTGAAAAAGGTCACATTATATTAATAAATAACTCCACATAATGGATGAGACTTTTAGCAATTATAATTCCCAACTCAAGATTGGTGTAATGTAGAGTACACTTGTCAAACAGGCAATGGAGGAAACAAGAAAGTGGCATTTTCTAACAAATTACAAGGCAGCTAATGAAGTCCTAATTTCACACAATAAACTTCAGTAAATTTTGTGGGATCATATGTCTTATTGTATCTTCTTCCTATTTCAACCAGCATTTCAAACAAATTATTTCAAGTAAAAGGTCATCAGGGATGGTTATAAACAGGGGTGCACATAATGTTGTGCATGAGGTATTCAAGGGAGTACCTGGTGCTGTTGTTAGGGGGGAGTCAACGGGCTTCTGTGGGTGCATGAGTACTCCTTCAATGCGCACTGCAGCAGGATGTGAAGTGTGTGATCACGAGATGTGCAATCGCACCGGTACGCAAATGAGCATTTGGGCAGATGGAGTTGGTACGCGAGCATAGTGAGCATGTGTACCAGTTATGTGCACCCCTGGTTATCAATGCATTTAATCTAACAGAAAGATGTTTGATGTAAGGTCACATTATAGATGAATATGTATAAGCTAGATCTGGAAAGGAACCTGGAGGAAGCCAAAGCAATCCAAGTGCTCACACATGACTGGTTCCAGTACAAGTTCCCAGTCCCACCCTCTCAATGTAAACAAACCAGTCTCTAAAAATAATCTAATACACTTTAAAACATTTTTTCCCAGCTGATATTTTCTGTTGATTCCTGTAGGTCTTTTATGCCACATGTTCAATTTTTCTTATGTGTTTAGTTGTAGTTATTTAAGGCTTAAAGCACCAGGATTGAGTGGGCAGGACTTCTAATACTACACCCTGAGTGTGCAGACTCTGGTTACAGAGGAACAACAATGTTGGCATCTCCAAACAGTAAAAGTTGAAGATCCCTGGTCTAATTATTGATAAAGGGCATCGGACCACATATGCAATTTTGTGAACAAGAATCCAGAAAACAATGAGTTTGATCAGTTACAGAAAGATTAGGAATTTTACAAACCTTCTGATTGAGAACATTGTGCTTCGTTTATCTTTAGTGAAAGAGTATTAGTACCAATATACAGTTATGGGACAAAGAAACCCCACTCCCCTCCTATTCGTGGCTTTTACATCTCAGGACATAATGCAGATAAATATTTACATAAACAGTTTTTTAGCTGTATTCCAAAACAGATGTTGCTATGAATTATTTTCCTCAGAGGTGAGAAAAAAAAACATCCTCATCCCACCTTTAAATATGACCTTTCAGAACCTTTATAAAACTATCTGATTAACAACATGTTCATGCAGAATGCTGTGAACTGCTACATTTTTCTCCTTATCTGAGGGGCTATTAGGCACTGCTTTCAAAGTTTTTTTAAACAATATTTATTTGAAGGTTCTGGTATAGTATTTTATTACAGTAGTGCCTAACTACCTCCGTGCGATGACAGTTCATTATTTCACTGCAGAGTAAAATAGGGCAGCTTTCAGATTTCAAAGAGGAGAGGAAATACGTTTAATGAAGTGAGTGTTTTCGTCACAGCATTTACAGAATGTGATCAAAGGATTGGTAACCTCCTCACAGGTAAAGCCATGACTCCATGTTTTGTGTGATGCGTTCATGTCTAACAGCGTGGGTACTTCACTAAACGTGCACTCATCAGCTCAGTCTGTGACTGGAACAGTCGTGTGCACAGCAGATTTGATGTTTACAGATGTTAAATTCCAGGGAGATAGAGTAGGTTGAGTGCACACTGTTTTATTGATTTCCACTAGAAAAGACAATAACATTTATAGGAATTGATAAATGAATTAACCAAAAAAAAAAGCACAAGAAGGAACATGTTTTGAGTTTCTAGAAAGAGACAGAATATTTAGTTACAGCAAGATCTGAACTTTTGGGGAAGTTGAATGCTGTTTAGCAGTCGAGATGGAAAAGTTCACTCTTTTTTTTTAAAGTCTGTACGAAACACGGATGACTGATGATGAAGTGTCAGAATTGTCACTAGGGTAAAACGTTTCTGTGAAGCACGGATACATATAATTTCCATTGTTCTTTACCAATCGAGCATGTTCTCCTCCCAGCTGACAGTTTGATAGGAGGATGCAGGTTTATGATAGGCTTTCAAGCAAAAGCCCTATAGTTTTGATATCTGGAAAAAAATCAAGCAAAACGTCAGAACATACTGTAGCTGCAAAATGCTGTAGTCACCAGTCGCTCACAGGACTATCTGCACACCAAATATTTTAGTGGTTTTAAAAAAATTGCATATACATTATAGTTTTTTCTTTTACGCTCTTACCCTCTTGACTTGAAGATTTATTACAAATCAAGAAAATGTTATATAAATTCTATAGAAATAGAGAATAAATTTTGTTTCCTGTATTGTTTTAATTGTTTAGTTTTAGGTCCCTTTATCAGAGGTGTCAACCATCCTGTTGTTTTTTGAAAGTGCTCTATAAATTAAATGGCATGGTATGGCCTTTTGTCCTGCTTGCGTTTTAAGGTTTCCATTGTTAATAGTGTGTACAGTCCAAATCATTTAGTATCTCCTGTTCAACACACTCCAGTGATCTGCTTCAAATCTGCTTTGATTGATGCATGTAATCTGTTCCAACAGTTTATTGCAGGGATGAAAATCCAACTGTATGCACTTTTTAAAAAACTGATACTTAGTTTTGTTGTAAAACATAATGCACATGAGCATGCAGAGCTGTCAAACAAAAAAAAGGCAGATTTAGAGAAGCATGTGTATGGTTTATAACTGAATTTATAGTTACTCAAGGGGAAAATTGCAGTTTTTTGCAAACAGTTAATGTGCATGCAGTGTCCTTGAGAAAAGTGCTAGGATGAATACAGTAAGATGTTAGGTGAGTGGCAGCAAGACCAGGCTTGTGTGGGTTGTGAAATACTGAGGATGACATTGTTAAAATTGAATATGAGAAACTCAACCACAGTCACAATCAAGTGGAAGGTCTAAGAGACACACGTGTACTTACAGAGGTTGGTGTGTGTGTGTGTGTGTGTGTGTGTGTGTGTGTGTGTGTGTGTGTGTGTGTGTGTGTGTGTGTGTGTGTGTGTGTGTGTGCGCGCATAAGAAAACACTTTGTGGAAACTTGCTGAGAGAGTCATCTGTCAGAAGTTGCTCCTGGTCTTATTGGTTTGATGGAGCGAGACGCTGTCTGAATTCAGTCACCTGTAATGAGACCACAGCAATGTGGTGATAGGTGCACAGGGTTTGTGCATTTTTTTGTCTTTTTATAACTGTGTAGAAGTTTAAAAAACTACAGTTTGTTAACGTCAATGTCACTTTTAAAGTTTACTGAAAAAACGAATTAAGTCAAAAATGCAGCATAATAAACGATAAACACCGTATTTACAATTTTGTAGTTAGTTTCCTAGTTACTGCAGGATTCAAACACTGGGACTAGTTCTTCTCAAACTTATTTACTTCAGTATTTGAAGCCTTTTTTTGACATTTTACACCAAACCTTTTTCCATGTAGAGATATTTGCTTCACAGAGCGGTTAGCAACTGAAGTCCACCACAGTGTGTCCAGTAAAGGGAGAAATATAAAAGATTTCCTTCATCCGTTGCCCATTTTTAACAACCTACAAACTTTATGGATTAGTTTTGCACTGGTATACAATTTTTCCCTGCCCTTTTTTCACCCTTAAGGAATAATCCCATACAAAACTGCCACATGCACGTGGACACAAGCAGCCTTGACTTCCTGTTGGCTCTTGTAACCCTTACATTATACATGGGTTGTATTGATCCATTTATAGGAGGTGAGCATGGAAACATAGCCTGTAAATAAGCTCAAAGAAATTTCCGCTGACTCTTTCATTTTTGTGTTCCTCTCAACTGTGAAAAGAAGGCAAAACTGCTGATGAGGCTCGAGTAAGGGAGGAGAGAAGCGACGAAACCGGAGTTTCTTTAATAAATCTAATGTCAAGCAATTTCTTCACATGGCATATACACTCACCAACACACACACACACACACACACACACACATTCAGACGGGAACTCTTGGCCATGCTTTTCTGCAAGGACATTTAGGATGTTGCCACACTTGCTCACACACACACACGCAGGAGCAAATGCATTCAAATGTAGGGAATGGTTGGGGTTTATCACCAGTCTCCACTCGTGGCCTATTGCGGCCTGGAACTTCGCTGGCTGCTTCCACTTCATTTAATTCAGGGAATAAGAAGCTGTACTAAAAGCAGCCCAATATAATGAATGTTTACAAGAGATGATGCAGCAAGTTGGTCACTCTGAAGGGAAGATGCAGAAATGTTTACATGTAGGTGTATTTGGGCTCAGCTTAGAATTTTGTCAGTGTTAGCTAAAATTTAGTATAACTGTAACAAAAAGTATGTTCCAATGTGTTTCTATACTTTGAAGTTATTAAGAAAACACACAGAACAGTCAATATTCTGGAAAGTTTTACATCGTGCTGTCGTCTTCTGCTTATCAGGGTCCAAGTCCTGGGCTAAAAATCCATTTATGTCAGCTTCTTTGGTGAAATGCAAAGTCTAGTCTAGAGATATAATCCCTCCGGCATGTCGCGAGATCTCCTCTCAGAAGGACATGCCCAACATACCTCCCATGGGAGGCATCCAGGGGGAATCCTAAACCACCTAAGCTGGCTCTTCTTGATGTGGAGGAGCAGCTGATTCAGTTCCTCCTGGATGCTTTGAGCCCCTGGATCTCATGAGTTTCTTGATTGCCATTTGACTGGGATCTGTATTAAACATCTGCAATGTTGCCATCAGATAGCTCAGCCTCTTCAGTTGTGATCACCATGCCTCACTTGGATATAATTTGACCACACTGACTGACATTCCAGTGTATTTGCTTCATCTCCTGCAAAGACCAGCATTGACCAGCATATAAATCAAAACCAGCATGATTTGTTTGCTGGTCTTTGCTGGTTTGGTGCTGGTTTAGCTGGTGGACCAGCATGATTCAATGCTGGTCAATGCTGGTTGAACTAATGGATCACTATGGACCAGCACACCAGCACCAAAACACAACATATGCTGGAAACAGCTATGCTGGTTTTTTCAGCAGGGCTGTGTAACAGACATGTGTATGTTTATGTTTATTCATTTATTAGACACTTTTATCCAAAGCAACTTACAATCACCCTATCAGGCATGTTGTGATCTGTGGGGGAAACTGGAGTATCTAGAGGAAACCCACATAAGTATGGGGAGAACATGCTAACTCCACGCAGAAAGGCTGCAGCCGGGATTTGAACCTGTAACCTTCTTGCTGTAATGCAACAGTGCTAACAACGGCATCACCATGCAGCCCGTGTAGAATGTATTATATGAGAGAAGAATGCATGTGTGTGAGAAGAGAATATATGTATGCGAGAGGAGAATATATGTATGTGATAGGAAAATATATGTATGTGAGGGGAGAATATATGTATCCGAGAGGAGAATATATGTATGCAAGAGGAGAATATATGTATGCGAGAGGAGAATATATGTATGCGAAAGGAGAATATATGTATGCGAAAGAAGAATATATGTATGCGAAAGAAGAATATATGTATGCGAAAGGAGAATATATGTATGCGAAAGAAGAATATATGTATGCGAAAGAAGAATATATGTATGCGAAAGAAGAATATATGTATGCGAAAGGAGAATATATGTATGCGAAAGGAGAATATATGTATGCGAAAGAAGAATATATGTATGCGAAAGAAGAATATATGTATGCGAAAGGAGAATATATGTATGCGAAAGAAGAATATATGTATGCGAAAGGAGAATATATGTATGCGAAAGGAGAATATATGTATGCGAAAGAAGAATATATGTATGCGAAAGGAGAATATATGTATGCGAAAGAAGAATATATGTATGCGAAAGGAGAATATATGTATGCGAAAGGAGAATATATGTATGCGAAAGGAGAATATATGTATGCGAAAGGAGAATATATGTATGCGAAAGAAGAATATATGTATGCGAAAGAAGAATATATGTATGCGAAAGGAGAATATATGTATGCGAAAGGAGAATATATGTATGCGAAAGGAGAATATATGTATGCGAAAGGAGAATATATGTATGCGAAAGGAGAATATATGTATGCGAAAGGAGAATATATGTATGCGAAAGGAGAATATATGTATGCGAAAGGAGAATATATATGTATGCGAGAGGAGAATATATATATATGCGAGAGGAGAATATATATGTGTATGAGAGAAGAATGTATGTATGTGTGAAGAGAATACATGTGCATGTGAAAGGACAATGAATGTCTGTGTAAAGAGAATATACATGTGTGCATGTAGAGAATACATGTGTGTGTGTGGAGTATGTATGCATGTGTAAGGAGAATATATGTATGTGAGAGTAACTGAATGAATTATGGCCTAGACGGCCCCTCATACTAGAAGGTAAACCTCTAATCATTATATTGGGCCTTGGTGTGTTTCCTTCCTTGATCTTGTGAAAGCAGTAAAGTCTGTTTGTGAATAAAATCAACCAGTAGTGTCATGATTTCAAACATTTAGCTGGTAAAAAGAAAATGGTAAATGTTTGTTTCAAGTACCAGATTTCCCATTTGATCATTTCACAAAAATAACATCATTAAGAGCAAAAGTTTCAAATATGACAAGAAAAGATGTAAGTGAAGAAATGTTAACGCAAACTGATTGAAAATCTATTTATTAGATTTCCTTTTCAATTTGTTTTAAACTTTAATGAAACCAAACATGATATAATTGATTTTTTTAAATGTAAAACATGGTGTTTTTTTTTGTAAGGACTTGTTTGAAATTAAATATTATCACACTAAATGAGTCTGCTAAACACACACACACACTTACAGAAGCTCCAAGTCCTGCTCCTTTGTTGCTCACACCATGTCTCTGTGCAGACACAGCTCACGTTAGCATGGTGTGGATTCTTTAAAGCAGAACTAAATCAGGAAATCATTTGCATCTCAATCTTTAATTTTTACCCTTTATAAGTTAACTGCAGTAAGTGTAAAACCCCGTTTCAGCTCTCCCCCAAGGGTGATTCCATACATTTTGAGTTTTTTTTTTCCTTTCCCCAGTGGACCTCATTTTGAAGCTCATATTTCTATTACACACACTGCAGTCTCATGGGTTTTGGGAATGCAAGTTGACTCTACAAAGACAGAGTTAAAGACGTATTACTCTTTCTCTTTAGTCTCATTAGTGTGAGATGGGAAAATAAGATGCACAAATTGGAATGATTTTCCTTTCTCTCCACTGCATCCCAAATGCACTGGAACAGGCTTCAGGTTCTAAAATATAATTGATGTAATTTAGTAATAATGAACTCTTTTATCTATGGGATGATTTATATATATATATTGATGATTTATTATTTGGTCTCTTCAGTACTTTGGCCTTCTCTCGTTGACCCTTCTCCTCCTCTGCACTCATTTAATTCTCAACATTAAGATGCAAACAAACTTTAAACTAAATTATAAAATCAAATAGATGAATAGTGAACCATAACCATGGTTATCTTTATTTCAGATTAATTTGTTTTCTTACACATTATTTATTAAACACTAAAGATGTTTTATATTTGTTTTCTATTCATTTAAATACAGCTGTATTTATTTATAGTGTTTTCTGCACATTTTAAAAGTTTTACCGCATTTTGTTCTTGTGTATTTGAGTCATTTATATTTGTGTTTATGTGACGTGAACATATTAATACTAAAACCATGCATTGCAATTAATCAACAACAGAGATTAACCAATCCAATCCAACTTTAAAAATAAGGCAGGTTAAATCATCCTGCACAAGACCAAAGCGCTGTGCAGAAAAGTAAATGAAGACAAGTAATAAAGACATAACAGTGTGCACTTAACATAATATAAGATATATGTTTAAACCATAAGTAAACAGCCCTAAAAAAATGAAATAAAACAACAAAAACTGACTGAAATCATCTCACAAAGAGAAGAGATGGGACAGGACTCCTGTCTAATGGTTGTTTTACAGTTTTGGAGCTGCAACAGCAAAAGCAAGATCTCCTCCAAGCTGCGTTCAAGGCACACTGAAGAACAGCTGATTGGCTGACCTGAGAGAACAAAGTGTGTCTAAAAGGCTGTTACAGCTCAGATAGGTACGACAGGGGAGGCATTAACAGCAAATCATTTTTAAAATGAATCCTAAAATGAACAGGAAGCCAGTTAAAAGAGGCTGAAAATCATTGCTGATGCCCTCAGTACTTCATGAAGACACCACTATGAGGTCCAGATTGTAGATGGTCTCTACAGGGTCTGAGTGAGGTCTAGGGGTGAATATTAAGAACACTTTGGGCTCCCTATTAGGTGTGATAGAGACTATTGAGCATGAACAAAAATACACACAATACACCAACCACCGCCCAGGTGTGGGACTGACCCACACCTCCACCCCTGACTTGTTGCTGACCCTTGACCCTGTGGTAATGTAGCATGAGGGCCTTTATTAGATGACTAGTACCGATCAAGATATCCTCATACCTAGACTAGACTTTGATCCCATAATGCATTGTGTTAGTCTCGTTGCACATAGCCGCACCCTGAATTGTACAGTTTGTGCCAGGATGAGGTGTAATGAAATCATACTTAGTAGGGTTGTCATGGTAACTTGCTGCTGATGTAAAGAGCATGCTGAGGGCAGGACCTAGACTCTCTCTAGACGCCAAAAGAAAAATACTATAAGAAAGTACTTTTCCAAATCCAGTTCTAATTGACCAAACTTGAAATATTAACAAATCAGTCATAATTATATTATATTATACTGTATATACAACTATAGCCCTGAAGTAATTTTATATTCTGCGCTCTGTAATTTGAATGTATGAGAGCTTTATGCTCTACACAGAAATGTATTAGCACCTCAGTAGCGTGACTGGTTCTAGGCCACACGTCGGAATCAGCCACTGTTAGTTTGTTGCAAAGTGCTCTATACTTAATCTCGCTGTCTAACAACTAAATTAAATGTAAATGATGCTGAACAGTTCTTATTATTTCAGCCTCTGTGCACACAAACAAATACACTGTTAGCTGAAGTGCAAAGTTGATCATATTTTATTTGCCAAGATACTGATTGGAGTTTATAGCTCATTTGTTCTGCTTAGTGTGATCAAGGCTTCTCCTGCCACAATGAAAACTTTTGATAATGTTCACAGAACTTTCAGTCTAAATTTCACTTCATCAAAAGTGGTTTTGATGTCGGCGCGATACCGTTAATGCAATTAGTCAGAAACTTTAAGAAGTGAAGACTTGCTTTGTTATCTACATAATCTCTCCTTTTATGTGATCCTACGCAGTAACCCTTGATGTGTGGCTGTGAACTCTGAAGTCGCTATAGGAAATCAGAAAGCATGCTGCTAAAGGAGATACCATTAGGCCCATCTCTGAATCGAAAACTTCATGCCTCTCAGCTCAAATCCTCAACATTACTGGCCTGTCGGATCCTTTTAATGGTGGCACTTGATGGCTTGAAAAAAAATTGCTAACCACATGGAAAATCCCTCTCAGCTTTGGCTGATAGCCAGGGGTATTAGAGGTGGCACACGTACAATGGAGAGATTGAAAAGCAGACGGCAGGAGAGCCATTGGAGGAGGGATGCGTGCCCTCTGCCATCCTCCCCTTCGTCTTTTTTCTATTCTCTCCCTTTTTTTCTCTCCCCTCCTCGCCCTGGCTCCGGCGCTGTAATACATCTCTCCCAAGTTGTTTATAATCACCAGGGCCCTGGCGGTCGAGAGTGATTGAGGCGCTAGGGGAGAAATTGATGGTTAAAAAAAATAAAATAAAAAATGATTCCTGCAAGTCATCAGACAGAAGATGGTATAATCTGTGGCGGTGGCAGTTCCTGCTCAGTGGTGAGATTTGAAGCTTTACAAGAAAGTCACACATATATATTAAACCCTCCTGGATGTGCCCACCGATCGACTGGCTTCAAAGCTGCACTCATCTGCAGCTACCTTCGCTCCAGAATGTCAACAAGGGGGCGGAAAGAGAGGGAAGGTGGAAGGGAAAGGAGGTAGTAAAAGATGAAGCAAGGGAAGAGGGAGATGTGAAACGGCGAGGCAGACAGAGATAGTCGACGTGTTTGATGCAGAAGAATTGGCTTATGGAATATTCCAGCACACTAAACATAAAAAGTCCACACCTCTATATTTAAACTCCTGATTCTGAATGCATTTTGTTTGATTATTTGTGTTTTGTTCTGTTTGTGTTGTGAAGTCTCTGAATTTGTCAAATTCAGCAAAAATGATACAAAGTTTTGATTTTGATCCAAAAAGCTTTAATGTTTGAAATGGACCTGCAGACCTCAGATATGTAAATTTGCAGTGCAAATGACAATCTTTGGAACTAAATAATTTTATTGCATGTCACTTGTGATTTCAGACGCTGAAGTTTGTCTTTCCCAGCATCTCTAAGCAGCTCTTGTGTGTTTTCAAATCATGTTCTTCATTTCTGTTTTCTCTGCCGCTTTCAGTAAAATCACTTTAAGCAGCTAAACCTGGAAACATGCAGTGTGAGTATCTCTAGTTTGAGTCTTGATGAGACATTGTCATGCTTTGAAAATAAATTAGAGCTTTCCATAATGAGATGTTGTGGCTTTGAAGAGCCTCCTGCTGGTGACTTTGTTTGAGAAACTTTAGGCGTGATTTTGTTTTAAGACTTAAAGCTCTTGAGAAGACATCTGTACAGACATGAAAAGCTGCTCTCATTGTTTTGTGAGATGGATGAGCTGCAAGTTTTATTATGTGAAACTGTTTAAAACTTTAAAACGCTTGTAGGATGTCATTAAAAGGATGCTCTTGTTTTATAATTTAAGATTCAAGCATTTTACAGTGTGTTTCCGTTCTCAAACGTCAGTTTTCTGCCCCTAACATGCAGTTTTTGTGTGACTGTTGCGTGTACATCCTGTCTACACACAAAGGGCAAAAGTTCAACTGGACAACATTGCAACCGAAAGCAATCTGAATTCCATAAAAAGTGTTGTAAAAGACCAACCTGCAGGTTTTTCTCAGCACTTCGGGAGCTGTGAACCTCTTACTGCACCATTCAATCATAAAGTTGTTCAGTTAGACATTTTCCAGAGCCATGGCAAAAAGAAAATTGTTCAAATTGTCTTTGAAAAAGTTACATCACTTTGTGGAAAGATTGCAGAGATGCTGGCTTGTGGTTAGCATCAGCTGAACACGCTTCAGCTCTTCTTAAAAATCATTAATGAACTCTTCAAGCCGATTTTTTCCAGGAGTGATTCAATTATGATCCAGTACCTTTGAAGACACCTCAGTTAGGCTTGGCAGCAGGCAGCAGTGTAGATTAAAAGAGCACACATTATTACATTTGATAGAGAAGTACTAGAGAGACAGAAAATGTGAAAACTTCCTCAGCGTCAGGGTGTTGTCGAGTTGTAGGGAGCTGGTTTGATAATGCAAATGTATCGCTTCTCATGCTGTTCTGTGGGATTAATTTAGACATCGCAAACTCTCAGGAACAGGGATCTCTTAAGTACTTCTTATTGCACTTTACAAGTTACCAATGAAGCTTTTTCACAGTGGCAGCACACAGCGAAGAAAGGGGAGGATGCTGCACAAAAACAATAGATCTGCTCAGCGTCTTTTTGTGGCATTTGAAGCTTTTGTCTTAGGCTACGTTCACACTGCAGCCAAATGCGCTTCAAATCCGATTTTTTTTCCCCTCATGCGACCCATATCTGATTTTTTAAAGACAGTCTGAACAGCACAGATCCGCTTTTTTCAAATCCGACCCAGGTCACTTTCATATGTGGTACTGAATCGGATACGTATCTGATGTTTTTGGAAGCGACTTCAGTCTGAACGGACATGTCGCATTGAATCCGCCTCGTACGTGACCGACAGGAGACAGACCACTAAATGCGCCGGCGGAGGGAAACGCTCCAACACGTAGAGCTGATACTGGAGACGGAGGCAGTCGGTGGACAGAAAGTGAGGTTTTAGACTTGATTAGTAATATATTAGGTGACAATTCTGTTCAAGTGAACTTAGCGCCGTGGCGTGGACTCGTGTTTCTGGGACGTGCTGTGGCGGTCCCCGTGTGATGAGTGATCTGACGGACTAACATGGTTTTTAATCAAAATAATGGTGCGAGCGCGACGTGGTGCAGCGCTGATGTCTCTGGTGTAATTCAGCCTTAAAGATATCTTACCGTAATTGGGTCATGGTCAAGTCTATTGCAAAAGCCATTTTACTTCCGTAAACAGAGCACATTATGTGTGACGTCTTGTCATCGTCTGCGCATGCGGGCCGCTTTGGGGCCGTGATTCGTTCACACTGGAGATTGTTTGCTGTCACATTTCAGTTGAAGTGTGAACAGCCAGACAAAAAAATCGGATTTGATTAAAAAATCAGATTTGAGCATTAAGACCTGCAGTGTGAACGTAGTCTAATTTCCTCCAAGTTGCTGAGACACTTCTTCTAAAAGTTATGACAAACCTCTTCATTTAGAAAAGACTCAATTAATAGTTATGTTGTTTGCCTTCCTTTCTTTCTCAATGTTTATGTGCAGAGAAAGAGACCTCGACTGAGAGGAGCAGCAGCTGGACTTGTGAAGCTCTGCCTGTCCCAGTGGATTCTGGGATTTGTAGTTTTCACCGTTCAGAATTCAAAAGTTCAGAACACTTAAAGCCGCATTGTGGATTATTTCATCAAGAGAGCAGTTTTCGAATCTAACATCCTACGACTCCTCCCCAAAACTGCCCGACACGTGCATGCGGTCACGTGCGTGCGGTCACGTGCATGCGGTCACGTGCGTGCTCGTGCACATGGCGCATTACGTTGCTGGACATAAACTGTGCCGCTCAAACTGTAGGTTTAATCACTCACAGTTCACAAATGAGATTCCAACACTGTACCAGGCTCTGATGAGCCCTCTCTGTCTCTGCTGTTTCTGATACTTAGCTCTGTAGCAGTGAGCTGCTGCTGGACTCTGTAGCTGAACACAGAAATAACTCAGCCCTGAATTAACTTTTTGACCAAAATAAACGCGTATCCTTGGCAAGCCTTGCCATTCTGTGAGGTGAAAGGTTTAAAAATAAAAATTTGTCATTAGCTGGGGAATGGATACGTTTTTAGTAGAAATGAGCTCTGTCCCTTCCATGAACGGCTGAGAGGTAAACAGAGAAACACATGGAGCATCCTGTTTGAGATCGCCCCCTACTGCTACAGGTTTGCTCGAAGTGTGTGCACATTGACAGAAAGCCGACAAAGCAGAAATTTGAATTTTATTGGCTAAAAATGCTCGGCGGCCAGAAAGAATGGAAAGGGGTCTCTAGGAGGAAGAAGGGTCTTCATCAGAATGACATATGTTGTGGAGCTCTAACCATATATCATAGTTTAGACCTGAAATATCATTTAAACATGTAGAAAACTTTGATACATAGAAAAATAATCCAGATAGCTGCTTTAATACAGAAACCAGCCAACAAAGATGCTGCCTTCAAGGAGATTTTTGGCTAAATAACAAATAGAATCCTATAAAAATAATTTACCTAGTTTTTTTTCTCACATGAACCACATCATAATAACTGATTTAATAATTTGATTGAAACAAGGTTATCTGCTGACTTGCATATCTTTGTTGTGTCCATTTAACTAAATCAGATAAAAGAGGAGAAAGAAGAATGACCTGAGAGATAGAGCCAAGAGTGTGTCTCCAATAAAAGAGACAAAACCAAAGACGAAGGTTGAAGAACCAAGTATCAACTACAAGCTAGAATTAGTATTTAGCTCAACTCAGAAATAGCAGCTTGTGTTACAAAGAAGATCTGAGAATGTTTATAACGTATTTAACATTATAAAGCAAAATATCATCTTTAAACAAATGATCTGGTCCACTATAAGTCTAGAAAACCCAAAATTTGATTTAAAAAATGATTAGGGGAACAAGATTGAGAAAAGCTGCAGAAATTGCAGCCACACAGTCAGAGAGAAAGAAAGCAGGTTTTGGCCTGAAGTGTCGATCAATCTGTCTATCAATGGAAGGGTCAGGCAGCTAGTTAACCAAACAATTACGTTATGTAGATGTTTGACATTTCAGTTAGTATTCCAATCCGATAGGGCGAGTGAGTCAGCAATTTGAGTCTGACAACTGGACAGCTGAGAGTACGCCAACGTTTGAAAAAGTACATAAAAACACAGAAAATGAATCAATCTTTCCAAAGTTTACTTATTTTTATGTTGTAGAGAACATATAAAGTAAAAATTAACCACATGCAGCATTTTCTAAAAACAGCATGGTGGTGCACAACATCATTACGTTGATTCTGAAGCTTTGTCACAAATAGATGGAATTAATTTCAGGTGTGTTTCCATCATCAGCTGAGACCTGCAACACAAACCCAAAAAAGCAACTGTACAAGGTGAGAGCGTCACCCTCTGACAGGATGAAAAACCACAGCCCCACATCGTGACCCGGGGTCAGAACATAAAACACTGCTAAAGGATTTGCTAAATGTTAGGCTGCATAAAACCACATGGAGTCATTTAGATCAACCGAGCTTAGAACTGCAACATCCTCTGTATGCTTCATGAATAAAAGTTACAGAATTGATTTCTTGTCTCGTTTAGGAAGTATCACAGGAGAAGGAGAAAACTGTAGAATAGAAACAATAGAGAGCTATATTCAGGAGACTCAGTGGGGGGGGGCTACTGCCAGGCTGTGAACACAAAGGCAGCCTCATGATATAAGCCTCTTCTAGGATCTATAAACATACAAACATGCAAATAGAGACTCAAACTTTCATTTGGGAGAAGTTTTCTGGGGATTTCAACCAAAAGAAAATTTGAACGAGATCTTAGGAAGGGACTAAGAGAAGCTCTGTAATTCTGAGTCTTACTGAGAGTTGGATGATTATTCCTGTAGAAAGCTCAGAGACTTTTGTTGCTAACACATTCAGCCTCTAAAAAGAGGCGATTTGTCTGCATCCAGTCATTAAACCAATCAACTCTCCCCGGTTTGGAGTGGATTCTTGGAACTTATTTTGATGCATCGTCTGAAGGATGGTTTTTTTTTTGTTGTTGTTGTTGAAGAAAAGCAGTGTTGTTTACAGCCATGTTTACGTTATGTCATGTAATTTATCTTGTAAAAACATTCATGCAAATGATTTTTCAGTAATTCAAACTTAGCCAGTCTAACGTCCTTGGTGGAGGAAACCATTAACTTGAGGAGATTGCTGAATTCTTTTGTAACACCAGCATCTATTGAAGTATTGTATGAAATGTGCTTATAGAATTTGCTACTCCTAGTTTAGAACAAGTCTTTATTTCTTGTAATATTTTAAAGTGATTTGAAGTTTCTACTGAATTGCTTAAGATATTTTTCCTGTTTTTTCTTAGTTGTTTTCTATTTGATCTTGATGTATTTAGGAGTTTCTTTTTGAACCACTTGCCACTGATTTACAGATCTATCACAGCTGTGATACAAAAAGACACATCTATTTACAATTACCAGCTAATTGCAAATTACCAGCTGATAAACTTTAGAAAATGTGATTAGTAAGGTACATGTTTATATCCAGGGACAGAAACTACTTTTTGAGGCATTTTATCTAAGTATTTTTATTTTACAAAAGCATCTTTTGCAGCCAAACATCCTAAATTGTTCTGAGACTTGAAAATGTTTCCCTCTGGTAACTTCATTAGTCTGTTACCGCAAGATTACGAATATACGTTGCTAATCTATTTCTAGAATCAGATAAGTCTGAGGATTTTCAACTGCACACTAAAAAAGAAATAGTTAATTGTGATGTGCCAGTAGTACTATACCGTAGATGTACATTAGTAAAAACCAGATATGTTAAGAAAAGAAAAAGGCTGATAAAAAAATAAAATTTTAGAGGTGGAATGACACAAAGTTAGCTTCAAACTAAGTTTAAGTTAATAAGGTATTATAGGAATTACTTAATTACCACTGTGTTTATGATCTTTTTCAGACAATTTAGAAAAACAGATTTAAAAATGAATGTGGAACAGGGTTCAGAATGCCTCCTGAGTCACAGGGATTATATTAATTCTGTAGAGTACAATATTATAGAGCCTTCAGGCATGTACTACCATGTCAATGATATGGTACTGCATGAAAAACATGACAAAAACTCAGAGAGAGAGAGGGGGGGGGGGGATGGTGCATTTAAATGAACATAAACCACTCAAAAAGGTCTGAACAGAAAAGGAGAGAAAGCCTGAATTCAGTGAAAGGGAGAAAAAGGAAACACGGGATTATGGGGCGTCGCGTTGATTTACAGTAAAACGTTTGGAATGGAGAGTTTGGGGTTGGTTTTACATTAATTCCCTTCTTTAAGGATAAGTGATGGTATTTATTTAATAAGAACCATAAAGGAAAAGCTCCAAACTGTAACCCAATCCTTGTTCAGTGGTTGTGTTTATTTGAAGTGAATAGCCTCAATTGCCACAATGCCTATGCACAATATGAACAGAGTAGGTTCCCGTAATAAAGAAACTTCATGAAAACATTATTTCACAAATAAATGAGCTCTTTGTTTCAAGGCCCAGGGGTGAAATAATCATATTGCATGTGCTTCGCACAAAGCAAGTCTGTTTGATTGTGTGATTTGTTCATTTGTTTATTTTACAAAAAACTTCTGAAGCTTGAAAATGTTCACACTGCATGGTGGAAACAGCATTTTATCATTAAAAAGGTTCATTTTTCAAGGTAACATTGGAAACATAAGAAGGCACAGAGAAATCAAAACGATGCATAATGTATATTTTTAGGCGTTGTTCCCAAACCATCACTATGATGAATAAAGTTTTGGACTGGAGCTTATTTTTAATGTGTGGATTGTTTTGTTTTGTGTAGTTTTATCTGTGGTTGTTGCTTTTTGGGCCATCATTCATCGTAGTGCAGTTTTTTAATGTGTGTATTCTTCACCGTTGTTCAGTATGATTTATTAAACCAGTTAATGCAGAGTGAAGTTCCAATTCAAGCTGAAGTATCAGATGATATTTGGTTAATCTGTCGATAATCCTTCAAGATGTTTCACTGGTTCAACAACGCTCAAACGAAAATCTGCTTCTCTGTCTTCTGACTCAGTTTTGTAATACTAAACTCTTTTTTCTTTTCTCTTTTTTCTTTGATTCATCATTTCTTTTTATTCACATTTTCCTTTCTTCCTTCCTAAATTTGCTCCTCCCCAATTTACATTTCCTCCACTTTTCTTCCTCACTTTTTCCTTCATTCCTCTCCTCTTTTATCCTTTCTTATTTTCTGTATTTTATTTGTCTTTCCTTTTATTCCTTCCTTAATTCCCACTTCTTCCTTGCAAATCATAATTTCTTCTACTTTATGTTCTTTTATTATTTTTCCCTTATTCCTTCTTTCTTTTCTTCCTTCCTTTCATCTTTCTTGCTTTTGTCCCTTCTATTTTCCCTTGTTCCTTCCTTTCGATCCTTCACTCCTCCTTACTGTTCCTTTTACATTTTCTCCTAAAAACTTTCCACAATTCCTTTGACTTTCCTTTCTCTTGTTTCCTTTCTTCCTTCCATCATTTTCTCTTTCCTTATATTTCCCCTCCTAACTTCCTTCTTCCTTTCCTCTTTCCCACTTCATTTGTTAATTCTTTACTACTTACCTTTCTTCCATCATTACTTCCTTCCTTCCTTGTTTCCTTCTGTCCATCCTGTCTTCTTTCCTTATAACCATCCATCCTTTCTTCCCTCCCTCTTTCTCCACTTGCTTCCTTCCCTCCCTCCTTCCTTCCTTCCTTCCCAGGTGGAGAAGTTCCCTACACCACCCTTGCCACCAGGATGATGATGGGTGTTTGGTGGATGTTTGCTCTCATCGTCATCTCCTCCTACACTGCTAACCTGGCAGCTTTCCTCACCATCTCACGCATCGAGAACTCCATCCAGTAAGTTCCACCCGTTGTTAATTCCTGAAAGACTAAAAAAAATACCACGATGCTCAAATAATCATCAATAATCAATTTTTGCCCTCTTTTAAATTGTGGGAAATGTTTTTAATGCTGTACACAATTTCACAGAAAGCAGTTATCCACTACACAAACACACAGTGCTACACATGCACTCCTGCACACCTGTTCACATTAGTCATAGTGCCGTTGTACAGTAATGATCACTTGTTAGTTTATCTGTCAGCGTGCTTGATTGTAGCTCAGAGTGAAAAACCCATTTAGCAGGAAGCTGAAATATATGAGAGGCAACACACACACAAACACACACGTGCATGATCATTCCCACACATAAACACAGTTCACAGTCCTTCACCCTGGCTCAGTCCACATCAGAAGATAGTCATTTCCACTCTCCCTCTGTTCACTGTGCAGCGTGTTTTTTGTTTCTCTGATGAAGGTACAGAGGATAATAAGATAGAAACATGAAGTTCTCAGGTTTAGGTATCAAAGCAACTGGAAAAGCTCTGTACTTGTATTGTTGTGCTTCACTGCGTGCACATTATTTCCCCCAGCTCTTTGTCCTCTGTTTATCCATTCTTGTGATAATATGTTTCCCTGCCTCTCTCCTGGTGGCACTAGGAAATGCTCATCTCTCATTGGACTAATAAGCATGTCTAAGTATCCGCTGTGCCCGGCAGTGCCACAGTTAATTGTGCTTGGCTTCGGAATAAACAACATTATTTCTCTAAATCGCATCGCTATCGCTCGTTTAATTTGTTTCTGTCACTTTCATTCTCTGTCATTCTTCTTGTCTCTCCATTTCCTGTCCTTGCCATCTCTATTGTAGTTAACTTTGGTCTCCACTTTGCTGCTGTCTTCTCTTTATTTAATTTCACAGGCACTCCAACCCACCCCCACCCACACAGATAAGCCGTGAGATCAGTCATTCTCCTAAAAATGAGAGTCTGCTGAAAGCAAAACAATACCTGGTCATTTTGAGGGGAAAATGAGACATTGTGATTGGCACAATCATTTGAATATAAATACTTGAGAAACATATCGCTGCTGGAATGAAATCGAATGCATTTTGTGTAATTGAGAGAGTGAATTATACTCCGAGTAAGGAAGCAAATACACAGGCATTAAAGGAAGAGAATCTCAGGAAGGGATAGAGGCATGACTCTCTTTAGTGTCTTCCATCAGAGCAGGCATGCTTTTTAAGTATTAATGCCCTTGTTTCATCCTGAAAATGAAATAACAAGTCAGCGTCAAGAAGCCTCTCTGGACTATTTCACGCTTGGATGTTTTCCCTCAATTTCAGTGTGAATCCTTTAGGAAAACAGAGAAGACTGGCAGAGGAGAGCAGCGAGGAGAAGGGGCAGGAGAGGATAGCACGGGGAGAGAGAAAGGAATCAGCATCTTAATGTGGAAATGAAGTGAACAAAAGAAACCATAGGTGGAGGAAAAAGGAGGCAAAGGTTAGGAGACAGAGAAGGACAATAGTGGGGAAGCACAGGATTGGAAAGATTTGGGTGGCGATGATCTGACGGAGCGAGAAATGTGTTTTGGAGAGGTAAAATGTTGGGGAATGGAAAGTCTCTGTTAAGAGGGTGATTAGATGGAGTGGAAGAATTGGTAAGAATAGGAGGACTAAAGGATGATGGTTTGTATGAGCATAAAATTCTTCCTTCTGGTCAAAATCTCCCTTCAGCAGATGTAAAATTTAATGTTGGATTTGATGTGAAGTCAGTCAGGTGGTTATGCTTGCTTTTCCTAGTGTGTGGCTTAATTTAGCAGATGACTCTTCTTTGTGTTTGGTTTAATAACCACAGTGATTAAAATCCACCTAAAAAAACCTTTCTGTAACAGCATACACCTGGATTGTTTAAACCTTTAATCGCCACATTTGAAAAAGCAATAAATAGAAGTTTTATATGTTTGATGCCATATTAAAGACAATGTTTAACATCTTATTGAAATATACCCCTTTTTTTAAATACTTAACAAAATAAATATTCAGGAATAAAGTGTTTCTGCCTGAGGTCCTAAATCATTTTTGATTTAAGGAAAAAATACAAAGAATTACCAGCAATCACTGGCGTAGATTCACCCTCGACATTGGTGGGGACCAGGACGGGATGCGCGAGGAGGTCGAGCGTTCGCAAATAACAGGAAGTGCAGATTACAGCAATCCATCTTGGCCCTAGGACCGACCAAAAGCCAAAGTTACCATCACCGGGAAAAAATGCCCGATGGCCAGTCCTCATCCAGACCCAGGGCAGCTATCATCGGCATAAGCGGCTCGGCGCTGGCCGCAAGGGACACGTATGCCTCCTTACTCTAGACACAAGTCCGTCTACAGGCTCCGCGCAGAGCAGCACAGCACCTGGTCCACTGAGCTGCACGTATTATTGGTGGGGATGCAGGCAGCGCTATTTCTGCATCCTTAAATTGAATTATTGGTGACAATTCAGTAATTGATGGGTATTGGTGGGGACACGTCACCTCCGGCCATGCCAAGCCTGCGCCCATGCCAGCAATGTTTCAAAAATGTTCAAATAGTGACAACTGATGGATTTGGAAACATATCATATAACATGTTAGTTCCTCTGTTTTTCAACGCATGTTTTAGCTCCTAAAATCACTCCCTACTGAAAGATTTGAACATAAAAGTAAATAAATCAATAGTTTTTTGTTTGTTTTTGGGCATTTAGACAAAAAATTTACAGAGAAAATGTTTAAAATTCCAAACAGTTTCTTGTTCAGAGGCATATTCAGCTGTTTACCTGTTTTTTGACTATTTTACAAATGCATGCGTTGCATATACTGTAGTAGTGTACATTCACATATAAGCTTCCCCACACAAATCACAAAAACATGAAAAAATATATAATGCAAAAATAAACTCAATATTTGTTATAGAATTTGCTACAGAACATGATTTTTAAAAATTTGATTTGATTTAAATATTTACATTAAAGTTGAAACACCATTACTTTTTAATTTTATTTTGAAAATTCCTATAAAAGATGAAAGTATATTTTAATTTAAAAGAGCTGTAGCAAGAGGGTAAACTATTAACTATAAATAGGGATATAATAAAATACCGTACAATGCACAAAATTAAAGGTGAAAACAATATTAAAGGAAAATAAATGAACTCATCAACCAGTTGAAACCAGCATCAAGGTAAATAGTACAACATGTAGCTTTCTCCTTTTTGTCCAGCAGCTGTCGAGTGTTCTACTGACTTTGGTACAGACTCGAGTACTCTCAGAAAAATGCACACGCAGTTAAGAGTCTTGCTCACTTTTCCCTTCCAGCGTCGTTTTCTGTTGTTCACTCCAACACTCTGTGTCACACATTCACAAACACACACTGACTGTTTGTCACAAGATGCATTCAGCTGCTGTTCACTCCATTTACTTGCTCATTGAGCTGCTTAGGGGAATATAAACGCTTGCAAAATTAGCCAGCATACACACAAGACAGAAACTCAAGTGTGTGTACACACACACACACACCCATACAGAAATTAAATTCATATAAACAAAGACAATTTAACATGTCATTTATAAATGCCTGTACTTACATGAGACTACAAAAACACACAGTAATAAATCTTCAAACAGCTGAGGTCTGTTGTATTGAAATGTAGATATAATAATATGTAACTGGAGTAAAGTATTGTTGACATTCTATAGGTCATAACAAATTTTTAAGGGGCAAAAAGGAATCAAAATTTTACATTTCTTTTTTTTTTTTTATGAATTTCTCAGCATCACCTATTTACAAAATGAATGTGGTTTTATTTCTACTGGGAGTTTTGTGGAATAAAATCACACCCCATTAACTGTTCTTTTTAACCAGTAAGGACATCATAAATCCTTATTTTGTTTTTTAGGCCCTCGTTTAAACCCTAATACCAACTCATTTGTACCACTTTGCAACAAGGGTACCCTTATAAATGCTATAAATTCTAAATGAGCTACTAACACATTATAAAGCACTGATAAACCAATTATATGATATTAAGTTTGGTTCTTTTTTTCTTTGCTCAATGCTCACATTTGGTTGTTTTACACATTGTGTTCATTTATAACTGTAAGAAAAAGCTCCATTGTAAAGTGAAAACCACATAACCTTTTATTAATCAATAATAAACATTGAAATGGAGAGTTCCAATAAATAGGGCCTCCCTTTTTGGCAAAAATCTTCCTTCTATCAAAAGCATTACAACTGTTTATTAATGCTTTACACGGTGTTTACAAAGTAGCCTATTTATTAAGCATTTATAAAAGGAATGCTTAATAATGCTAAGGGTACCCGGTACCCCTATTGTAAAGCGGTACCAACTAATCTAATAAATAAAGGCTTAATATGTGTTTGTGTGCATTTGCAAGGCAAATATAACAATAGTGCCACATTTAAACCTGTACCTCTTTAACAAGATTAGTATTTTTCTTCTAGTGGATAATCTACAGGTGGCAATCATATTCTTATCATCCAATAAACAGTTGAATTTACATCTAATTTTCTGACTAATAATTCATGTAGCAGGATTTAAAGACTTTGTGTTGCTATCCAATGAGACCAATTGATGAAGTGTAAATCCTGGCCAGAGAGCTTTCTGACAAACCAGCATAATCTCAAGGGAGGCTGGTGTAGAGGGAAGATTATTAAGGTCAAAGATTAATTGACAGCAATAAATGATTCATGTTCATGGCAGGGTTCATTAAAATCTTCAAAGGATTTTTTTTTTTTTTAGTTAGCATTGAAGATAGTTGAGGAGTGCATAGCAAGGAAAGTTGTTCCTATTATATATACCTAAATTGTTGCTTCATGCTGCATAGCATGTGAGTATTAGTGTGCTTTATTACAGGGCTGCTGGCTAGTGCAAACAGTACCTGCTTGTGTTGCTGCCCATTGTTAAATCTGCTACGTGGGTGCGCTGTATTCCATCTGAATTAATGACACAGTATACTGTACACTTGTTCTTCATTAGGCAGGATATGTTGAGTGTTTTTGTCTGCGTGTTTTGTTTCCCAGAAATGAGTATCTCAGATCCATGGGTGGTATGTAAGCACACATTTAACAAACAAACAGTAATTAGTTCATGTAATGGTTCTCTATTACATTTCTCAGCGGCCAAACTCTTTGAAAGGCAACCCAAGCATTGTTGCAATATAATTAAGAAAAGCTTGTGTATTCCCCTAGAGGTGGCAATTTATAGGCATGGGGAAATGTGAAAGAGAAACAAAGACAGAAAGACATCTGAAAAGTTCACTACAGTCTGACATGTTGGTGTTTTCTTTTTCTAATTTGAAATTCTTGTTTTTGTTTATTTGTTTAGTTGGTTGGTGTCATACCTGTATAGATCAATGTGAGTATTTTATCAAGCAGCTTCAACTAAAAGCGGCTATCCAAACCTAATTTCCTCACATTTTCCCAGACCAAATTTTGTTTTTCTGCATTAGTGACTCTTTGATGCCTCTTCTGGTTTAAAAACCATGTAAATCCAAGTCATTCATTTATATGGAGGCTATATTATGCACCATTTAAGGCACTTTTTTTGAAACACAATGCTACAACGGAGAGTTTTGCTTGTCCTTGATTTTATAGGAAAGGTTTTGTCCAGCCAAAAATCCTCCTTTTTCTTTGTGATATAAAAAGCTTGATATATCAACATTGTGGTGCATAAGTGACAGCTGCAAATGCATTAGTTAGAGACTGAAAGGACAGAGTATTGGTTTCATTTATTATTTTAGCTTTTTATTTATTTGCTTGCTTATTTTTTCAAAATATTCATATTTCAAGCAGTGATTTCCAGTTTACCTGAAAAAAGTAAGAAAAGGGGAAAGAAGAGATGAGACAATAAAAAGTCCTATATTGCCAACTCACAACAAAAAGGCTGGTCTTTCTGTAAAGGAGATGTTTCCAGAGATTTTAAAGAAAATTTAACAATTCCTCCAGCCTGAACATATTAAAAAATCTATAGGCTTCCTGATTATTATTTTTTTTTACCCTTCTTAGAAAGTGAGTATGCTGCCACTGAGACTTTATTCTGGTGAAACTGCTGCCATTTATGTTATCATGTGCTCTCTTCCTGCAGGAAATCACAGGACGAGTCCAAATGACAACATTTCAGCATGTATGAGGGTAGTGACAGGAAGAGGATATTTGGTATTGTTATTATTAGCTGTTCCCACAGATTGATATTTTTTTGATGGATTGTGGTTTTGTACTACATAGAGCATGTTTTCCTTGCAGGAAGAGTGCCTCCAGGTACAGTTTTTCAAATGGAAATGTTTGTGGTTCTTGTTTTACTATAAGAGGTTTGAAATTAATTGAATAAAACGGTAAATTCAGAGACTATTGGTTTGTTGGAAATCTTGAAAAGTGGCCCTGCGTTTGAGAGGATGCACCCTGCAATAGTGTCTGCGTTTGTAATGGGAGTCATCTGACTGGACGGCAGTGATGGACTCTGTTCTTCTCAGATTTGCCTTGCAGCAGCCAGGAATTCTGGCAGCCAGATGGTGGAACTGAGAGGGGAGGAGGAGCATGTCAAATGCATTTTGGGACATTCATATGAATTAAATCAGGATGACAATTACTTTCTTCAACCCTTCACCTGATATGCACTGTCTGAAACCAAGGCTATGACTGCAGTATAAATGTCTTCAGCTGTTCTCCTCTTTCTTAGGATTTACTGTTCCAGAGATGCTCCCTTATGAGATACTATCCCCGAATTAATGCACAGAAAGACAATGTTAGGTTTCCAGTCTCACTTTGTCTCCCCCTGAGAGAAGTGAGGCATATTTGCCACAACATACAGCATCAGAGCTCAAGGAAGAGGTGCCTCTGGGCCCTGTGTGCAATGACCCACACATCAGAAATAGGATAGAGTGCATTGTGATAAAACTGCTGCAGGTCGATAGGATCCCTTTTAGACAGAGGTTTATGTCAACCTGCTTGAGCTGGAGGCTGTTTCCCTCTCAATGGTTTGTCTGGATTTTAACTGGCAATTCTGAAGTGGCCTCTTACATCAACCACCAAAGCAGGCTGTGCTCCTGGTCACTCTTTGAGATGGCATGCAAGCTTCTCCTGGGGGAACACGAACAGAGCATGACCTTAAAGGCTGTGTGTTTGCCCAAAGATGACAAGGTGGTTGCTTCAACCAGATATTTTGAGAGCCATTTGATCTAATCTTTAGATAGCTCGGGGTCTCAGAAGACCAATGGTCATAGGGTCTGTTGTACGTCTTTCTCCTTTTCCCTCTCTTTTCCCCTCATGACATCCGCTCTGGCCAATATAAGCCTGATAAAGATCGGAGGCCTGCTAGTTGCTCCTGACCGAGCCTATCTGCCGTGGGAGGCAGATCTGAGAGGTCCATCAGCAGAAACACCATGGTGTCTCAGAGCCACAGCCAGCAGTTTGACACAGACAGCTTTAGCACTTAAATCTATCAGCAAGCCACAAGTTGGTCCCTTATTGGCCTCCCCATAACTTGAGTCATGTAGTCTTTTAATGTCACAAGCAGCAAATTAGTTATTTGAAATTATTGTAGGTATTACAACCATTAATCACATGCACATGCTGCACTATTCCTGCAAAGTTATTCTCAAGAGGACAGCAATCAAAAATAATGAACTTGCAATGAATGCCCAGGCGTATTTGCAGTTTGGATGTGGATTATATCTGCTCAGAGGGAAATAACTCATTTGCTATAATATGTTGCAACCTTCTTACTCCCATAACATATCAACTTTCATCCACAGAACCATGTATGGCTATTTTCAAATTCAGCCCAATAGCAGTATTCTGGCTACTCTGCAGCTCTTATTTCAAAGTGCATGCAGAATATCTATGTTTGAATAAGATAATAACTGACTCTTTCCTCTGTTCGTCTCTCTGTAGGTCTCTGCAAGACTTGTCTAAGCAGACAGAGTTGCCGTACGGGACGGTGTTGGACTCTGCAGTATACGATCAGGTTCGCTCAAAGGCCATGAACCCCTTTGAGAGAGATCCCATGTACTCCCAAATGTGGCGAATGATTAATCGCACCGGAGGAGCAGATAATAACGTTGAAGATTCACGAGAAGGCATCCGTAAGGTAGGCCTTTATCGTTTTATTTGTTGCTGGTTTCAAATGAAAGATCGTTGACACGTGTCAAATCACAGCGGCTCATAAAATAAATATTGCAGTCAAATCAGTTCTGTGATACATTTCAAATAAATGGGACCAAGTGCAGAATGACAGAAACATCAGTGAATGTTCTTATCTATGTGTGTCATTCATATACACGATGTAATCTGTTGGGATTTGACCTCAGAGCTTTGAAGAACTGTCAGATTTTGATAGTATTGTGCAGTCAGACTGAAGGTATTACTTCCTCAGGTTGTATAATTAAGAATCTTGTCAAACTGAACAGAAATAAAAAGAAATCAGCTGTCTTCACGTTCAGTTACTCCTGTTGTCATCCTGCATCAGCAGTTTCTCTTCAGAGCACTTTGTATGGTAGCCCTGAAGAGCAAAACACACTGACATTTCAAAAAATGACCACTTTTCTCAAAGCACACACAAAAAACAGACCATACATTACAAAACACAAAACACTTTTCTAAACTTCTTCTAAAGATAACCTATGATTCATTCAGATTTTCAAACACAGCAGTATTTTGTAAAATAATAAGAATGGGCTACAGATATTTCTTGTAAAAGCATAGTGGTGATGTCATTTCTTATTTCTGATGTGCTCATCGGTATTCCTAAACCAGGGGCGTCAGAAGCAAAAAAAATGTGGGGGGGACACTTCCCCAAAGAAAAAAATCTTTGTCGTAGACGCCATTTTCTGCACTCTGGCGCATTTAACAAGTTGTTAAACAACTGTTTTACCTACAGTAATAAAAACTGAACTCAGTAACTATTTCAGAGTCAGATTCAACAGGAAGTCTTCATTTTTAGCAGCTGTGTTCTCTATAACACCATCAGCTGGACTATTCAAATCTTAGAGAAAAGACTTAAGAAAACAAATCAGGGAAGTACAATGACCTGCAGTGGTTTCGTGTCAGAACTAAAGATGTGAATACAGTGACAAACTCCACAGTAGTTCAAAGACATGATAATGGTCTGCCATGTCTACAGTTCTGGAAGGAACTCATTAGACAATCAGCTGTTCAACCCTTAACTAGTCAAAGCTCTACCAGTTCTCTACTGGTAACCAGGTAAAGTTCAGTCCTGTTAGTACTGGTTGTTTTACAATGATGTCACTGAATGACTGACTGACTGCAGCATCTTCCACTGAAATGACAGGAAAAGTTTTTTAGTTTGTCGTAAAGTAACACAGTCTGGTTGTAGCTGAACTACTGAAGTAGGGAACTGGTACAACTACTACAAAAAGTACCCACTAAGAACTGATTCAACAGCATATCTAACTTCTAATCAAATGTTGAATGTGTTTCTTTATTCTCGTTGATAATGAGAATACCAGCAGGTGGCGCTGGACTGAATCTGAATTAATTTAACCTTTTAAACATTTAATTAAAAACCTCACCTCTTTGATATTCCTGTTTTATGTAATAATAATAATGTAATTTTTTCCTAGCCCAAATAGTATTATTACTAGTCAAATAGAAAATACAGATATCCACAGGCATTTTGTTACTAGTAGAAATTCTATTTAAGGAAATCCAACAACTGAACTGATTTGAACTGAAACCAAATCCTTAAACTAAGGTGGTCACTTTAACATTTCTTATTCAGACTGATATGTATTCAGATATCTAAAAATCTGCTGTTCCAAGTAAAATCATAAAATGTAATATTCCAGATAATACCATTCTACTAATCACTCTGAACACTTCAGATAACTTCAATGTCATTCTTAGGACACATTTAGTCACATTTCCCATTCATGTGTATTATTGGGTTTATTGGGTTTGAAGAACAACCTCCACTAATCTATTCTTCCTGTCTGGAATAAACATGGTGGAGCTCAAATTGAATTCATACCATTTTAAGTAGTTATAATTTAACTGTACTAATGATGTCATTATAAGTGGACTATTTCAGGCTAAAGAGTTTTATGGATAAGAGGAATTAAATAAGTGACATCAGCTATTTAAATGTCAAGAAGCTGATTGTTCTTCAGAAGACTGAAGATCTACCTATCAGAAATGAAAATAGTACTAGCTTAATGTCTGTTCAGATATTTAAATAAATTATTGACAGCTGGAATAGTTTTCATTTTATCCAGTTAAAATAAACTAGTAACAGTTAAATTATAGGTATTTAAAGTGAGAGTTTATCCTAAGAATATAATTTTAGCTATTGTGGAAATCTTAATTTTTAATAAGAAAAATAGATTTGATCAGGATAAAATACAGGTCTAATATTGATGATCTTTAATGCTCTCTTTTGTAAAATAAACAACCGTTGTGTTTAAATGTTACACGTCGATCCCCAAATTAAGTACCGGTACTTATTACTTATTATTAATTATTTTATTTAGATGCATTCACTTTTTTATTAGACAACATGTGATTATCTGGGGATTTACCTCCTCTGGTCATTCAGTTCTTACTCCTGTCCCTCTCCAGTCTGGACCTCCAGTAACCCTCCGGTTCTGGTCGACCTGCTTCAGGTTCAGTTTGCTGGTTCAGGTAGGAGGAGGGGCGGTGCAGCGGGTGAAGCGCTGACTGGTTACAGCGTGAACACCTGAGCTGCACTGGATCGGAGCTCACGCGCTTTAAAAAAAACAAAAATCCTGCAGATTTATTCACGCTCACGCGTCTGTTGTCTTTATTGACAACCCGTCCTGCCAATCACTTTGATCGGTTTTGTACCGGAGCAGTGTAACCAGGAAAACATGGAGTGGACTTCCGCGATCTATGTAAATTCTAATGAATCCAATGGAATGGATTTCTTTGAGAACAACCGAAACCGCGCAAAGCGGCTCGGTAAATGTGTGGGGGGGTCCAAATGCCTGATTTTACAAAGTGGGGGGAACACGTCCCCTCCTGACATAATGGTTGTGACGCCCATGTCCTAAACTTAGTTTTGACATTGGAGTGTTATCATTGTTCTTTTCTCCCAGCAGCCACCAGGCTGTATCATCAGCCAAACTGACCACCTATCTGCAGTGATATAAGTCACTATCATTTATGTGCACGTGTTGTTTCATGATGTGCAACGTATTCTAGTCTGTGGGTAAACTTAAATTAAAATAATCTTAGGCTGGGTTTTTTATCTTGTGTGCCTTATCTTTTTTTTATTTGTAGGGTTTGTTTGGTTTTTTTGCAACAATGTGAATTTCCAGGGACAAATAAAGGTTATTTTTATTCCTGAACACAAAGAAAATCCATGACTAAACTTCCATCAGGTAACCAACAATGAAGCTCTGGAAGTTAAAACCAACGTTTACTGTATAATCAATCACTGTATTGAGACCAAATTAGAGTACGTGTGGTTTTTAAATTCCAATAATTAGCAACGCTAAAATTAAAACAACTTTCATTCCCCTATTATTACCATTCAACATTTAGATTTTCAGCCATCATTCAGACTGCATGCCAGATATACAGTGGATTAAAATGTATTCCCTTAATGTACAAAAACTGGAGTCTTTGCAAGCTGCTCTTGCTATGGGGTTATTATTGCTGAAGCCAAAAGTCTTTGTGAATTGTGGTAATGATGCACAGACAGTGTTTGGTATGCTTATTTCCCTTGGTGATTTCCCAGAATCATAGTTACCTGACTGCTGCATCTAATTTGCATGAACTCATCTTTGTGATCATAATGTTCTTTGGCCTCAATAATCAAGATCTCCTCCCCCTACAAAATATTAGACTTGAAATCAAGCCAGCAAGCTAGGAAAGTGTTGAGAGGAGTGAGAAAAGTGGGGGGATGGCGTATTATAGTCTTATTATTATAGCCTCTGTACCTATTTAAGTAACTCAATCATCTGCAAATATGTGTTGATAAAAATGACACACTCAGAAGTTTTAGTAATAAAAAAAGATTTTATTTAAATGCAACTCTAATGCAGGTTATTTAAATTTACTCCCTAATTCAGTCGAAGAAAACTACAGAAAATGCAAACTTCTGCCCACCAGGCTGCAGCTGCTAATCTAAATTTCTCAAACACATTTCAGATTGCAAGCTGAGCTGTTAAAAGGAATAGTTCAGATCTTTTGAAGTGTTTTGAAGTGTATGAACAATGAATATTTCATCTGTTGTGAATAGCTTTTTGAACAACCTCAATTAGGAGAAACATAAATTAGTTCTGACCAGACAGATGAGCCATTGTTAGTCTGCTAGAAAGTGTTTTATGAAACAACTCTAATCTATAAAATAGCATAGGTTCATGCAAATGCTATGTTATTTTGAAATCGTTCCACTATAAATTATTACATTAAATTATATTTGCAGAAATTAGCTTTGAAGCTAGTTACTGTGGCACTTCTGGTATTAATTTCTTGCTAATTCTGCTAGAAAAACAATACAATTTGAATTGTTTGGGAATTTAAATGTTATTATAAAGTATAATTTCCATAAACTGTCAAGAATTTTTTAGGGTTGGAATTTATTTAGGTCCAGGAACTTGTTTTGCCTTGGCTCTTTGTAGGTTAGCTTGAGTGTTTTGTTTTATTATTTTATGTTATTTTTCAGTATATTATAAAATGAACCAATGAGACATTTTAATAATGTTAGATGTTTAGGTATTTCTATGTAAATCACCTGAGCTCCTAAATAGAATGTTTACAAATAAAATAGTAACTGTGGTATAGCAGCTATAAAATAAAAAAATGAAGCCACCAATTTTGTTATTTTGGGCAAAACAAATGAAATACAATGATGTTTTGTCACACTACACATATAATCACTCATTTAATGTACCTGTTTAATTCTGTCTGTGGTGGAGGGGGCGGTGCCTAACTCCAACTGACTGTTTATAGAAAAACTAAAACTCTGTTTTTGAAAATCACAGTTCATTTGCATTGCAACCATTATTTATTTGGTTCAAAACTTTCAATATCATAAAATACTTGCATCTAATAATAGGAGCCTATAAAGGTTAGAACGTTTTTTATAATAATTTAATCTGAACTTTCATTCAAGTTAGTTTATAACCTCTTGTAGTTCCTAAAATAAAGCAGAAAGTCATATTATTTATTACACATCATCTGAAACATCAGTCCATTTTCTGATCTGCAGCATGCATAAGATTGATTGACAGGAGCTTAAGAAAAGGACTAGCCTGCAAGATCAAAAACCTACCTATTTAAAGGTATGAAGCTAGAAAATCACAAGTGTGACATGCTTGTTTTTTTTTTTACCTTTATTGACTTGTCCATTGAATCGATTTGTTTTAATCCCTTATTCATCATGCAACAGTTCTGTTTCCTTTCTCTCCTCTGCATCACATTCCTGTCTCATCTAGACATTTGCAGATGATTTTTAATGTGCAACTCTCTCACACAGCTCTTATTTCTTCCACTTGACCTCCACCTCTCAACCTACCCTTTTCCTTTAAATGCTTCCTTTTTAGATTTGTTTTCTTCATGCAAGTTGTTTTTTTGTCACTTCCGCTCTCTCATGCATCTACAATGTGTTAAAGGCTACATGGTGCACTCTAGTGGTTCACTAATTCATGTCTTCCACTGGTAGCTGAAGCCTTCTTTGTTTAATAGAGCAGCTAATTCCACCCTCTTCAAAAGCTGGACCTCTGTTTGGGATAATGCTGTCATATATCTCTAATAAAAAATGACATAAGATTTATTTAAACTCCTAAATTCTGTAGTACGTTGTAGTAGATTCTTGTACTTTAATTAGATTTTCTAGTATGTTTAGTCTGTGCTCAATATTGATTTTCTTTAATTACACCTTTAGGGGTTTCGTTTTTTCATTTGTGCCCTATAGTAAACTAACAGTTCACTGTTAGAACACAGAATGTCAGGGAAAATAAAAGTGTTCTCTCAACCTGCTAAGATTTCTAGTCATACTAAAAAAAAGTCCAACTGGAAGGCAGCCAACAGGATCTACAATTGTGTTTTCAAGCTGGAGGCTGTTTGGGAGGCCATGATGTTATTAAGAGACCCCATGAGCCAGTCACACTCGGACATCTCCTCTTCTTTGTCTCACTTTGATTTATTTTGGTTGTGTCCATCTTCATCAGTCCACTCCCTTTGCTTTATTCGATTCCTGTGAGGTTGAGAACTTTATATAAATATTTTCTTTCTGCTTCTGTGTTGTTCTTTCTCTCCACCTCCCCCTTTCTCTGGCCTGTCTCGTTTTCTCTCTGGCTTTTTTCCCTCTTTTTACAATAAACCTCTTACTCCTCTCTGTCACCATTCTCCCCTGTGCACTATGGATTTTCCCTCTTTTTAGTTTTGATCCCCTGCAGCAGAATAATAATATCTCAGAACAGGTCAGTGTTAGAGCTGTCAGAGACATCAAAGGAATGCCAATGCGTGCACACATATGTGCATGCATGTACAGGCCGTGTAGAAACCCACGCGTACATGCATATTTGCATGCTAAGCACTTAGCATGCATTGATGCATAGAGAGCCAGACAAGTGCCGCAGGGTGCGGCCTGTCACGGGGGTAATGTATGTGCCTCCTCCATTTCACTCAATGATTGAGGCGTTCAATAAAGTAAGAGGTGTAGCACTTCAGACTTGAAATCTCATAAACTTTGTGTCACACGTGATATCAAAGGCTTGTGTGTGCGCATCGCAGTTTGACACAGTTTGACTTCATTTAGGTCAATCTATCACTTGCTTGTGTTTTTCCCTGCTGATTCTCGTGACGCAAGAATAAGCACGGATGATGAGAAGTTCAGCTGAGAAGCCCCTGACAGCTGTACTTACTAAAATTAAAATATCACTTACCCTCATAGCCGTGTGCACCAGTACTGACACGGATAATAATGAAATGTGGTAACAACACGAGAGAATCAGAGGCTTATAGCAGCCCTGACAGAATAAAAATGGAACTCCTTTAAATAAATGGTATGCATCACTGAATGCTGTGTAAAACTTATTTTTTATAGCACAGCTTGGCTGTAATGAATGCATACTATTTATATTTTACCTATGTTTCCATGGCATTAAGTTCAGTGTGGAAGACTGAGTAAAACACATTTATTTTTTATTTTGAAATATGGAATGCTTTCAGCTATCACTTTCATATAGATGTGAACCATTTTCCTTTGAGTAGCTTTTATGAGTTGATACTGTAATCCACCCAGACATGTGTGATATGCAGTCACTCATTATCCTGACACACACAAAGAATTATAACCTTCACAACTGGATGCTTTTGCACATACATCCTGGTGCTCTCTCTCTTTCTCTCTCACACACACATACCTGAGGTAGCAGCTGTAAGTGTGACAGCGTGTGTATTTGACAGCTACTCTTTGTCAGGCTTTAAGGGTCTCTGATGATTGTCGAGTGATTTTAGTCTTGAGTGAATTGCCAGTTTGAGTGATTTTTTTCTGTCTGCACGACTTCCTGTTCTACGACATGCAGGTTTCACTTTAGAACATGCACCTTTTCGTGAAGGGCCTCCTGCACTTCGTTTTACATTCACACATATTCTTATAATTATAGCAGCACCTTAAAGTAGCAAACTATATTTACAATCTTTAGAGTAACATTATCAAGGCATGCCAAGTTATGAAAAAACCATGATTTATGTCGCGTAGATGCTGTAATTTGTTGGTTATCTTCAACAATGTAACACTGAATCAACACTTTAGAACCAGTGGAGGAAAAATAACGATGACATCATTTAAACGAGGGCTGCATGCAGTAGGCCTCTCTGCCTGGAGTTTGCATGTTCTCCATATACTCTGACTTCCTCTCAGCCCAGAATGCCCAGCGTCAATTTACAAACTATATACTAAAGGTATTCAGATCAATTTATTTGCTCTACATGGCAGTAAAGAAACCTCATGTTTATGCGTTGATCAAGTTTTCTATAAAACCAGAAAAAGTGTTTTTTAAATAATTTTTTTAATCTTAAAAATATATTTAAAAACATGTACAGGATCCTCTTGTGAATCCCCTAAAGTGCAGCATGAGTCACATTACATGTTTCAGCATATTTGAGGCAAGATACCAAAGGTGGTGATAAAAAAATATATATTATACAGTTCGGGTAGCGCTGTGTTGGCATAAATGAGACGGCTCAAATACGTAGTGGGCGCGCTCCTCCCACAGCGGCTGATCAGATTTTGGCAAACCATCACTCTCTGGTACGACATCTCATCTGTCATCCAGCATCAGGAGGGTAGGAAGCAGCAACAGATCCAAAAGGTGATGAAAACCTTCAACGCATTCGCCACCTCAGCAAATGTTCTGTAATCCTGTTCAACTTATTCCTGTCCAATGAAAACTTCACTTCTTAGTTTCCTCTGAATGTTTTTAACTACTCCTGCTTGTATTAGCTGTTAGCTAGGTGAATTTTGATATTATCAGCCAGTTGATATTGACTGTAATGTCATCATGAAGTGTAAAGCTGGGTTCACACTGTGCGACTTTCGGGCGTCCTGCAAATATCGTTTGTCGTGAAAACATTCGTCAGTAAATTCTCTTGTCGTGGGCTTAAATCGCCGGGCAATAATCTTGCAGTGTGACCGCGTCACCGACGCAAAATTTTGCAGTCTCACGGCCAAAGACAAGCCGCAACTGATATAAACACTGCTAGATATTCTACGACGGATTTGCAATGAACCAATAGGAGATCACCCAGAGAGTGACGCAAAAGTGATGAGCACAGGCGCGCCGGGCTCATCACCGGCTTGGATCATCAGTCTATGAAAACAATTTGTTATTTGTTTCTTCCTTGGACTCAAAGTACTGAAACACATTAATTGTTTAGCTGATAACAGCGAAAAGCTAACCTCGAGCTCTCTTTGAAGAACAGGAATCCCATATATTCCACGTTTTTCCACCCATGAGCGCATCTACAGACGTCTTCTTCGCTCTACTCTTCTTTTCCTCTTTTTAGAGTCAGAATCCGACAAGACTACTGCGAAAGCGAGTACTTGTTGTACGTCCATTGTTGTTGTGTTATTGTTGCATATTGGTGACGCAGATCTGCGGCGCTTGGACGCACCCGCCCATGTTTGAACGAACTTTATTGCATTCAGTACGTTTACAATAACAAGGCAAGATGTCGCACAGTGTGGCATGTAATCAATCTTCCCTCGTACAGTGTGGCAGGGTAAGCATAGTCGCACAGTGTGACAGGTATGAGTCTTTTACGGCGGCCGAAAGTCGCACAGTGTGAACCCAGCTTTAGACATTGAAAGTTTTGATTTAACTGGTCTCTTTATATACTGTATTTTTAAATATGTCCATACAGACATGTTAGCATCTTCTTTGTGTTTTTATTTCTAAAACCTTTTTTTTCCAAGAAATATGACAATTTTAAGTGTTTTACTGTAATTTTAGATCTGTTTGTCCTCATCCTGAACCTGTTCAGCTTTTCTTATTACTTGTTTTTTTTTTATTTCAAAATATATCATCTTTATCCTAGAAATAATATAATTGTATAACATTTCACTGTAGGAATGGTAGTTTTTAATAATAACTTACACAAATACATATTTGAAATGCGTATAAAGAAGGGAATGGACAAGTTAAACTGGTTGTGTAACTCATATGACTTCATCATTTAATTTCCATTTTGTGTAACATTTCTAAATAGCCATCCTTTATTATAATGACTACGGACACTATGTAAAAAAATGACCACCATTTCCTCACCTTTGCTACATTTATTTTGAGACTGGCGCTAAAGGAGCTGTATAATGTAAGCCTGTAAGATTTTACCAATTTACCATAATGACTTCAGTGATGTTGATGAAGATTATACTGATTGCTCTGCCAGATAGAGACGATGGTAAATCTTCTTTAGGTCCTTCGGCCCTGGATGAGGCCATCACAGCCCTCCAGAGGACAATTGAGACAAAGTAGAAGAGAGAAGAGGGGAGGAGGAGAAGCTGATATGGCTGGTGAATGAGTGCTCGGGGAGTAGGAAGAGGAAAATTGGGAGTTTCAGGGAGGTGGAACAAAAGACAGAGGAACTAAAAGAGGCGCAGAGATCGCGATATGACTGTAAGATGGGTGAAGAAAGGCCAGAAAGAGGTGTAAGGAGAGAGATGGAGGGATATAAAAACACAAAGAATTGTTGCACAGGGACATGAATGCAATTAAGGGAGATGGAGGAAATGAAAAGACTGAGAAAGAGCTCAGAGGATGTGGAAATCTGGACACTTTGGTTTTTGGTTTCTCCTCCTTAAAACTAAACAAAAACAATAGAGTTCTTCAGTTTTCATTTAATGTCTTAAATAGGTTCATCACCAAGTGAAATAATTGGTTAGAAATGATTAAGAGACTCGTTTTAGTAAGTCATTAATGGAAGTGAAAAATGTAAACAGACGTGGTTTCTGTTCTTTGGATGAGAAAAACACTGATTAGAAAATGACTTTAAATGATAAAGATATAGGTCTGATTTAATGTGATTGATGACAGCAAAGAGAAATATAAAATGTGTTCATTAAAAAATCATTTTCCAACAAAAAACTAGATTATTGGCTTTATTAAAATTTAAAGGAGTTGCTTCCTTTGTTGCAGATTTTTTTCTCATATATTATTAGAAACAGAGACATTCACCATGGAGTTTCTGACAAAGAGTAAAGCTCTGCCTCCTCAGCCCCAGATTGTGATGTTTTTAGATGCGTAATAAATTCAGCTGTTTCTGGAAATGAAATCTGCCCCATCCAAAGTGGGATGGCTGACATTTTGGTCCAAATCAGGTTTTTTCCTATCAAGTTCTCTGATTGTCTTTGCAGCCCTTTGGTTCTTGTTGTACAGTCAGTGACTAAAGGGCAACATGTTCAGAGAAAACTGCAGAGTTCGACAGCATAGCATCACAGTCTGATGCAACACTGATTTTATTGATCTCTAATTGCTGCAACCAGGGTTCATTACCACTGATAATCATTTTCACTGAGGTCACGTGTGATGGGATATCTCTAAAAAATACAAAAGCCCAGAATATGTAATTGTGTCATAAAGCTACCTGTGCAAAAGAGGTCTCTCTCAGCTCTGATGCTGCATGTCCGTGTGGGCGTGTGTGTGGGCGTGTGTGTGTGTGTGTGTGTGTGTGTGTGTGTGTGTGCGTGCGTTGGTGTGCTCTCAACACAGAGAGGCCACTCTAACACAGTTTAGCCCTTCAAATCAAAGTTAACAATGGATGTGTAGGCAGCAGTGTTCTCTGAGGGTGTATGTGTTTGTGTCAGTGTCACTATTCTTAGAGGGCCTACTGCCAACCAGCCATTGGTCAGGGAGTTGCCAAGGTTACTGACTAGGGTGGCCCAGCTGTGCTTGGGTGACAGTGTTTATGATTCCTCCTCCCCTTTTTCTGTTTGTGAAAGTGACTTTTTAGGAATGATGCTTTCAGGTCTCAAGGTTGCTTTGTAGTTTGTGTCTTTTTCCTCCGTTTCCTTTATTTTGTCCTAATGTCCTCCCAGTGCTCCCCCCCCCCCCCCCCCCCCCC
>SSNR01000106.1:960639-974874 GCA_006937965.1 Callopanchax toddi | reverse complement strand
CCCCCCCCCCCCCCCCCTTTGATGATGATGCTGCTGTTTTAAAATTCAAGAACGAGACTTCAAGAGTTTTGAATCTGAGCCAGTTTTCAGAAGGGCGCATTTCATTAGATTTGGGAAGGGGGAAAAAAGTCATGCCACATTTATGTGTTTGTCATGTATTTTATTGGATTTAAGCAAAATTTCTGCCAAGGGATAAGCTGCTGATATATATCTGTCACCGCGCTTCGATTTAACTGCTGCAATATCCTCTGTAATAACCTTGCATCTTTACTAAGACCAGAGAATGCCATTTTGGCTGCTGGGCTCTTTCATTTGGTATCTTCTTGTGCAAAGTAGTGCAAATCACCCTGACAGGAAAAAAAAAGAGAGAGAGCTCTTTTTCCTGCAGAGTCTGATAGCTCATTAGGATTCACCACAACAAGCCCAAACAGCAAACATATTTCCCCGCTGTTGCAACTCTCTGGCTGTGTGATGACAGTGTTTCTGTGTTGAATTTCAAATTTACACATGAAAAGAAGAATTCAGAAGGAAATAGAGAAGAATTACTATCCATATTTAAAAAGATGGTGAAGATTGAGATTTGATTTTAGGGAAATGACGGATAGGAAAGAAGAAAAAATATGAGAACAAGTTTGCTTAAACTTCATACACTTGTGTTAGGCAAACATCTATCTTTTTTGTCAATTATTAAGACTTTAGTTCCTTTTTTGAGCGTAAGAAGAGGAGATGGTGTTTACTTTAATAACAAAAGTAGCACCAGCAGACAAAGAGCAGGATTCCATTATCTGTGTCTAACTGTATTTTCTTGTTCTGTATCTTGTAATAAAACCAAATTGCTTTTTTATCGGTTTTGCCCTCATCTGCCAGCAGAGGCTGGAGCCGTCACAATCTTCCACTCTTTTCTGTCCTTTCTTCACCTCTCCGTGCTTCTCAGACAGGTTTTTTTCCCCTACTGCTGCTTTTTTAATGTTTAGAGCAACTAACAAAAAGAAAAATGAAGTCAAAGACATGTCTGAAAGTGTGCATACACCTTCTCAGTAATTACTCAGACAACTTTTCCCTTTCGGCCACCACCATCAAACACTTTCTAAAAGTTTTCCCGCACCTTGGTGTTTTGGTTCATTTGGCATCTGCAGACGTTTTAGTGGACACTGCACAAGGCTCGTCTCCTCGGTCCAAGGATGATTCACTTCACCTAGACAGCCACACAAAAGCTCACCTGGCTTCTTCAAAAGCTCAACTGACAAGTATTTTCAGTTAGTTGGTGACTCTAAACTGAGCGTAAGCATGGAAGTGAGTGAAAGAGGTTGTCTTTTGTCTGTAATAGACCTGTGATGGACTCTGCACCACTTGAGTGCAGCATACTGCCACAATGCACAGAAATCTAGAAGTTATCATTTGAAATTATTAACTTGGTATAGGACAGCTTAAGATTCTGCTTTTATTGTAATTTTGTTAAAAATGATCAGAAAAATAGATAAAAAATGTCATCAGCCTAAGCCAGCTATAAATTCAGAACACTGTTGAGCTGTTTAAGCTTGCAATATGTGGTCACATGAAGCCTGAAAAAAGCAGAAATTTTTAAAAAGGTGAAGACATTTCGAGATGTTTTGAAAGGCAGCAGCTGCTTGGCGTGTGATTTTTGCACGACTGAACTGTTGTCACGGCTTCGTGTGTGAAATCCCACCGCTGACCTTTCAGCTTCTGGCTGCACAATGTTTTTATACACAGTCCTGCCTGTGGCGATGGCTATAAATCTGGGTTTGTGGGATACATGGCGTAGCTTTCGGACAGACGGTAGGTCATTAACCCCTGGTCTATTTCCTGGTCTTTGAAGTGTTTACTGGTACAGCTAATATATATGCGGGACATTAAAAGCCTAGACTAATGCATGTGTGTGTGACTGGGTTAAATACTGGACTATTACAGTAAATAGTTTCTACTAAAGTAAAGCACAATTAAGACCCTAAAAAAAAATCACTGCATAAACATTGCTATACACTCAATTTAATTCCAGGAAGTTCTGTGGTTTGGATTAAACCAGCGTTAATGTCGATTTAGAGGGTTTTTTTTCTCTAATGTTTAGTTTCTCCATATCCTTGTTCTCACAGAAAATCATTAGTCTGAAACTGATTGGTCTGACATCTCCTCTCTAATAAAAAGATCCACACACCTCCAGTAATGAGCTTCATGCCCCTAATGACATCCCTCACACATCCAACAAGACAACTCAATTTAATAAGAGATAACGGTTAACTGCTGCAAAAATAATGTGCCTGCTGAATGATAAATACAAACCAGGGTTTTGATTCATGGGGAAAAAAGTTATAAATTGGGAGTAGTTGCTGTATCAATAGAAAACTTGAAACAATTGTTTGCATTCTTGTTTAGAGTCTAAGTCCCAAGATAAAAAAAAAAACCAGCTGGATTATTATTACATGTGTGGATTTATAGGATGTTAAAATGCACTCCTAAAGTTACATAATGTTATTAATCAAAGAGCAAAATGCTCTGATTTAGACACTTTAAAGCACATTTTTCATCTGCCTGGTCTGCGTCACGTCTAGCCTCCCGTCTGACCTGCAGCCAGCCATTAGATATCATCGTGATTTCCAAAACAAAAGAGGGATCAAATAAAAGAGAAATATTGGAGGATTCAGTGGAACTCCCCAGAGTTTTGTATGGAGCTGGAAACAGCGAGTTCAATTACTGGATTGTAGATGAATTAGGGGGCCGAACTAGGCGGTGGAGGGAATTGAAAAATGAAAACTAATGCACGATTTAAATGGTTTTTGTTGCAGGATATCTTGTTACAATTGACTGCTCTCTCTCTTATCCTCACCTCAACCTCAGCCCATTCCATTTGTCACTGTCCCCTTCTCCATTTTTTGCATCTTTTTAGCTTTTCATGATGTTTTACATTTTCATGTCTAGAGTGTTTCCATTCTGAGCTCAGTTGATTCTTAATCATTTCATTTTTATTAATTTGTGCATCTGTATGTTTTTCTTGCTCCAGTAATTCCTTCACGTTCTCTTCAGCAACACAATGTAGGATCACTATCAAGGTGTTTTAACATTCATCCTCCACTTTCAACTTCTCTCTCTCTCTCTCTGTGTCACCTTTGTGTCCCTCAATCCCAGCCTTTTCATTGTCCTCTCATTCTCATGCAACTTGCTGGGCAGCCTCCTTCTGGGTCTTTATCTCTTGCTATGGGAAACGAGGCAGCCCCGTGCCAGCAGCTAATGGACTTTTGGAGAACTCAGACAGCCATGCATCACAGTCTGGAGAGCAAGGAGGAAGAGAAGACGCATTTGGAGTAAAGCCAAAAAGAGAGTGGAGGAAACAAGTGGTAGTGAAGAAAAAGATCCTCTACATATTCCCTGTAAAGGCAGAGTTTTATGTTAAAGAATTTAAGAGTTTGATCCCTTCAGGCAGGTCAGTTCAGGTCATTGTTCATGACCATCTGGAGGATCCATTAGGAGTTTAGTTGAACGTATAATTTTAATACATCACAAGGAGTTAATTTCTAGTATCTGCATGCATCAAAGCCATTAGACTCAGCATCTGGGAAGCCTCTGGGCTTGGCAAAATTAGCAAATGCTGCAGAATTGAGCAGACTGAAGAAAAGTTTCTTCTCTCTGCATCTCTATAAATCTCTTTTGTCATCTGAGGGATGATTCCATCCAGAACTTGTTAGTAAATAAGATGAATCTATTTCTCTCCAGCTGGGATGCACAACTCATTAGCATAGACGTCCTCAACACGTTGCTATAGCTCCACCATCGTGTGTGCTTAAAGCCGTCCAGCATGACGCAGAGCAGCGTGAAACTCAAGATAGACAAAATTACCTCACAATATTGGAATCTTATTAAAATATTATTGATTTTTATATTAGTTTAAGTATTCAAACAAAGTTGGCTCTGTCATGAGTGGCATTAGACTAATAGTTTCTGCAAATTTCATATTTTTTGCTGATTTTTTTGGTGTAAAATTCTTTGTGGGGGTTTTAGTCTTGGGTCTAAATGTCAGACTAAGTGCTTCAGCTCTCACACATCCAATCATAAAAGCTTTAACATAATTTACTGTATTTCTCTTAGAAAGTTGCTCATGTCGTCAATTTATTTTAAATCTGGGGGCCAGTGGAAGACGAGGTTACTTTGGCAACTTGCAAGACTAACAAAACCCTGCTCTGTCAAGTGGAGGTGTCTTCATTAAAGCAGCACAACCTGCACTTATAGTCTGTTGAGCAATGTTTAGATCAGAACTGAACTTTTTTATTCAATTTGGCAAGGAATTATTGGTTTACAATTGTTCATCTTTGGACTGTCTAAATACAATTACTAAATATAATATAATTAAAGAGTTGATTTGTCCAAAAGTAAGATGAGAGCATGCTTGATGTGGGTTTTTTGTTTGTTTTATATGTTTTTGTATTTTTTTATCTTACTAGAAACACAATTGGAAAAGCAAAATAGATGAAAGATGTAATAAAAAAGTGGGGCACCATGTGGAGGATGAAGTTAGATTATAGGTATATATCTAAACCTTCTAGTCTCTTTTTTAGGGGTCTGCAAATCTGTGGCTCTGGAGCCACATGTGGCTTGTCATCCCCTCAGAAACGGCTCCCTGTAGTTTTTACCAAGGATATATTTAAAACCACAACAGGAAAGGGTATAATTTAGCAGTTTTCCCACCCCAGTTTATTGCATCATGGATTTTCTGCAGCAGAACATTTTATTACCAGAAATGTGTTTAAAATGCAGTAATCACTTTTACTGTTGAGCTCATAGTTCTGGACAGGAACATGTACATGTATTGTCTAGAACAGGTAATGCTGGGCTTACACCTAACGATTTTCACGGTCTCAGACTAAAGACTGCCAGTCTTTAGGAATCTTACCGGAGTCTCTGCGCGCTCCCGTCGTCGCGGTCGTTAGATGTGAGGGGATAATCTGCAGTCGGCGACCCGATTTATGCCAGTCTTTCTCCAGTCTTTCATATCCAACCTGCTAGATATTTTTTGTAGTCGGAGTGACGTACAACAAGCAAAAACCAATAGGATTCGTTCTCACTGCAGAACCAGGAAGCCCTGTCAGTCATAACCCAACAAAACAAGACCTTCTGTCCCGTTTATGCAGCCAAGATCGTGTCCATATTCTCTGACACTTTCTCTTCTTTTTCTTTTCACTACAAACGACTGCAGTGGCAAAAGCTAAAGTAGCTAAAAGCTGCTTCTCCTCCATTTTTAACTTCTGCAGAGTGTAATAACTTGGGAACTGTTATTATATCCATAACAGCAAATGAGGAGAGCCAGCGTTCATCTTGGGAAACTTTATTGACAACACAAAACCCGGACATTCTCCGTCACAAAAGGAAAAACTCGGATAATAAAATCACCACTAGATGGCACTGTGTAACCACAAATAAAATAGAATTGCCCAGCAGAACAGTTATACTCTCTTTATATCAACATAATATAGTATCACTATATCACACAGAGCATGATGGGAGGAATTTTGCGGGAATGAAATCCTGACATAATCTAGTTGCAGTCTTGTAATTAGTGTTCCTACAAGATTCAGTCTTTATAAAATCTTTAGTCTGAGACTAGTCGACTGTTAACCCGAGTCTTTAGATGTGAGCTGATAATCTTTTAGAGTCTTTTCAAAATCTTGTCAAAGTCTTTAGGTGTAAGCCCAGCATAAGAAATAAAAAAGGAAAAAAGTCACACTGCAGCATAAACTAGCACATTTAAATGGGACGTTTTTCAACATTTTAGCTTGATTTTAAGCATCCAGTAGATTTTGTGGCTCAATAGAAAATATATTTAGTAGGAAAAATGATGAAAACGATTCTTTCCTATGTTAAACATGGCAGATTCCTGTCTTAATCTATCAGTTTGTCCACATTCAAACATTTTGTTCAATGGAGGAACTAAAAAGCTGAGATCTGAGTTGGTAGATTTAATTAGTGTTTAAACAAACCAATCAGGGTTTTCAAATTCTGTTGACTAAAGCAGTTTACAAAATTTAAAATATGACAATCCTGAGCACAAGCAACACAAGTGATCTCAAATGCAATAACACGTAAGTAATTAAAGATGAGAACAAAATCAACAAATACCCCAAAGATGTGAAGTTTAACCAGAATTTTAAGCCAGTGATAATAAACGGGGTGTGATTTCAACTGTTGATGCTGCTCTCAGTTTCAATTGCAGGCTGTTTCACAGATTGGGGACAAAACAGAAAATCCTCTTTCCCTCTGGTTCTGAGAGGGTCTTGGAGTAAATTATCTATTTCTGCAGGGACAAATGGTGCCAAGCCATTGAGACGTTTAAAAACGAGGAGCAAAAGTTTAAACTAGATCCTAAACTGAAGAGGAAGCCAGTGTGGGGAGGCCAGAATGAGCATGATGTGGTTGTTTGTTTGTTTCCCATCAGAAATTAAGTTATTATAACATGGAAAGTCTGCCCAGAAGTTTGCAAAAGTCACATTTAAAACGACAAATTTGATGAGTTCCTTCTGAAAAATATTGACAAGAAGCTTTTACTGCTGTAGTCAAACCTAACTAAAAATATGTATTAGTCCAGCTGGATGTATTTACAGTATCACATTAAAACAGGGATCTGAGATGCAAGAGAGAAACTGCTGCTTTGTTGCAAAGGGGTTAGAGCCTAAATAACCAGCTCTATGAGAATAACCATCTTTGGCATTTTACAGTTTTATGCACCAAAATATTGCTCCACTATTTGATAGAAAAACTCGAGGAGCCAACTAATGTGAAAATATGCCAAAGATTCAACATACAGTGATAAAATTTGTGAATATTTTAGAAACTCACTAAGAAATAAATGATTCCCAGCGAATGTGCTCAGAGGGGAAGAAAATCTGTCTGCAGGGCCTATGTAACAGTGTTTTTGATGATTGAGACAGTTCTCTTAAAAGCCTGTTCAGAATGCATCTGCAGACTTTTTCTTATAGAAAAAGAGAAAACGGAGAGTGAAAATTGGAAGTTGCGGCGCAAGGCTTACTCAGCGGAGAAATACGGCATCTTTGCAACATCCCTGGAAGAATGTAAAGCATGCATACAGGTGTACTCACACTAATACATGTAAAGTTTCATATTCAGCAATGCACCGTAGAATTTTGACCTCTCAACTCAAGAGGTTGACTAATTTTCTGTTTTTGCGCACGTACTGACATCAGAGTTTATTCCCACAATTCAGTGTTTTCCTTTGTGGACTGTATGTGGTCAGGACGAAAATGAAATGTGCATGTAATAACCAAACGAGAGACTCACTGTTTGTCTTGAAACAACATCAAGACGTGCACACCTAGAAAACCAACAGAGTTAGACAGGTCAGCATTACTTATATCTATTTTACAGGTTAATCTGGTGTCTGATCTCTCTTTCTTTGCACCAGTGTTCGCATTATCAGAATCCACTAAGGCACACAAATAAACTAGATCTGTATACAATTGGCGGTGCACTTTATGGGTCAATGTCAACATCATCATTCAGTCAGATGGACTATCAATGGTGACTAAAAAAACTCCTAATCCACTCTAAAACAGCAGATGCCTCACGGTTTTTTAATGCAACATAGTGAAAAGTCTAATCTACAAGATTTAGTGAACACCAGCTGTTCATTAATTTTCTGCGAATGCGGTTGTGGACTCACTCAAACGCTACTTAATACCACTGATGGGAAAATATCGGCACAGGCTGTCAGCCGCTCGGCGTAGTTCAGCAAACTGATGGTGACATCTCATTCCCTGTCAGGTGTTTTGACAGAAAGTTGGCACCTTCATCCGCTCAAACAGTATTTTCAGGTCAAGCAGGTGAAATTTCTCCTGATATTGAAATGATTGTGGGATGAGTAGCAGATGTTGGTAAAAAGTTGCTCTGTTTAATTACCCTGGGGAGAAAATGGAGCTACTGTGATGTAACCTAAATCTGTTGTCGGAGACGCCGCTGATTGGATCAGTCATTGTCGCATCTCGTCACCTCCGTAACCTTTTCATTCCAAAGTTTCTAATTAATGCATCGCATCCGTATTCACTTTCATGAGTTTTTTTATTTTTCTGTACGTAAAGCTTTCAATTTATGTTATTAAAAACATGGAATCTATTTCGCAAATCTTGCCAATGTTATCTTTAGCAATTATTCCTTCTTAATATGAATTGCTGACACTTTACTTAGATCATCTCACAGATGAAACAATTCCTAATGAAGTTCATTCTGGATTGCTGACATTTAATCAACCATTTTTTATACTCCAAACTGCTTTGGCACTGGTGAAAATGTCAGAAGGTAAAGGACGTACCAGATCATAGCTTCAAACTTAGTTCTAGCTCTGCTCTCTTGTGCCTTTAGCTATGATGTCCAATGTGTTCTAGAGTGTTTTGCAACTGTTTGTTGGGCTTTTGTTATCTGCATTTGCACTTCCCAGCATGCCATTAATCAGTGTTTAAGAGAGAAACGTTTTAATCGAAGTGCTGCTACTGCCGGAATGAAGGTGACTGTGGCAGGAAAAGGGTTGATTTCACACAAGAACACTGGCAGGGACTTTTCACATTAACTTCATAATCAAAGCTTAATATGTCTTCAGACAATGCTTCTGGTCAGAACCTGTTATGAGGTGTAGGGGAAAATCCTACAATGTTAATTATAAAATATATATTATTAGGATTATTAACAACAATAGTGATATTATTATTAATAATGCTAATAATAAACCTCGGGGCACCACCCAGGTTTTAGGATAACCTGAGAAACCTTTCTGTTGTGTTAAATCAGTCTGACAAGTCTGAATGAGTGAATTCTTGATTCATGAAGTTTAACACCGTTCAATTCAAAACATCACAACTACGTATTACTGAGAGGGTATATTTATTAACAACCAGTCAAATCAACAGTTTGCAACCTTGTCAAATAACAGAATCATGCATGAACACAGGTGATTTTAACCATCTTGATAATTATGACAGTGAGAGTAATTAACTGGAAGTTTAAGTGAAATATTGAATACACAAATAGTTAAAATATTAAGATATGATAACGGAGCTTGCAGAGTGAGATATATGAGTAAAAAGGGGGTTATTTCGACTGCTGTAATTTGGAAGAGGAGAAGTGATTTAAAATTTAGGCTAAGGTTTATGGAAAGGGTTGGGGTTTAAAAGAGTTCAGATATCAAAGGATGCATCATTCTTAATGTCACAGCCACATGAAAGTTCACGTGAGACCAACCTTCAGTGCCGAATGGATACGAAAGCTGTCGGCCCAACGGGGAATCAGGTTCCGACGAACGGACAGGGTTTTTCCTGCGAGTCCCTCGAGTTGTGGACCCGATGGGTTCGAAGTCAGGTTGACGTCAGCCTTCCGCTCCGGAGGTCACTGATGTTGTCGGGAACAATTGCCGTGGCTGCTCTGTTTGAGAGTAGGGATTTCGACCCGCGGAACCAGAACTCTTGAGGACACTGGACTATTTTAACCCCAAAGGCAGATGGAGTTGGATTTCCTAAATCGACGTCTAAACTGATGTGAATAACGTCGCAAAAATAAATGTAAAAATGAAGAAACTGAGTTTCTTTAAAGGTACTGCAAGATTAAAATAAAAACGCCGCACTAAAAAAAGGTTTTGCTGAGGCCTTGACGCTGATCAAGGTAGGAAGAAAAGTTTGTGCAGGAGGTCATCAAAGGTCCAAGCAGCTGTTTCTGAAACGACCGAAAGTAAAAAGTAAAAACTGAAAACTTGAAACTAAAACTAAACTAGAAGTGAACAGAACTAAACTCAAATTAACTGAACTGAAATTAAACTGAAAACTAAACTAAACTCTCTCCCTCAGGACTCCTGAAAAGGGGTTTTTATCCTAAAGGGGTTGTCCTGTAGGGTGACCAATAACATCTTCTTAACTAATTTTGGGGAGTCCTGTAGGCGTGAATAATTATCTTAAGAGGAGGTTCTAATGTCTTTAAGAGGGGACGTGAGTCGAATTACTACAGGGAAAATAAGTTTAATTTTCTCTCACTCTGAAAGGTCCCTAAAGTCAGTTTTACAAGTCACACATCCTTCAATTTTAATTTGTCATTAAAACAAAAGAACAGCACCACATTTAATACTCTTATCATAACAAACCGGTGACTTATAGTTTGAATTGACATATTACCAGTTTTATCAATATGAACTTAAAAAGGCCTTCTGGAGAGTGAGCAAATAAAGGGAAAAGTGAAACTCCAGTTATCTTGGTAACAGGAATTGATATAACTTTATTATCTGTTTTACTATAAAAACAGATAATCGTCTTTGACACGTCTTCATAAAAACATCAAATAAAATGCATAAAACTCTCCCCTGAAAACATTCATAAAAACACATTCAACTTCACTTAAAACTTGTACATAGAATTAAAACTTAAACCTAAAGATGTCTAACGTCTAAACCTGAGTTGAGGAATTTACCACAGATCTGGTAGACACACTGAAATCGCATGTAAATGAATTTCAAACACAGCAATAAGGACAATGACCAGACATTGGAATTTAAGAAGTTAAAGTTCTCTTCTTGAGAGTAGAAGGGGGATCTCTCACTTTCCTGCGAAACAAAGAGGGGAGCACCTATTTGGTTAGATTAGATTTGGTTAGACATTATCTGCAGTTTGGCTCCTCATTGTCTGTCCTCAGCTTTTGAGGCTGTTTTCACAAAGTACTGAACATTAGCATCTGAAAGACTTTCATGGCGTCTTCTCCGGGGCTAGAGACGACAAACCTGTTTGGGGATTCTGATATCAATGGGATTTCAGTTGTTAAGACAGGTCTATGGGTGAAGAATGTTGATTCTGCTTCTTCAAAGCACAGGGAAAGAATGTTTATGGCTCTCCTAAGGAAACTTACAAGTCCTGTGAAGATGTGACGAGGTACTATCTTACCACCTGAGGTCAGAGACTGTTGACATTAATTCACCCGGCCTGCAAAGTTCCTGATAGAGTGAATGGAGTCTGGTGCAACGCAAAGGTTTATCATAGTTCAAGCATTACGATAGTTTTCATATAATGCAGGAGAAAGGTGGATTAATTGAATGATGCTACAGAGGCAAGGCATGAAGTAAACTGAACGTTCAGCAGAAGTTTACATTTCTTAGGGTGTTGTTTGCAACTTAGTTCGATGGAAGACAAGATAGACGGATCAGGGCTCTGTCTTTAGTGAGTTGTGGTAAGATGGATGGATATATGGACAGGACCACTGTGCAGGAATGTTAACGCTCCCAAGTGTAATTCTATTAGTGTCTAGCCTTATTAGTTCTGTCAGGGTGAGAGGTTCTGTAATCTGTGATGATCTTGAGGACAGTCACTGATCCTTCACATTGAGAGGAGTAAGGTGGCACACACAGTTCACACGTTCAATCCATCCTGGACTATATTGAGCAGACGGAAACAAGAACGCCAACTAACTAGTACGGCCCCTCTTTGTTGACAGGTGGATGGATGGGAAATAGATGGATGAACATTGTGCACTAATTCCCCTGACTTAAATTAATTTGTGTAGCTTTTTGCAGTCATTTCTTCCCCCACACTCACTTCTGAAGCTCATTAACAAGAGCATTAAGAGCATATTTCACTATTACCGTGCTGTGACACCACAGAATAAAACCAAAACAGAAGGGTAATGATGCCTTGGCTTCAGTGACACATGAGATAGACCGCTCCAAGTCATATTTAAACACTCAGAAAGGACTTGGCAGCTCAGTGAGAGCAGACTTCAGAAAACTCTGGACCAGTTTCACAGCTGTACTTCAACCTGAAAGTGGTCATGTCTGCAGGCTGAACTCAAACAAAGGGCTTTGCTTGTGTTTGTGTAGAAATTGAGAGCACTTTCATGGTATAGTATTTGTACTTTTAGGGGTAATTTTTCACAGTAATCATAGAGAATTTGTCAGGTATTGGTTGAGAGTTAGACATTTTAGAAGCTGTACAGCCTCCTTTTGGGTTTATTTTATTTACTCTTTTCTTGCTTTTGTGTGTCTATGTGCTTTTTGCACTGTCAGAAAAACAACCTGTTAGTTTAAAGACCATTTTGGGGACATTTTGTCAGTGAAATGCTACTGAAATGTTGAGATTAGTGGTATTAACTTAAAATAACTGACTTTTTTAGTTTTTTTATTATTGATATATGGCCAAGTGTTGACCATTAATGCAATGCAGGTGTATTTTCAGACACATTCAGATAAAGTTAATAATCTGTTTTGGGTTGTGTCCTTGTCGCTGCCGCCATACCAGCTAACTTTGGATGAGAGGCAGGAAACGCCCTGAACAGGCAGTCAGTCCATTAAAGGCCAACATTTAGAGACAACCGTTCACATGCACATTCATCACATAGGACATGATGTCATTATGGTAAATGATATTCATCTGTGCACATTCTCACTAGTAATATTAAATGTTTATTAAACCGAGCTAAGCTTCTATCAGAGGGTGATTCTGTAACTCCCACATTACAGGATTTTTTCAAATGACAACACAATCATAAAACATTCTTCTAGATATCAGTTTTAGTGTGCCGCCCCACATTTATCATCCATTAAACATTTTGTGCAGGCGCTCCTGTTTTGGAGGGATTTTTTTCTCTGCTTGGTTCAAATTCTTTGTCATTTTAAAGCCAAATCAACAACAGGGCAGACTCACTGTTTGTGTTATGTATAAATTAACTTTTTGAAGCAGCTGAGGTTGATTAGAGAATCATAATCTCCCAACATTCTCCCAGCTAATTAATCATTATGCATGGAGAGGTTTGTGTGTGTCAGTGTGTGTGTGTGTGTGTGTGTGTGTGCACCTCCATCACGTTGCTTTTGACCTTGTAGTTTGTTCAGTGTGGGACCAACTCGGCGCTGTCATTTTCATTCAGATGTAATCAGACATTCTAATGGTGCAACATGACTTTTCAGCTTCAGACCTGCTCTTTTCTAAGCTGCGTGTCACATATTGTTAATCCAGCAGGACACTCTTATCAGCAGTCAAACATGGTGGCGATAGTGTGATGGTCTGGGGCTGCATTGCTGCTTCAGGATCTGGATAGACAAAAACACCTGACAAATAGGTTGCATGAACATAAACAAGCAATGATTAAGGTTGTACCATAAGTACATGTGATTCTGTACTTTATGATTCACAAAGAAATGTATTTGGTTTATTTGCAGACCTTGTGGTCTGAGCCCAAAGACAAATTTTCAATCCATCTTTTATAAAGGGGCTATGTTTAAGTTCTGCCATTGTGTGCTGCATTGCTAGGCAACAGGGCACACAGTTTAGTAATCCAGGAAGTGGAATAACCCTTTCATGGCTATGTCTGTCAAAAAGAACAAAGTAAGAACAAGAATTTTTAAAAAAGGAGGGGGAACTGCTCTTTAAAGTCAAGCAAATGAAACATCAGAGCCCATTATGATAATACTATTGAGTAAAAGTATAACAAAACAGAAAGAAATCATTTCTTTTCTGCCAGATCCTATTAAGGATGGCATCTTAGTTTTGGCTCACTGATCCGTTTCAGATGATCCATCTCTCCAACATCTGTCTCGAATTACTCCTCTCTTTCACTATCGCATCTCTCATCGGCGTAACAGGTCTGAGTAAAGATTTGCATAAAGCGAGGCAATAGGCGATTAATTTTTTTTTTCTTTTTTTAAACTTTCTCAATCCTTCCTGAAGAGACAAAGACAACTTATGACAGCCAATGGTAATTAAACAACCGAGGGAACAAAAAGAGGAAGGAGACTGAAGAAGTTGTCACATTGGGTCTCCAGGGACTGGAACGACTGGTGCCACTGGAGCAGGCAGTTGGACAGAAGGCCTCGTGAGAATTTGTTGCTATGAGGGCTTTCATCATGTGAGAATGAGGGATGTTTTGTTTCTTGGGATAAAAAGGGAGTGATTCTTTGTTGAACACAAGGAAACGACAAGTGGTTTTTTTTACTGGAATGTGTTTTAAGATAACTTTTTGAGAACGTTGATTTTAAATAAGTGTCACCTTAATGCCAAATCTTCCCAAATCCACCTTTATTGTTTTTGCATCTCTCAATTCAAAGACATACATTTTTAAAAATATAGAATACCATGAATGTAAAAGCAAAAGTAAACTTTTCTAAACAGTTTTCTCCTTTTGCAAGAGAACCAGTCTTAAAAATAACTTCGCTCATGTATATTGATGCTGTATGATGTATACGGGGGGGGGGGGGGGGGGCTG
>SSNR01000106.1:917550-960629 GCA_006937965.1 Callopanchax toddi | reverse complement strand
GGGGGGTGCTGCCTCTCTCCTCTCTGCTTTGATTGATTTCCCCACACCTAATCTTATCTTTATTCAGATCTTCACAGATCTACGTGGAGCCATGCTATAGTGCAGAGACAGAAAGGGAAATTTGGCTGGGGAGCAGCCTCTCATTGTAATGCTCTCTGATTTGTCAAATAAAGCCCAAAGAAAGGAAGCACAGAGCGAGTGTGGGATGCAAGAACTGAAAGAGCATACAAGCCAAGAGGCAGAACTCGCTGGCTTAAGGAAAGACAGAAAAACACTTGTAGGTCTGTGAGGACCTGAGTTAAACAGCCCTTTTTATCAAATATTTCTCTTTTATTATCCTCTGTCTGTTTCTGTGCTCTCTACAGACACACAAAATCCTCTAATTTGCTGCCTGTGTTATTACACTATGCATTTATAGAACAAGAACAAAGAAGAGTCAGTTCTTTTTTTCTCCCTACTCTAGTGAGGTAAACAATTTGCAGGTGCAAATTTAATGTTATTTAATTCTAAGGCATATTATATTGCAGCCAAAAGTGTGCATGTCTTATATAATTCCACGCACACTTAAATGAAAGCAACTTTTAGAGTGGCATCAGTGTAGTAGAGATATACTGGTGGTTATGAGGCGAATGAGTGGTAGATTTTGCACTTGTCTGTTTTTTTTTTAGTATTTTTTCTTCTGTCCGTGTCTCTCACATCTCAAAATCAAACAAGTCAAAGAAAAGTGATGTAAGAAAACATTCAGAATTATGTAGGACGAGTGGCTACGAGGAGACGGTTAGGAGACAGTTCTTACAGAATGAGGAGAGATGACATGTTTAGGAATATTATGACCTAATGATGTCATTTCTGATTTTTAAAAATCACATTCTAGTGTTAATTTGTTTACTTAAGTTGACATAGAACCAAAATTGAATGGAAACCAGGCAACCGGTGTATAATAAACTCAACTAATCTAGAAACAGGCTGTAGTTGTGAGACTTCATCTAAAAATGTCCAATCCTCTGCAGCAGTCTGATAGTTCCTCCCATGTGTAAAACATTCCCAATTGCATAAAAGCTTTAAAAAAATGTAGGAAACTAACTTCACACTTGGGAACAAGTTGCTCCATGTCACTTCAGATGTTTGTGCAATATGCGATATAAGTTATGGATGAGGTGAAAAAAATGCTTTTTGACATATTTCAGTTCAAACTTAAAGCAAGATGAAGAATCTTTTATTCCTTCTGCATGTTGGAAGACCTTTAAGGCATCTCTCTTCTCTGTTAGAGAGGAGAAGAGAGAGGAAAAGACAGACTGAGTGAGAGAAAGTGGGACCCTGCAGTAAGCTTCGGCTGTTTTTTTGAAGTCTGAGCGTGTCTAGACTTTGAGGCCAAAATGTTTGAACCTTGGGTGTGACAGAAGAACCTCTAGAAAATTGAAAAGATGCTCACTGGTCAAGTTGTGTAATATAATTGGACATCAGGTAGCAAGAGTCAAACTGAGCTTGTGAAATATAAATGTGTTTTGAATGCATTTTGTTTGAATGTATGTTGCTGCTCATTGTTTTTTGCAGCATATGATTACCAAAATAATATTTTTTCTCTCTCTCTCCAAGATGCATGAAAGAAGATTTGGGTTAACTTGGTTAAAATCTAAACAAAAAAAGTTAGGATAAAGTTAATAACTACTGAAAAGCATGCAACAATAGTTTGTATTTCATGTGTTCAAGATTCAAATTACTTTCCGTTCTTAAAAATACTGCACATTATATTTAATCAAGACTTTGCAATGATGGCATCCATTTTTATCCTTCAACAACATATTGTCAATGTTTTCAATTGTCCATGAGCTTTAAAACATGTTTAAATAAAAAAAATACTGCTTCTGAACATTGTAAGATCTTTTTGGCATCCCTAGTTGCTTCTGTTGTTTAATGGCATTAATAGGGAGACAGCAGATTAGTAGGTAGAGCATTCATGTTGCAACTAGAGGGTTGCTGGTTTGAACCCCACTTCCAGCAGGGTCATTTTTTTGCTGTGTCCTTAGGCAAGACACTTCACTACATTACCTGCTGTTGGTGGGCAGAGGGTCTGGAGTGGCTGTGTATGGATACTTTGCTTCTGTGGCTACAGTGTAGCTTACTGCCATCGATCCACATGCATCTTTCATGTTATAAGACAACTTTTGAAATGAACAAATCATAAGCCCCAGGACAAAGAGATCATGGAAATGTATGCATTGCATGAATCATAAAACAGGAAAGATGAGGAAGAACGATGCTGAAGTGACTTTAATTTAGTGTTTATTAACCTCACTGGTCTGTCCACACTGCATAAAAAAACTGATCAAATGCAGTAAATAGTATTTGTTTTTGGATGTGTGAAAATATGGTTCATTGATTCTGTGAATTTTTTTTTACAAATCTATGTCCTAATTACTTCGACCCATTGAAGCCTGGTTTGCAGCTGAACATTTAGGGCTTATTTCATTTCTCCTCTGGTGCTTTTCTATAGAATCTCAGAATAAAACATCACTAAATTGGTCCTGGTAACATTCTGATCACATTTAGTGTCACATATAATTAGATCTAGCACTTTTACATTTCTGACCTAAATTAACTAAAAGAACCGGTGATGGTGGAGACATCTAGAAACCTGAAGGATTACGTGTTTCTGCTAACACGTTGCAGTTAAATCATCACAAGTAAAACATCTACTTTTCAAACAGCTTAAACTTGTAGAAAGAGAATTTTAGCTGCTTCCACCCACAAGTGTTTAACCTTACTCCTACATAACTGAAACATTGAGAGAGCGTCGACTTTGTGAGGACTTCTAGTGTCAAATCTCAAATGAACAGCAAACACTGTGTGCACTCTGACTCAGAGCAGGCAGAGATAACAGGTAAGGAACAAATCGTCTTTATAGACTCACTGGCTGAGGTTCAAACACAAACAGCTGCTGCAGCAGGTACAGTAATCCTAGGCTACAAAAATATCTAAATGAGCAGAACATTGACTAGGAACTTTGGGGAAGATAATGACTGTTCTGGCAAAAAAATAAATTAAAACCGGCTGAATGAGGAAACCAGAAACAGAAGGGTGGCAATCAGGGATGGAAAACAGGTGTGAATAGAGAGCAAAATGGGGGAAATATAGGAAATAATGCAAAAAATACAGTCATTTGTGTGTAGCATCACAAAACCATTATACACATGTTTTGTCGTATTTACTTTGAGTTTTAAGTTACATATTTGCTCAAATTTCGTATCTGGCTGTGCAGGTTGAATAATTCTGTTAGTTTTGGAAACATTCCTCATCTCAGGCTTAAACCTTTTGGATGCAATGTCTTCTCCTCTTTTAATAATTAAAGCCTCGCTGCACTCCACCACCTTGAACCAGGTCACTGGGGCTGATGGTGGGTGTTTATCTTGTGTGAGTTCACGCCAGTGAGTCACATGAAGCCGTGGCATTAATACACAAAGAGGTCTTTAACTGGTTTACAAAAATTATAAGAATTATACAAAATGTGTATTGATTATCATCATTTTTTCCTTTCTGTTTTGGATGGTTTTTGTGAAAATTACATGACAATAAATTACATAAGAATAAATATATATATATTGCATAAAGCTAAGTAGATTTAATAAACTACTTAGTGAATATATACTAGATATTACTTATTGTAAGAAAATGTGTTCCAGCCTTACTGACTTGAGTGTGAAAATAAAATCTAATTAACACATTTTATATTTTCATTTATTTGTTTTTCCTCTCTGTTACACGAGATTAGAAAAATTTTTTAAAGTAAAACATGAAGATTCATTCCAAAGGTGTAGACAACGACATAGAATCCATCTTTTTTAATAACACCTTAATTGGTGTGTGGTCCACTGTGACACTTCAAGTGGAAATGAGAAAGTAGAAAAAGCTGCCTCGGAAAGGTAATCCTACCCACTTCCTGTCTTGTTTGCCGCTGACCTTACATGATTTTTTTCTCTCCTTCTTTATAACTGCTCTGCTTTTCTTGCATCCTTGGAAGCCTGCAGGTCTAAGTGTTAGGTCCTGTGAGTGTCAGAAACGAGCAGAAGTAAGGAGAAGTGAAAATAAGAACATTCACCGCACCAAAGAAGTAAACTAGCCTTCAGCGCATTACTTTTGTAGGTACCAGCCAAAGTATAATTATCTTCAGTAATTAGTCAAAACTGAGCCGATATTAAAGAGGTTGCCTTGCATGTAGAGTATTGTACTGATGCATCAAATTAATGCTTCTTATTCACATGCAGATGAAAATGTTTCCCCAAGCAGGCTCCAGGATCATTGTATCCATAGCAATAGTTTCTTTTTATGTGACTTTAAAGAGCTTTAATTTTTATTTCTGGTTTAATTAAAGCCCAGCTTTCAGAAGCTGAATGAACCTAATGTCATTTCAAGTGAAGTCCAGTCGCCTGTCTCATGTACAGCTAATGAAGTTGCACCTTGGGGACTAAAGATGGCATTTCATACAAATGAAGAGCATTTTGAAAAATCATTAAAAGATATCAAAGATTTTAAAGTTTATAAAGGAAACATGAAGTTAGTGGCTGTTAAAAAATTAAAGGTAGGATTGAGTCTCAAATATTGAAGCAGGAAGGAATCGATGAGTTTAGTTTAATAAACGTTACAGACGGCGCACGCTGAATAATCCTGCTTAGACTGCGTTTTAAGGTGTGAACAAAGGGACTGAAAGTAACTCTTGGTTTAATTAACCTAATGTTGAAAATGTGTGTTAATAGGTCAGCAGTGTTCACTGTAGCCACATTATTAAAGGGCTTTTAAAAGAAGAAGTCTTACATTTTATATATTTAAACAGAAACCAGTTCTTTTGAGACAGAAACAGAAACATCTATTGCCTTCTAATCGTGGGAATTAGTGGTTTTAATTGTTGCATTTTAAATACAGTACAGTGCTCCATTTAGGGAGTTGGAAAAAAGTCATTTTGATTATAAGCCAGAATTAGCTAAACTCAAAGTTTTCCCTTGACCTTTTACGTTAAAATGAATACTGCTGATCTGATGGAATGGAGGAAATATAAAGATCGTTGTTATTTAAGTAAAACCAGGGATTTCCCTGATACTAATATGAGTCATTTAAGTTTCAGCATCTACACAGACTTGCAGATCTCATACCATGATTTATTCAAATCAAGTTTCTGTAGAGGATCACAGTGCGGGGAGACAGTTTAAAGTGCCCATGACTCCATATTTAAATCAATTCATATTAAACAGATTTAATCTTTGATGCCTCTAGATTAGCGTTGCACCATTATAACTCAAAATACGCTGTCACTAAGGAGCAACTCAAAGATCAGAAGAAAGCGCCGCCTTCCGGTTCTGCTGGGTTTCTCCTTATTTGGCAGCCTGACACTTCTGCTGCAGCAGGGGGCAGTGTCGTCACGTGAAAGAGAAACGAAACTGAAACTAAACACTACACGGTCTATGGGCAATGGCGGCAGCAGCACTGGCGTTCTCCTCGCTCCAGGTGTCGTGAACGTGCATGTGGGCGGAGAATTTACCATATAAGCAAGTCCGGATCACTATGACCTCATAGCGGGCTGGAGTGAAAAAAACTGTTTGAAACCTGGGTCTGAAATCTGGAAGAACTTCTCACTGGCTGTACTAGGAGACAGATGGACGCCGCTGTTTGCTCTTTCTGGCAGGTTTAAGGTGAGAACTCAACGTTGCAACATGATAGATAAGTCAGAAAACATGGAAACCGATGTCATGGACAGTTTAACTACATAGATCACAGGGTTTGGTATAAACAAATCATAATATTAGTTCAATATGCTGTTTCAACAACAGTTGCTCTTTATTGATTTCTGGTTTGTATTTGTTAAACGTTGTTACATATGACCAAAGTCCACTAAGAAAACATCTAAAGAGCTGACAGCGTTTGTTGAATGTTTGTGAAAGCAGCTCGATTCAGTGTTCTGACCCACTTTATAGCTACATGACTGGTGATTATTCATGTTGAGGTGAAGAATTTTGTTTTAAATTATAGACAGAGTAAAGAGAAATAACTCAGAGATTTTAAACACAATTCTCACAACATTTGTAATGGTTGTTGGTTTTCTTGAGCCGGTCTCAAGCCCCCGATGAAAGCATGTCTTTCCTCTTCCTCAGCAAAGAGTTTGGTGGTGGATTAAAACATTGCTGATGTAAAACCATAGAGGGTAGGTTCATAATTTAAAATTGGAGCTGAGCATTGCCCTACTGATCTCCTACCAGTCAGTGTAAAATGCCTTGATCTGGACCTTGAACTGATATTTGAGATTAATTCAGGACATTCCTAGTAAAACACACTTCCTACCATCCAGCCATTGATGTCCGTAAGGCAGTGAAATGTCAACTGTGCACTGGCAGTTTAGCATTGACATGTGATGTTGTGGTTTTAAAAAATCTATAGCAAAAATAGGAAAAGTATTAAGAGTAGGAATATGAAATCCTCAGGTTTCCCATGGTTTATCTACATGTAAGAAAACAAAGCAAAAATTATATTCACAGAAAATATATACAACATGTCTCAGCTCTTTATGACTGCACTGTAAGCTGTATATCTTTTTTAGACTTTTATTTTTTTTAAATTCCTCGTTTATTTAAATTATTCTCTTTTCTATACTGATATTTCACAATGTTCAATCAAAGGATAAAGACGATGAGCTGGAGATGATCAGATCCCGGACTGCTTTCCCTTTTACTGACATCAGAAGGCTGCATACATATTGCGTATAATAATCAATTTAAGCCATTTTCATCCAATTTTAGTGAGTAAAGTGCCCTTAATGCTCAAAAGTAAGCATTTGAAGCAGATTTTTCTCGCTAATTTATGTGGTACAAAAGCCATTAATCTTTTCAGTTCAAGAGCAATAATGAAAAGCCATAAAATTATTCTTCAAAGTAATAGCAGTGCTCTTCCCTCTCTTTTGAAGGTTGTAAAGAGCAGAATAAGCCATTTTGATACCCTGCAGTGAAATATTGAGCGCACACATTCCCAAACACACACACACACACACACACACACACACTGTTGCCGACTATAAAGGCTGTAAATTTGCCTGATCAGGAGGTCTTGTCTGCACTCAGACATTAGTCATCATGTTTAAGCCAAGTGAGGTAACACAAATCTATACAAACACACATTCTCTATAAAGGACGAAAAGTAGGAGTCTGTCGTACTTTATCACTTAATGCTAATTATGTGAAGTGTTAGTTTGTGTCGGGATGTGAATATCACAGCTTCTCCCTGCTCTCTTTGCCTCATTGTCCTCTGAAAATAAAAGCCTATTGATATTGACTAAAATCTTTAACAACTGGCACTTTGGCTGGACTAAGCTGTGATTTTCACCTTGAGTCCATTTCGCTTCTTCTTAGGGGGAAAGCTGCATTCTCACACCTCCCATCTACCTACGGTCTCACCATACAAACAAGAAGTCCTTTTAGCCTGCAGGGAAAAAATGTAAAATGCATACGACAAAAACAACCGCATGGGGTGCAACGAATGAGCAGAAAGTGTTGTTTTGATTGCACATGTCTCCAGTCTAAAGAATATTGAACACTGAAATTGCTGCACTGTAACGTGCACAGCAATAAGTGTAATCTTGGTGCAACGGTACTTGCTTTGGATGAAAACTTGCTGATAGGTTGTGCTCATGGAATCTGTGTGTAGTAGAGCAAATTAGTCCTTGTAGATTTCCCTGTCCTAATGTGTTCAGCCTTGACTCAGCAAAAAGTTTGTTTTTTAAACTTCGGAGCCGTCTTCACAATAACTCAGACAAATTATAGGATGCAGGAAGTAAAGGTGCATCTTTCCTCACCACTGAAAAGATCAGTTTGTATTTATTATTTTTGTTTTCCTTTCATTTAAGGTGAAATATGGCCGGTTTGGCTTCGTGTGGGATGCAGCCGTGTTGGAATATGTCGCCAATAATGACGAGGATTGTTCCTTCTACACTGTAAGCAACAGCGCGCCAGACCGTGGATATGGCATCGCCATGCAGCACGGCAGCCCCTACAGGGACATTTTCTCTCAAAGGTAGGAATCATAACTGTTTAAAAAACAACTGCAACATCTTTGTCTTTTATTTTATTTCACACAAGAGCACATCGTTGGTATGCAGGTTGATGAAACTCCTTTCATCTAGTCTTTATTTTAAGGTTAGATGATGAATTTTTTATCTCCCGCTCCTCCTGGATTTTTACTACTGCTCCAGATTTATTTCAGTCAAAAAAACTGGCCACCCATATAAAGTTGGCCCTTCTGCAGAGCTTGGAGCATTTGCTTTATAGGTCAGATGCCAAATACATAGCAGAAAGAATCACATATCTGTCTTCCATGGAAACAGTGAAACGGCACTTTAGCAACTTGTGTGCACCAATACTTCACGTTGAGGCTAAGCAAATGTGACAAGTTGGCCTCGCAAATAAGCCAACAAGACGCTGTCACCAAGTGTTTGCTCAAAGGGAACTGTTGGCGCTCTCTTTTAAGCATAGCAGGGTCCTGACCTCACTAAGTTAACCGCCCCAATGTGACTTTTGTTGGACAATAAATGAAACCAAATTAAATGTATTTGTTGAACTTTCCAGGCTGATCTCAAATGTTTATCTTGTTTTGGTAGAACACAGTCTGTGTTATCTCATCGATCAAGACAGCAGCTGAAATTTATTCATTTATTCATTATCTATTTGGACCCTTGTGGAAACAAGGAAATATGGTAATTTCTGCAGCCGCTGCGCTAGGGTCACTTACTCGACTCCTTCCTGCAACTGTGTCATGCTCCTATAATCTGCAGAGATTCCTTGTTTGTCTGTTGACATTAATCTTTAATGTAATGTGGTGACATGAACCACATCGCCTGACTGCAAGTTCAGCAGGTGAAGTATTTCTTTTAGGGCCCTATAAGGGTTGTTTGCATCCCAGCAGAGTGTCGTGCTGACTTTATTTGCAATCAAGCATAAGATCATTACACGATGAAGGAGAAGAAAAAAGGTCTAATGCCCTCATTAGGATGAGGGGAAATTATATTATGTAATGCAGTCAGTGTTTTTATTGGCATTTGCATGTGTGTGTGTGGTAAAAGACTTCAACACGACTCGGAGCACCAAAAGAAAGTGAGTATGTATCCGAGCCCATCTCTTAATAGCTGCGTATCTGGCGAAGCGTTACACTTCAGCATATTGCCTATCACGGCTTATATTAAAATAAACAAGCAATTAATTGACAGGCCATGTTTCCATTTCAGTCTTATTATTTGGGGGGAGTAATGTCACACTCTCGGGAAGACGCTTTCAAACTGTTTCCTTGCATCGGTCCCCATGGTTCAAACCGAAACAGATAGGGAAATTATCAGGATGCAACAAAAAACAAAAATGCTCACAGATGTATAATTGTTTTGTTTTTCTTTGCTGCAAATTTTAGATCAGTTATTCTGGCATTCTCTATTACTTTGATTAATGAAGCAGGACGTGGAGTTTTAGGAGGGATTGTATTAGCAGCATTTGCCTCCATGGAGTTCATAGAGAGAAGTGTTTTCATGTGTTTAGTTTGGGGTCTGGTCAGAGAAGAGCCAGAAACATGTTTGTGTCTTTCTTTGGACATTTTCACTGGAAAATCAAACAGTTGTTTATTAAATGATATGGTTTTTGTGCCTTTCACTGACTTGGTTAACATGTGGTGTGAACAGAACATGCAGTAGTTATCTTAAATGATTTTATATTTTAGATTACCTCTACATTTTTACTGATTTTTTCAAATATTTCTATAGAGAAGAACCATGATGCTTTTCTTAAAGTCATGACAATGTTTTGATGTGTTATTGAAATGATAATGGTAAACTTTGACATGCTTCAAAAACTCTCACACTTATCTTTTACTTGAAAAGTAGCATCACCGTTAGCGTGTTTTTCTATGAAGTTGTCATCTATAGGCAGTAGGATCTAATTTCCTGGGTGTGTGTCATTGAGAATAAATTATGTTGATTCAGTCAATGCAGGCAAACAGTAAGTGAGTAAAGTTTATTTTTAAAGCGCCTTTCACAGATAAAGACCACAAGGCGCTGTGCAGCACAGCTAGAAGTAAACATTTCAGAACACATGAGTGTAAAACAATAGCAGGGACCAAATGTAAGCAAGATCAAATATATATACACAGTCAAAACATTAAACAAGAAGAAGTATAAACAAATAGGACACTGCAGTCGGCTAGAAATTAAACAAGGTTTGGTCTTTATTACAGCCCTTATGGAGAAAAGAAAACCACATGAACCTAACATGTTTTTCACATGTGGAAAAACTTGTGACCACATGGGATCACAAGAACATGTTAATTGTTCCAAAATTACACTGGAAACATGGGTAGAACATGTGTTTTACATGCTAATTTAACATGTTTTTACATGATGTTCAGATTTTTATGACTCTGTTTTAAACCCTATGATGCTAAAAATGTATCATATTTGATATGAATATCTCTAAGTGTGTAGGACCGCTACCTGTTTAACAGGATAAGTACTTTGATCAAAGCTTGCTGTGTTGAATGATATCCATGAAGTCTTCCCTCTGGTTCAGGATGTAAGTACTACAGGTGGCAAGTACCAATATTATCTATTTTTAATTTAACGCAATTGCATAATAAAATAAAAAAGTATAGTTGGATAAATATTGGCCAATAAATACAGTACTTCCAAAATATAGTTACCTGAAATGTATTTAATTTTTCTTTAAATTGATCAAAAGAATTTAGTGTTTTAATTATTTATATCTTTTTTAATATTTTTCCTCTGTCCTGCTCACATTAGTAATTCCACTTGGCTGCAGAAGCCTTGACTTACCTGGATGTGCATTTCTAATATTTATAGAAAGTAAATACTCCGATGATGCATGCAGTCATGCATCATTTACCTTGCTCTTTCATGTCTTTCATGCCAGATTTAAATGTGAAAGCAGATTCAACACTATATTGAAGGTGATCATTTTAGTGCACAACAATGCAATGTTATCTGAAATGTGGTCATATATTGATTTCCACTCACCAAAAGGTGTAACTATTCTAAAAATAGCTCCATTAAGTCATTTCTTTTCAGCATACCAATGGTCAACACATGTAAGGGGTGCGTTTAGAAATGTGGCTCCAGTAATGACCTGCTGGGAAAACATTCATGCAGAAAACATGCAGTATTCTGACACTTGCCCCCACACGCCACACACACTGCAGCAGTTTTCTACAGTAGCAGCTTCCCCAGCTTTACAGAAGAGAGTCAACTGTTTGGGATTGGCTCAAAGACCTGGGGACCGAGACTCCACTCCCCAATCCACACGGCTCAAAGGATTATTATAACAGTCGTCCCAAAACAGCCTTTGATAGTCTTCATCCACTCTCACTGGTCAGATTTTTGTTGTTTTTATTGAAAAAATGAGAACTACTCTGTATTTGTCAGGTGGTAATAACACTGAGGCTGAATGGTGTAAATATTCAGTGATTGACTGGTGTACCTGGGGTGAAAACCACAACTTCAGAGGAGTATTTACTCTACTTGGGTGTGTGTCACTGTATGAGTGTGTGTGTGTGTGTTCTGCATACTTGAGGAGTGTTTACTATCTTCATGTCCCCAGAGATAAAATGAAAGATGAAAAAGAATGTATTTGCTTTGACAGTTTAAAGAGAAAGAGAGCCGGGCAGCATCTGTAGAAACCGACAGGCTGCTATAACTTCATCGTTTTCAACCACTTTGTTTGTTATGAAGAAATCATCGCCCAGGTTCAAGTTGCAGCCCCACTCCACGATTCTGTTTGTGTGTGTGAGAGAATCCACCAGCATTTTTCAGGTTTTTAGAATAACGTGCAAGTGTATATAGGCTGTGGTGGTTCGTGTGTGTGTGCTGCTCAATGATTGATGGAGACAGCCTGCAGATTTACGAGAGTCAGAAAACAGTGCCATAAAGGGCCAGTCTGCTAATTTAAACTGACAGCCACTGACAAGTTGTTTTGAAGTGCTGAAGGGGCAAGATTAAAAAAAAATAAAAATCTTTGCAGAGGCATGCATTATTTTTGTCTGCTTGTCGACAGGCATTGATAGGAGATTTTGAAAACGAGGATCTAATCCACAGCAGATGGGCATTTTGAGAGTGCTCATTGAGAGTTTGTTATATATTTTTTTTGCAAATGTGAAACATGAAGTTTTAAACCTAAACTGCAAGATGGATGAGATGTATCTGTGTGAGATTATGGTCATGAAAACAGCAGGGAGAACTCGGTAATTTCAAAAACTCACGATATCAAGATCATGGTGCTTTCCTTAGTTTAGGCACTTGCGACTCATGTCTGTTGTTTGAATTTGGTCACAGTGCCTGAGATATATTGTTGTTTTATTACCTGGCTGCAGGGAAGCTTTCAGCTTTCAGTCCTCAGGCTGATGGCTGAATGCTTCTAAAATAGAGCCACAATATGCTGTAATTCTGTGGGGACCGGGGCAGAGCATGTTGTGTGGCACGCTTGAGGGGCCAAATGACGATCACTACAGTGACAAATCTCTGTCACAAACACAGATAAATCACACCTCGGAGGCCCTCGGTTAGATTGCGGTGGTGAGCATGCACCAGAGGCTATCTCCACTGAAGAAATGATGTTAGATTGTTTATCCCTTTTCACACACGGGATGCGTAACATTAATGGTTTCATCAATCTGTTAAAGCGACAACATTCAGCTACACTGGTCACTTTTCTGTTAATCGTGCTTCATTCATACATGTCAGTGAAAGTACAGAAATGGGACCTATGGGGTGCATGCACGATTTTGCCATTTGTTCAAGTTCAAACACCTTTAACTATCCACCAGGAGCTTCATTTATGGAAAACACGAGACTGTGTGCAGCTCGAGGATTATGTGATAACATTCACACATCAGCAACTTTTGCTGGTGAATAGATGACGCTTGTAAAGCACAAAAAAAAGTATAATGTACAATAAATGCACATAACCAATAAAGCGGTCATTTATAAGTGATACAAACCTGATTTTGCTTATTTTAGTGTGACTGATCTGTATCTCTGGCCTCAGAGTAAAGGACTGCGTTGGCTGTGCAGTGTGTGAATGGTTTCTGAAGCTATTTGCATCACTTTTAATTTAGTTCAGTTGTTATAAATACTGCTAAGTGGTCCCTTCTCCAGACCGATTACTTTAATACCCGACTGAAATATTGAGCAGATTCAGGGAAGCCTTTATATGGGGCTGTAACTCCAGAGTGATGAACCTGAAGTTTACAGAGTTTCCTGTTGCAGAACAAAAGAAGCACTGCTGGCAATTAGAGAGCTGCACTCTCAGAATAAAAAGTACTTTATTGTACTTTTAGGGGTTCAAAGGCTTGTCACTGGGGTGGTACCCTCAAAGGCACTATTCCTGTACATGCAACTGTGGATACTTACCCTTGTAGTTAGAATTTAGAGATAAGTGTTTGCAGCCCTCTCTTGATTACCAGAACAAAAAGGGACCATCTCAGCCACTATTATCTAAACTGGTTGTGCATCTAGGATATCATGAATCCAACAGATTGGCCAAAAGAGTTTTTTTGAGGGGTGCAGCACTTGAATTGAATTACTGTCCAGTGGGGGGTTGACTGTACTGATACACTGGTCGATTTATGATCGGTTCTAGGGTATTTGTATGACTCACCCCTGCCTGTTTTGCTGGAGAGAGGTGGGAGGATCTGTTCTTTTTTAAGTCAACAACCCTGCTACTTCATTTTAAAGGTTTTAAGGTCAAAGCTATTCTCCCTGATCCACTCCTCAAAGCAATACCCACCTTGAGCTGTAGCTGGATTTGTGATGTCTGACCAAAATATCCTTGTGATGATAAATTAATTCATGTTCTACCAGGATTAGTGTTCCTGCTGTCATTTGTTTATAAACCTCTACTTGTTTCCACACTGACTTAAAAAGTCACAGTTTTCTCACAACCAGGTAGCAAAGCACCTTAACGTTTCATATTAGCATGCTAAGTTCAGTGGTGAAAGTGGTGCATTTGCTATTACAGGTCCAACAGTCAGTTTTTCATTGCAAAATCTTATGGAAAACCCTTGAAGTAATTCACATATGAAAGTGACACATTCATTTGTTATTAGGATAATAGAAAGCTGCATGTGTTTGAAACCGCCTTTGGACTGTGGGATCTAATTTCCTGACTTGGTTTGTATGAGAGTGGGGATTAGGACTTTCCCACTGGCAGAGCAGCTTGTGTGTTATACTTGAAAAGGAACAGCCTCATAAAAAGAGGTATTATTTTGGCAGAAACTGATGAAAGAACTGGATCTCAAAGGGCTTTTTAAGTTAAACATTACATATTTTTGGGATTTTGGTTTTCGTGTCGGTAGCTACACATGATATTTGGTTTTGATCCAGTTTAAAGAGTCACAGGATTTATTGGTTCTCTTATTGCCTTTGAGTCAGATGAAATATTTTAATAGTGAGGGCAGGGGTGCAAATGCGCGTAATGACAATAAACATTTAGTTTTCTCTCCTCTTCTCCTAATTTACTTGGTGTAGATTTTATTTCTGCCTTAAATCAAGCAGCACATGCAGACATTTCTCATTGTTCCCTCTGCAGCCCGAGCTCACTCATGTGTTTATTTCATATCCTCTCCAGACCATAAATCCAAGTCCGACCACAGTAAGCAACGCGTCATGAATACGAAAGCAGTTCTCTACTAGAAATTGTTTTAAGTGATATTTAAGTGATCCGGGTCTCAGTAAATAATCAGTGAACCACAGACAAACAGTTTGTGATGTTATAATGGTCTGCCTGTGTTTGATATCAGTATTGTCCGCAGAAACTCCTGATAAATTGTCTTCTTAATGTTTGATTACTGACAACCTTGAATTGAAATTCAATAAATTGGATACATTTGTGTTTGGGAATATATACAGTAGGTATAATTATATATTTTAATCAGTTGAGGTCACATGGAGTTCCCTTTATCTACTTTGTTTTAATTTAAATAGCATAACTGTAAAATAAGATCAAAAGAGGGCTTGGTGTGTCACCATAAATAATGTTATTAGTTTGCACTGGAGATAAATAAAATCAGACATAAAAGACTGAGCAGTGGAATGACAACACATTGCATGATGCATCTTAACAAAGAGATGTATTAAGCTGAAAACACCCATAATGCATCCCTGCTGAACTTCTAGAACATCCTAGAAGTTGACTGAAGGTACTATTTTACACCAATAGGTGGCGAAGTTGTAACCTATACAGTAGTAGTAGTAGTGGGTGTTCTTTCTTTTTTTCAGTTTACTATATCTAAGTTTTGACCCTGCTAGCTTAAAGTGATCTACTGTGGCATGGCAGATATCAGCTAGAATTATGGTTAAAAAAAATAAAAAGATGTCCTGTTCTGACTCTTAGATTTTGGGGAAATAATAAAATAAAATTCTTTGCTTTGAGTAAATGAATAGTGCCGTTTCTTTAAACCGTGCATGTTTGGATCTAAAGGAAACTTTGCTGGAATGTTTACATCAGATTGTTTAATGTCTGAAATGTTTTCTCACAGTGGAACAATAATAAACTCCAAAACATTTTATGGAAATGTGTTTTCAACTTTTCACATAATCAGATATATTTACACATACTGTATTCTCCAGACCGGTAAACAGCCTGACGCCCTGCTCTGATAAAACTGGTCACACTTATTGATCTGTTTATCAAATGCTTCTTTAAAACACCACCTACCTCCTGTTCTTTCAGTTCCTATAGAAGCATAAAGGCTCGTAAGGCTTTTTACACACTGATTCTGCATTTGAGCTTTGATTTTGTTGTAATAATGTTATTTGTCGCTGTACAAATGAGGTGATATAAATCTTATTTAAACACCTGGTATGGACCAAATGATTGCATTATGTTCCGGTGTATAAAAAGCCAGAATTCAGACTATTCAGTGAAGTTTGTGATTTAGGAAGAGAGCAGCAGTCTCCCTGTTTAGTAGAATAAGACTTGATGGACCACAGTTTATTCAACACTCCTGAGAATGTTGCCACAAAGAGCTGCATAGTCTGGTATAGAGTATTAAAAGAATAATAGACACCCTGGGGCTGTATTAGGGGGGAAAATCTTTTTACTGAACATTTTTAATGTTAATCCTTAGTGAGAAAAGTGACTTTTTGCTTTACTTGCTGTTCTGCTTTTTGTTGCCCCATGGAGCAAGCAAGATATCGACTTGAGTATTGACATTTTTTTGTCAGGGTTTCTTTTGCCTTTCTCTATCTAGGTCTGTTGCTTTCGTATTGATTTATTTATGGTGTAAGTCATTTCTGTGGTCTTATAACTCTAGATTGAGAGGGTTTTTTGTTATGATTTCAAATGAAAGTAGAAAAAAAATATATATATATAACATGAAAATATTGTAGCCAACAGCACAATTTACAAATGCTATAATTACTATGTTCTAGTTTCTATTTTTAATTATTCATTTGAGAATTTGACTGTGTAACTTTCGGTTATTTACCAATAACATGACAACACTGTTAAATTGCCTTTTTTCCAACAATTTATCAATTACAGACAATAAATTATTATTAACATCTATTAATGACAGATTTGTTGATCTCTCCCTCTCCAGTTTGACTCCAGTGTCTCTCTCTCTCTCTTGCTGTCTTGATGTGTTAATGATGGTTAATGGCTGTTTTACGTCTGTGCGGTGTTTACCATAGTTCAGTTGGATCATCTGTTCCACTTCACCTCCACACTGTGACTTAATGATGCCTAATTGAAAACTTTGCTGACAACTTGCATGACACTGAACCCTGAGAGTGCTAATTGGAATAATTAAGCTCTGCAAACTTAACTTGAGGGAAGAGAGACCCCAGGGTAAATGACCTTTCTTATGTGTTCCCGGGCCCTCTTTGTTAATTGAAAGGGCAAGTGCTTCACAGTAGGATGGTCCTGTGTTTAAACACCCCCCCCCCCTCTTCTGCTTTACATTTACTGTACCTTGAATCACTTAGATGCTTTCAGCTTGAAAGAAATTGGAGCAACTTTCAAGTTCAGATCAAGTCATTCTCATGTGCATTGTGCAGAATCAGTTTCAGTGATACAAGTAAAACAGGATGCACAGTGCAAATTAGGTCCATGCTGTAAATGTTAGGTTGCTTTTTTTAAATAGATGAATACTCATTTGAAGGTAAAGAGGTAAACCTAACTCTGATAAAAGTTCTTGTTTCATCATTGTGCTAAAACCTGGATAAATACCTTGCAAAATTTCAAAAATGTATCAGTTCTAATTTCTCAAAGGATTGCTTGGACTGCAATCAGTGGGAGGCTGTTATTTATTTATTTATTCAATACAATGACTCCCTGCAGGGGGCAGTCATGCACAGATGCTGAGGATATTGCTTAGGACCCAAAAGTCACAGGTACACATCCTTGACTTGGCTGGAAAACTGTGGCCAAGGCAGTGAAAGATGAGCACTGTCCTTTTCCATTCTTTGTCATCCATCAGTGCCTTTGAGCAAGGCACAGGAGCACTATTAGCACCCTAGTATAGCTCAATGTTTGTAAGGTTTCTACAACTTCAGATAGAGAGAATTAATTTCTGCATGTGTTTAAAAAAGAAAACATGTTAAAATATTCTTTTTTAGGATAATTATGCTCTGGATGTTTAAAAGAATGCCAAAATGCATATTCTTCTGAATGTTCAGATGACAAAGGAGCCAAGAGAAATGGTGATCAGAGAGGAACCTTCATAACTGAGTTATGAAAAGGTGCAGATGCAAAAATCACTTTATAACCAACGTTTGTGAGTTTCATTTTATTCTGAGGCACTAGGAGCCAGTAGAGGTCAACGAATGAGAGAGGGATGTGCCGTTATTGGCTGACCAGATGCTCTGCATGTTCTGGGCACTCTGCAGGAGTGGCAGTGTGCATGCTGGGAAATTTGCCAGAAGAGTAATGTTGAGTCAAAAGAGATGCAGCCTGATTTTTGTGATTTAAATGTAACATTTCTTTATGATGTCTTTATTTTAATAATGTCAAACTTTATAAAATAATATTAATATGTTTTCCATTGTTCAACACGCCGATGGATCAATCTCACTGTGAGCTTATATTTCAGCTACAAAAACATTAAAGTGTTGCTCAAACTCTGTGAAGAGTCAATTCAAATCAGTTAGAGGTGTTTTAGAATCAAACATCATGTCATGTGAAAAGCTGAGGATAAAACAGGATGACTTGTACAGCAGATTACTGATCACAAACACATCGTAAACTACCCTGTGGGCTACCTTAAAAGGTGTAAGCTGATGCTTTGTCATAACCCTTACACTTCCCCGACCTTAACGGCGTTAAGAATTTATAAACAGGTCTCAAAAGAGCAGTTCATCCAAGAGTCTCACAGATCTAGGAGCTTTTAGCACCTGCTGAAACTCTTTGCTGCAACATTAATTTAAACAAATAAACACTCATTTAAATTATTAGAAATGAATCAGTTGTTCCAGATTATTTCTGTCTTTTCTTCCTAGAAGTTTAGAGGGTCAAAGTTTGAAAGAAAAACAATTGCCCCTAAGAAATCAGTTCAAATTCTGTTTACTTGGCTGACAGTGATATATTTATTTAATATCCATCATCATGTAAAATGCTTAATGTTAATCTTAAACATGCATCATCTTAAGTTGCAAAACTTTGATCACATATGCTATGATGGAATGTTATTAATGTTTCATTGAAAATATATACATGTTAGAAATGATCAAGATCCTAAATAAAGTTTGTCATGTTTTCTCTGATCTTCAAAGTTTTTGAAGAAGTTGGATTTCTATAGCGCCTTTCTAGACATAAATCACAAGGTGTGTTACAATTACACAACAGCTAAACGTTTGACTGTTTAATTCCATTTTTGGTTACTTCAGAATAACCTGCAGAGGCTTAAAGATCAGATGGTTTGTTTCTAATCAACTTGGTGGAAATGTTTCCCAAGTGATATGCGGCCAGTATGGCAAGCTGTTATGTCATATAATGCTTACTTTGAACCATATGTTCATGTTGTATGTTTTTCAGTTCTGTATTACTTTTTCTGTTTCTGTCAAGTCCAGATCAAATTAGTTCAAGCCATGTTTTTGTATTTTCTTAATCCATGTATGAGCAAAAACATTGATCCAATTTTCTTTTGACACATGGCCTTTAAGGCATCATGTACAGTTAGATTAGATGGGGGGGGGGAAAGGAATGTGCATTTATAATATTTTTTAGTGAAGATAGCAGTTGAAAAACCTTTCCTGTCTCTTATTTTCCATTTGAAAATGCGCCCCCATCAGTATGCTTTTGTCCATTTTAAGAATTCAGCACATTTGTTAATTAATTAGTTGCTCACTAACTAAGAAAGAGAAACACATCTTTCTAATTAAAACACTCCTGTCACAGATGAGACTTTTTTATTGTTTCTTTGCACCAAGAACTAAAAAATATTCTGGAATTAGATTTTTTTGTCATGCCTGAGATGACTGACTCCAGAACTCTGAGTTTATAACAAACTGATATTTTACACTTTGTGATGTTGAAGTGTGACTGTTGGTCAATGTGCTTTTCTCAGCTCCTAAGAACACAAGCAAGTAATAGTTATAATAATGATGTCATGCAGGGTTACTTTACTGACAGCGCTGATGTATCTCAGTGTGATCAAAAGCATAGAACTGATTTGGGAACAAAAAGACTCCATTGCAGAATATTCTGTGCTTCTTCCTCTGAATTTATTTTGACACGTTTGCTTTGCCTCTTGACATAAAAGCATGATATTATGTGATGATTGTAAACTGCTGCTTTACCGACTCTCCCAGCCTCCAGTCAGCAGTCGGAATCAAATGACCTTTATCCTGTGGAGTTCCTAACATTTAAGAATACTTCAGAGGTGGCTCTTGATATGGGTGCTCGTGCTGAGCTCTCAAGGTGAAGGCGGACCTCCCTAATCGGTGTGTCACTCTCCCCCACCCCGAGTAATTGAAATACTGACAGTTTTCACCTTGGAAAGTGTGCACGCTTCTCATAGTGTGTTTTAGTTCGCATAATTTCTGCAGTCAAGTCGCATGCTTGCACTCCTGACAGCTGCGTGTCTGACCCTATTCTCATCAGAACTACATTGAAACTACTTTTTACACTTTAATAAAGGAGCGTTATATTCCCCTCATGTTTTCCTGAGGGGCTAACTCCATCCAAGCAGCTCCAGACCCTCGACGCCGCCAGCTTTGTGTTAAGCAAGTAAGTGAGCTGTCAGCCCGGTGTTGTTCTCATTTAAGGAGCTGACAGTCAAACGGTCGTCTCAGTGCAACAAACCCATTTTAGCATAACACCTCTGTAGCTCATCCCCCTCTTCTTTACCTCCCCTCAGCTCAATTTATTTGACACTCCTTCAGTCACAGAAGACAACCATCCACTCTTTATTCTCACTTCTCCATCTTCTCATCTTCCTTTCCTCCACTGTATATTTGCTGTCAGCCATACATCCTCAGTAAACAGCCAGGATTTTTCATCCTTCACTTGTTTTCCAACTTCTTTATATATATGCCTCCACCTTCATGTTCTGTTTCCACCTCTCACCTCAGCACAGTTCCCACGTCTCACAGTGTGCGTTTTAAATTTGTGTTTGCTGCCCAGCTGACAGGAGAGACTTATTTGTGTAACTGTTACCTGCACATTTCCAGATCATATGCTGTGCTTTGACACCTCTTCGTAGGAAAGCAGTTGGGTTCATCTGGCCGGCTTTGAAATTCACCGAGTGTTTTACATTATGCTTAATCATCGAACTCGGTGTGCTCTGCGATTTAATTGGCTACACTTGCAATAAAAACCTGCTGCTGGGGAAAGACAGAGAAAGAGAGAGAGAATCTTGGTATATCACCTGCCTTTATGTGAGCCTATGGAGTAGCCTGGGGAGGACTGCAGAATCAACACAATATATGGAGTTATGGTGCATTTAAAGGGCAGTATGTGAGATTTTTATTGTCCCGTATCAGAAAATAGCCCTAATATATCCAGAGGGGGCTGAAAGCCGAGCTGATCAATACGAGTGACTCAACAATCTGTTTGCCAGGTGCTGAGATAACTGGCTTTGTAGGCTGTGGACTCTGTGTGGAACAGCAGCTGTTTGAGATGGAGAGATATTCTTCATACATCAACGGTCGTGCAGAATTGTTGTTTTGATATCTCCTAACAGCCCGTTTGTCACTAAACCGAGGTTATCATCAAGAGCAGCTCATCATAGGAATGCACTGTATGGTTAGATGCTCCTCACGATTATTTGTTCTTTGAATAGGCTCATACACCACTGATGTAATCAAACAGAACCAAATGTGCTAACAAAATGTCTGATCTGAATCCTACATCTGTTCTCCAGCAAATCATGAGCGCTCGTTTACTTCTGACTCAAAGAAGATCCTGATCCAATAACCTCCAGAGACGCTGCGTTATAATACTTTATTCTCATTAAGTTTAACCTTTTATAATTGATCGAGACTTGACTTTAAGTTTAAAAGTTTGTTATTTTTAAACCAGTAATTGTCCAAAAACTGTATTGGCCAACATCTTTTGAACTGAGGTTATAAGTGATTAATATCTGTTATAGATAATGCTTAGAACAGCATCTGTTTGGAGAAACAGAGATCAGTTTGGCATCTATCGACTCACTCATGTTCATCAACGAGTCGAATCTTTTGAACGTTTGAACGAGGAGAATCGAGTCCTTGTAAAGAACCGTGACGTTTCAGGCCGGGAGGCAATATTCAACGACACCGGCTCTTTATTTAAAACAACACGAGTGAGCATGGCAAAATGAACCCAACAAAGAGTGTCTCCAAACAAACATAGTTCCACGTGACATTTTTTATTTTAAATATTGCAAAAAAACATAAAAGAGCCTGTTTTTTGAACGGCTTTTTGAGGTCACCGACTCCCTTCAAAGAGCCATAAATCTGATCACTATAGCAGCTAGTCTGAGTGGATGTCAGTCATAAAATGTTTGTTTTAAAACAACTTTAATCACATGCATTTTAAAGCAATTAGAGAAAATATTCTCTAAAAGCTTTTACACTGTGATAAGTTTCACACTGTGTTGTAATTAACAGACTTTTGTGGTTATTTACAGCAGAATATCTCAATTCTGGTAAAAATTGCATAATAATTCTGCTAGAACAACCATGAAGCGTGAACTGTCTGGCAGTGCATTTGCATTGATTGCTATAAATTTTCAAGATATAAATAGTTTTAGGACACTTTGTAGCTGGCCTCACTGTGACTAAACAGTATTTCTTCCATTTGATCAAAATAATCTGTTTCTCCAAACTGAAGCCATTTTAAGAACTGTCTACAGCAGGTAAAATATTAATTGTTCATAACTTTTTCACAGACTGCTTCTGCAAAATATTTGAACTAATGTCAGCTTATAGCATGATTCTCTCAACGGAGAGCGCACAAAGCCCTTCAAGTGTGTCTTCAAGAGAAAAAGAGCTAAAAATTTAAAGACCAAGCATACTTTTTTATTTCTTTGCCCCCCCCCCCCCATGCCTTGCTTGTCAAATCTGGAGAAAGACTTGTCTTCCTTTATAAATATGTTTTCTCACCATATTTCTGTAACCATACCCACACTATTCTTGTGATCCTGAGACTCTTTTTCAGTGTTAAGTATTAAATCTGCACCACCACCACCACCACCCCTCCTCTGTCTTCTTTCATTTAAAACCTTTTCAACCTTTTGTTTTTCTAACTTTGCACCCTTTGGTCCTTTATGCAAATAAATGTGTTGTTGTTTTTTTTTTTTTTTACAAACAACTAATAATGTGTGATCATCCCACCATCAAGGCTGCTGCCATAGAGTTGCCATGGTAACATCTAGTCTACACACATTAACAGCCACTGCAGAGAGAACATTGAGGCAGTAACACAATGCACAGACGCACAACAGCTCCCCCTCACACACACACACACATCAACCCTCGTATTTGGGCAACGCTTCCTCATTTGCTTTAACAGCCAGTGGGAGTCTTGTCATTATACATCTCCCAAATGAAAGGCAGCGATCTTTAAGCAAGGTGATAACTCATTACACACTACACTAATGCGCACTTCCAGCGCACCAGCTGTTTCATAGATACACTTGGCAAGAAGCGCATGTGTGCTCACGTCATACTCTTCCATGAATATAATGTTTATGACCTGTTGCAAATGGAAATGTAATTAATAGCCATGTTGTCCATGTGTGACCTGCACATACCAACCAGGTATTGCACACATTAAAGACCGTAGGAGCCATTCAGACATGCATTAATTTTCTATAATTGCATTTCAACTATAACATACACTGTTCTCCTCATGCACGCCACTAACATTACCACTAAAACCATCACATTCGGCATAAATTTCACTTAATGATGAAGCATTTAATTAGGTGCTAGCATATACTTGACCTTTAAATAGCTATTTGACTTTGTACACGTACCTGTCCTGCATGTCCTCAGACTGAAATGCGGTACAGGATACTACTTGGGATTTTAGTGATCTGTTTACTTCAGGCAGCAAGAATTGAGAATAAAACACTAGCAGACCTTGGAGGGAGAGAAAACACTGAAGACACGAGTGTGCAGACCTTTCTAATAATTTATTCTCCTACATATGAAGATAAAAAAGCACAAGGTAGTTGGGGAAATGGATGTGTAGATATCTGGTCTGTAGCTTTATTATCAGGTCTGCCATTGTCGCTGTTTGATTAATCGCTTGTGGTTCTCATTGCTTCCACTTGTCATTGTTTTTGATCCTGCTATGGAGCACAGATTTGTGTGGACCTTAGAGCTGATGCAAGCTGTCACAGTTCTGTATGTGTGTGTTTTATTCTGCAATTTATTTTTGCCAGTGTTTTTGTTTTTTTCACCAAGTGAAGATGGGGTTTTTTTGGTGAGACGTCAACAGCCAAATTAGAGAGCTAGACAGATGGTGTACTGCAGGAACCCTTTGACTCAACCAATGTTTTTGTCAGGCGGCGCACAGTGGCCTTTCATCCTGCCTGTCAGCCATGGCAAAGAGATAAATGGAGAACAGTGGTAACTGCTTTTGTGTATTAAAAAAAATGAACATCACTACGCTCATATTCTCTGGCTTTGCTGCTCTCATAGACAAAAAATGTTTACAGCTATATGGAAGAACGTGAGCTTGCATTAATAAAGATCTGCTCTGATATTGACATCAAATAATATACATGTCGAATCAGTCAGAACATGCAGAGCAGTAATTATTTCATGTGTCATATTGTTTCCGTTTTTAAAAATGGAGAGTTGTGTTTTACCTGGAGTAGATAACCAGCCAATCATAGAGAAACATTGAATCCTTCTAAGATAAGCTCACAGTGGTTTTAGTCATGCCCTGCAAAATGTAAACTGTATGTTATCAATAACAGGGAGAAATCATTCTTTTTTTAACCCCTAATGCAAAATGTATATACCTATTTTTAAGGTTGAAAGAACTCTATCTCTCAGGATTTGTACTTTCCTTTAAAAACTACCCAAGTACTACAAGTGGCAATTACCTTTTTTATCATTATTAAATAATAAAAAAAATATAAATAATTGTATATTTAATATGTTAACACTCATTACTATATCATTTCATTTGAAAAAAAAATTATAATTTAATGTCTTAAAATGTTTAACATTACTACAGGTATTCCACAAGGCTCAGTTCTTGGCCCATGTAGATTTGTCATATTGATGCATGGTGCAGGTTTTAGATGCATAATGTTGATACATTTTGTTATATGTAGATGATAAATATGTTGCATCAATCATTAGTCTGTTGCAACATATTTTGAAAAGTCACGTCTTAGTCGAATGTCAAAAAAAAAAAGTTGGTTTGCTTTTCATCAAAGGCTTGATCTTTGATCTTTGATTTAAATCTCAAAATCAACACATCAATCAAGTCATGAAGGGACAAGTCTTGGGTTCTCATTTAAAATCTGGAAAGCACGTTAAGATAGTGAGTAGAGCAGGAGATCTGTAAATAAACTAACATAATTATTTTTAAAATAATCTTTTTGGGTCACAACTTTTTATTTTATTTTTTATGATTCTGTAATTTATCTCTTCATTATGATTTGTGTAGTTTGGTCTAGATGCATGTTGTGTTATGTTTTTGTGGAGGAAAATAGAACTCGGTAACGTAGCTTCACTAGCTGGAACAGATCTGTAATAAATACATTCATGTTCACACTCAGGTAGCGGGTCAAGCTGTACTTTTCTCTGAAATAGCGTTCCAGTTCTGAAAAGGCCGACGTCCTTGTGTGTGCTAATAAGCTCTGAGCAAGTATAGAAGTACATTCTCTAACAATTTGAAGTCAGACATTCAGACATTTATTTCCTGGGAAGCTGGTCGGTCTGACAGTTTTCTTTATATTAAATTTTTATAAAAACTTCTCGTCTCCCTCACTATTTCTGCCATAACAAATGGTGGCAGCAGTAAGATTGTTGACTTGGTTCTCTGAAGCATTGGGATGTCAAACTCAGGTCTTGAAGGGCCACTGTTCTACAGGTTTTAGTTGTTTTCCTGCTCCAACCTGATTCGATGGTTGCATTTACTTTTCAGCTCGTCTTCAAGTTCTGCAGAAGCCTGTTAATCACTCATTGGTTTAAATCAGGTGATTTATGTCGGACAGTGTCCCCCAAGAACTTGCATTTGAGACCCCTGGTTTATGACCAGACAGAGGGCAAAGCTGCTGCTGCATCCTGAACCTTCAGGGTAGAATGCTGTTAGATGAGATGCTTACTACTTCTGTCGTAAAATTTTTATATTCTGTGTTATATTAGAATTTTAAAACAGTCTTTTATCTAACAAAAAAGGCCCATCTGGAAATGGGCACTGCAAATTAGCTTGGGGCTGTACATGTTAATGCTATTTGTTAATACTTAACACTCATTCCTGTAGAAATAAACAGAGAGAGCACTCCAACAGTTGATTTAGGATCACTAACTAATCCAAAAGGCATGTTTTTTGCATTGTGGAAGGAAACAAATACAGAAAACCCACAGCACTTGGACGTTTTAATTTAGGGAATCTCTTTCATCAAGCATCACATAATAGTTTCTGTCCTCTATAATTCAAGTTTCCAACAATTACAGAGGTAAATCTCTGTATGTTTATATGTGGCAGGGTAAAAGCAGATTAACATCAATGAGATAAATGCGAGACAAATGTAAATGCAGCCGATATGTGTGTGAGCGCGCATGTTCTTGTCAGCGCATGTAAAGTGTTGGGGTTTGATTCAAGGGCCCATCAGGGAAGCAGCCTTTGCATAACTCTGATAGGCCAATTAGTGCGGAATGATAGATGATGAGCTCCACGGGCAGACAGGGTCGTAATAGGGGTGCTGAGAAAAAGCACTCTGTCCTGAATCCCAAATCTTCTCTGCTGTGTCCTTTCCCAAAGACTTAAAGATACATGAAGCTTAGTCACACCCTAATAATTCCTCTGATAAATCTCTGTTTTTGAAATGCTTCTTTTCATGCTTTGATCTACTGGGTGTGATTTTTGATTAAGATGAAGTGAAAGCCTTTATGGGTTGTTGTTTAGCTTTGCAGGCTTTTGATGTTTGTTTGTGCCGTTTTTTTTTTTTTTTACTTTAGTTAAAGCCAATAACTTTTTTTTATCCTGCATGATTTCCTGTACTGTATTTAGCATTTTGTTCATAAGGTGGTGACTATTAATCTTATCAGTTTTGAATAATTAATTTTTATGATAATTCTTTAGATTTAGATATTCTTTTGTTCCTTTTGTTATATTGTTCTCATAAATGGAATTTTTTTTTTCTAAAATTACAATATTTGACTATTTGACATTAAACTCCAGACTCATAAAGTTGGCTTTTATTTTGACAGGCATAAAAGGGCTCGAACTCTAATTAGACTACTTTACAAAATGACTGCATTCCAAACAAGTGATCAAGAAATACTTAGAAATAACCTTTCCAGACTTTTTTATAGGTGCGATTACTCTTATTCCTTCTTATTAACTTGTATGCTTCTCCGAAACTACAAGTTTCAGGACTGTGAGATTGTTTGTGTGTGTGTATGTGTGTGTTTGTGTGTTTGTTGTGTGTGAGGTATCTGTTGCCAGAGTGACAGATTAAAAGGTCAGTACTGTATGATAGGCACTGCATCTCTCATGGGGAAACAAACCTGTTTTAAGTGTCATAAACAGTGATTTCTCTGCAGAACACACCAGAAACAAATTGGCAAGGATTTGTGTCAAATTTTAGAAGCAGATTAACTGCTTGACTCTGAATCGCACTCTAAGGATGTCTGTGTGTGTGTGTGTGTGTGTGTGTGTGTGTGTGTGTGTGTGTGTGTGTGTGTGTGTGTGTGTGTGTGTGTGTGTGTGTGTGTGTGTGTGTGTGTGTGTGTCTTTTTTATTAAAGGGAAAAATGTTTGTATTTTTAAAGTAGTGCTCATTAAGAACTCAAGAAAGTAAGTAATACAAATTAATATCTGAGTGTTGTTTTGGATTTGATGTCCACATTAGGGACTTGCACAAAGTTCTTAGAACAAATATAAATGAGCAACATCTTTGTGATCAGTAATGAAGCATTAAATGAAGTACCCTTTAAGTAACACATTCAAACTGATTTGAAAGAAAATTAAACATTTTTCAATGTCAGATGCTCAGTTATTGTAATTTTGGTTTAGAAAAACCACATACACATTTATGAGGACAAAAACAAGAATCTCAAAGATTTTCACAGAAATTAGAATATATTTACAGAGATATATCTAGGCTGCATGGTGGTGCAGTTGGTAGCGGCGATGGGTTCGCTTCCCGGTTCTGCAGCCTCTGCATAGTTTCCATGTTCTCCCCATGCATGCATGGGTTTTCCAGGTACTCTGGCTTCCTGAAAAAAATAAAAACATGCATGTTAGGTCAGTCGGTGACTCTTAATTGTCCCTAGGTGTGAGTGGGTGTGCGACTGGTTGTTTGTCTCTGTGGCCCTGTGATGGACTGGCAACCTGTCCTCCAATTCCCGCCCTGCGTCTGCTGGAGATAGGCACCAGCTCCCCATGACTCTCACTGGATGAAGGGGCTCAGTAGATGGATGGAGATGTATTTAGCCTGTAAAATTTCAAGGGATATGAAATAAAAACCATTTAAATATTAAATGCTTTCATCACAACTGACTTTGCCCTTATGTTTATGTATATGACTTTTTTAATCATAATAGTTTGTGCATCCATCTTGGCTTGAAAGCATCAGTATGTGTTAACTATAGACATCTAAAAGACTAAAACACTCAGCAGCCAATTATTGTGGACTTCAAGATTCAAAACTGTTTCTGATTGGTCTGTTTAATTTAAAAGGCTCACCAATAAAGAGTGTTATAACGATAAACAATAATAAGCCGAATTAACATCCTAAACAATAATGATTTGATTACTTTATGAATAAAAAACAAAATGTCTTGGTTGTGTGCTGTACACACACATTTACACACCTAGCATCACACTAAGTGGATTCTGGATTTATTTTATAATCAGTACAAACAAATGTTGACCATTCAAATCCTGTTTTGTATTCTTTCAATAAGATTTTCTAAAATCAAATGGGCATTTAATTTTTTTTTATTTGATTTTATTTCAAACAGTGATAAAACAGCTGTGCAGACTGTAGCTACTCGACCTCATTTCCACACCAACACACACTGGTGGTGCAGAAAGTAAAAAGGGTCGCGCCCTGAGCACTTTGCGGTGCCATTAGGTGTTTTTAGCACCAGCTGGCATTTAATAAATGCCAATGCAGACACCATCAGGCGTTAAATACGTGTCACCATGCATTTACACTGGGCAGCTCTAAACATCTGCTGCTTATTTAAGGGGAAATCACTTCTAAGGTGCAGTTGTGTGGTTATAATTCTTTTTTTATCTTTGATCTTGTTGCTATATCAACTTTCTTGTTTGCTAACCAACCTGCACATTTGCAGTGAATATCACATTCTGATGGGGGCAGCAGAGGACCTTATTTATTTATTTTTTTTCTTGTTGCCATTTGACCAGATTTAATCATCTTAATGAACTCTAATCATCCAAATTAAAAGCACCAATTTAGCATTGATATTCAAAGTTCTACAGATGTTTTATTCATATGGCTGCTTCCTCAGTGTGTATTTAACATCTTCTTATGTTTAAGGCTGAGCTAATTTAACTGTCTAATTATTTACACCACCCTGTGTTAAAGAGAGAGTTTGGTTTTTCTGCAGGAGGTGGGTAAATTAAGAGATTCCATAAACTGCTCAGTTGGTTCCTCTTCTGCAAGATGAGAGGTTGTGCATTATATAGGTCTTGTAAAATGTAGAAACACATCCTCTCTGGTTAATATTTTGTAATCCTTAATAGCAAATGCATTAGGAGTCCATCTAGCATGTGATTTTTATCAACAAGGTTTATCAAAGGCATCATACCTGAAAACACTGAAATGATCCAAGAAACCCAACCAAGGGAGGGCAGGTCTCTTAGCTCTGTAAAGGTCAGCATTCTTGACTCTGCTGTCTGATAGACAGGGCCAATAATAACATCCATGGGAGGCTGGTGTTGTCAAAAATCACTGCTAACCTGGAAAGACTCCGAATGTTGCTATAAAAAATCATTACGCCCATCAAACCTTTGGGGAATATCGGTGTATGATTGCATGACATAGAAGCAGATGTGTAGGGAGCACAAATCCCGAATTCCACCAAAAGAAGACCCCTACAATAAGTGATGCTTTAATGATACTCTGCTGCTTCAGGGTCAGGGTGATTTGCCATAATTAAGGGGAGACAGAGAGGAAAGGAGCATCATAATTCTGGAAAATGAGTCTCCAGGATGACTGCAACAAATCACTGGTCCCAAGCGTATGAGTGACTCCACCTCTGTGGGCAAAATCAAAGTTTTTATATTGGCTTTGACGAAATGACTGCATGCTTGTAAAGCCTTCATTGGCTGCACTCTGATTAAAAGCTGCACGCGCTTTCAGTTGTTGCTGCTAAAAGTGGCACAATTAAATTAATTCAGCACTCAGTTGGAGATCATCTGCAGTGATTTTATACAAAAATGACACTATGTGAATGACTTTAGTCTTTTTAACCGTAAAGCTCCCCAGACCCACCAGCTCACAGTCTGAATGAGACTGTTGTGGTTCAGAAGTGACACATTGAGCCTGCTCATCTGATTCATGTCAAAAATGATTCATGTTTTCCAAGTTATTGTAGATGAATGAATTAGCGGCAGGGTTCATTTGCATTTCCTGATTGATTTCAGTCTTCCATTTGTATTCTGTGTGAGGGGAAAATGAGCATAAGAGATAAGCACTGTCATTCACGTTGTCACTGAAACTGCAGGAGGAATTTGCTCCCAGGAAGTTGTGCAAATCTTGTCTCGATGTGTTTATGCATGAAGTATTTGCTTGGACATGAATGTCTGAGAGGATGTTTGCTTTTGTGTGCTGGATGAAAGTCCCAGCGCTGGCTTGGGTTTTCGTGTGCTGGATTATTTTCATCTGTGTTAATATGACTGTGTCTCTGAGGGAGGAATGTGCCTTTTCCATCATTGTATGTCTTTTCTTTTCTTTTTTTTTCCTCGTGCCCCTCTCCATGCCAGATTTGTTAAATATCTGTAAGCCTGTCACTGCATCTGCAGCTTTCCTCCAAACCAAAATGAACGACCCAGTTAAATAATAAGCTGAAGGCTAACAGAGGGACCCCATCAACCTCTGAGCTGTATCCTCTCTGAAGCCATCAATCGCGCGACTAAAGCTAAGCCGCATAATGACATTGTGGCAGTGTACTTGTGCCGTGCTGCAAAACATATTAATGTTAGCCATAATGAGTTTGACAGCCCAATATGGTTGTCAAGGCTCACGGTGAAGTTTCACTGGCTAACACTGCCCTCAAATGGTGGGAAGGAGTAACGGCAACTGCAGTGAAAGTTGCAGTGTTGGGTTTTGTGATATTGATTTGTGCAGATAATTTATTTTCCATGGCTGTTTTTTAATGGGCAAGAACCCTTTTGACACTGTAATAATTTAAAAGGCACTGAAACACCATCAATTACCTGATTAGCCATACTCTGGGTGCTTTTTCCTGCTTGATGCTCGTTCAGCTGTGTATTCACTCACTGCATGTTTTGTACAAGAACACATATGTTAGTGAAACCTGTTGCAGACTTCAGACTTTTAGTGTTTGGGGGAAATGATGCTTTATGTTTACGTGCATCTGTCTTTTATCTACATCCCAGAATCCTGGAACTCCAGCAGAATGGTGACATGGATATCCTAAAACTGAAGTGGTGGCCCAAGGACAGCCCGTGTGACCTCTACAGCTCAGACCAGACGCGGCAGCGTGGCAACGCCCTCGATATCCACAGCTTTGCTGGCGTCTTCTGTGTCCTGGCAGCTGGCGTGGTGCTCTCCTGCCTCATCGCTATGGTGGAGAGCTGGTGGTCACGACGGAAGGGATCCAGAGTCCCTTCCAAGGAGGTAGGGAGATGGATCAGATAACTTTAAAAATGAGGGATCAGGAGACAGAAATGGGGTTTTGTATGTAAGAGAGAAAGAAATTATGCAATGCATGGTAGACGGAGGGAAAAATAATTGTGAAAAAGAAAGGATGATTTGCAACAAGTAATTTGTTAAAAACAGTGACAGCATAATAATCTCCAGGGTTAAGTTCTCCAAATTTGCACATTTCTCACAAGGTTTTGTACATTTTCTCTAAAAAAAAAAAAAAAAACCCAATTAGATCATGTTTATTCTCTATTAACTTGTCATTTACTACTCTCTCTCTTAGAGTACAGATAATATAGAGAAGTCCTTTGGAGCATTATATTAATTTCACTTTCAGCCACAATCACAGTGTGAGTGTTTAGAAAGCAGCCCGTCTGGTTATTCATTCAAACTGTTTGTGCAATTAGAGTTACCATTCAATTATAAAAATGATTAACCAAAGACACACTGTCTGCCAAAAGCAAATTGAATCTGAGTGTTTAGAGAATTAAGTGGCAAACTTAACTGAATTTAATGGAAGAGAGGGTTTTTCTTGGGTTAGTCTTTTCCTAATCCTCACTGCAACCCACTCTAACGTCCAATAAAACATCTAATTATATTCATATCCACATAAACTTAAGACTCCTAGTTCTCCTGCAGAATCTTCCCAGTTTTGGTGTTTGATTAGTTCAGTTTTAAAAGAATCAACTCTGGTTGGAGTTGTTGACTGCTTGTTCCTTCTACAAAGTCGGTGTTAATGAGAAGAGAGGACTCAGGAACACAAACAGCTCGAGGGCCTGTTGGCTTGGTGCAGAACGTGGCAGAGTCAGAAGCACTGACTGACTGTGTTAAACATGGATGCTTTTTATCAACATTCCTCCCACCCAAAAAAATATATATAGTCAGTGGCAGCGCTCTTCCTTGTAAATTAGCAGCTGCACTGTGTGAAATATCTAATCAGGCTATGTGCTGATAATCACCTCAGCAGGGATATCATTTGAGGCAATCAAAACGACTTCTCCTCTAGACGGAGGAAAACGTCTGCTGAGATGCAGACGCTCCATCGTAGATAACATAGGCAATATCGTTTAGGAAAAAAGCCACATGGCGGCATGTTTAGTAGCTTTTCTAATGGATCGCAAACACATTTCTAGTGTTTTTCCACCAGCGATGGTCGTAGCTGCGACCCATTTAAACTGGTCACTTATTTTACCCAGAAATGTGATTTGAAACCAGCTTCCCAAATCCCCCGTGCCCTCTGTTTACCAAAACACAGAGGGAGAAAGTCCTCACGGTAATAACCTTAATCAAAACTCTGAAATTGCAGCAAAGTGTATCAAATCTGATATGCAAAACATGCCAGCGAGGAGCTCAAAGAAATGTAATTATGTGTGAAACAATATTTTCACTTTTGGTTTAGAGTTAATCATTTATGTGTCAGTAACAAATTGGACCGGTGCTTGAAGCTGCACAGATTTTCTTCTTTCTTCTTTTTTTTTTTTTTGCAGAAAGTGTTTTTGCCATCAGGTAAATTACTTCCGCCTCAAACAATCGCTTTTCTCCCCTTCTTGGGAAGTCGTTTGATAAAGGCAGGTCAAGGTTAAATCACAGATAATGGCTTAAGAGAATTAATGAGGAGCAGTTTCCTAACCTATTATTGAACTGCTCGTCCTTATTGAAATAATACTGTCAGTCATGAGAGCGCTTTTCCAAAGGCTCCATCACACTTTATTAACAAATATCGCCGTTAAATCGAGGTAAAATGTTAACTATAACATTAATCTTTGGTTTGCTGTCTAACAGGAGCGAGAACAAGAAGTCTGTCTCGTCTCCTTAATCTTTGCTGTCACAGTCGTTTAAAGTAACGTCAAGAATGAAATTAGAAAAAAATTGAAAAAAGATGAGAAGTGGAAATTGTGACTCTACTCAGAATGATTTAACGGCAGATCTCGTTACCGTTCAGAGCAAAAGACCAATAACAGCAGTCATCTGGGAAGTCGTTTTAAAAAAAGTTTCAGCATAAAATCTCTATTATATGTCATTTTGAATGATTGAATCAGTGAAAACCAGTAGATTATCAGAATGATAGCATTACAGCTACCATCTGTAAATTCTGGATGAACTCTTCTGTGCTGCTCAAATTCACTACGAGCAGAAATCGTATTAGTTTGCCGTTTTCAGCAAATGAGCGGTTTGTGACTTGAATGATGTGTTTCATAAGCTGTGATCACTTTAGTGGGAACAGGACTGTGTGACAAACCATTTGGAAGTTTCTTATAGCTTTTTCAGTGCCATCCAATGAATAACCCTCAACTGCTTGGAACAGATCAACAGCTGCAGATGATTTGGTGGCTTTATTACATGTCCTCTGGGCTGTTTGTCCATTGATCTATTTAAACGTTAAATTTCATTTGCGTTCTATGTCAGATATTTGCTTCCTTAGAGGCAAAAATGAGCGTAAGGTTAGTTTTGTTGATTGTACTAGCGGATGCGTTAATTTCACATATGAGATGGTATAAAGATTTTGAGTTATGATTAGTTTGAAGAAGTTTATTAGGATTTAAGATTTATCAAATTCAGCTGTCTAAATGTAATATTATTTTATTAGTAGTAGCAGCATTCATCATTTTACTAAGGCACATATTTAACCCCTCACTCTCTCTTGGAAATGTTTTAAGAAGAGTTCAGTACCTGCTGTTTAACAAATGCAAAATATGTAGCAGGCTAATAACAATCTGCAGGACAAACACATGATGTACTCAGCATCATTCTACTATTGTGTAAGTAGAAAATGTACATTTCATACATTATATACTCAGTTATGTCCGGATAATAAAGATACTAGTCACATTTGTTAAGTCAGCTAGCCGTTCTCAGTAGCATTGTGTATGTTTGCACTCCTAACCTTTGCTTAAAATAGCAAAAAGAATTCAACCATCAAAATTGACGACAGCACCTCATTTCAAGATGAAACCACTCCATGCTGTTCCAAAGTGCTGCAGTGCAATAGACGGAGAATATTAGGAACACACAATTATGAGTACAAAAATTAAGAAGTGCAAAAATATTTTTAGAAGATCATTTATGCAGACATACAAGCACAGTGGGCTAAAATGTTATGCATTAGCAGTAAGTTAGCAGACAGATCCATGTTTTCCTCATTGGACTGACTTTCTTTTCTCATGTTGTGTATAGATGGAGAGAACATGTTGAGGATTCTAAATACAGTCACACAGATTTGATCTCTCTGGAGGCTTTAAAACCTCCAGTTCGCACTTGATGTCATCTTCATGCATCTGGGATGCTGTCTCTGATGGACAGTCAAAAGCTTACCAGAGGTTTTAAATAGCAAAACACTGAATACGGTTTTAAAGGTAAATTAAATTTAAAATGGTAATAGGAAATGTTACCACAGTAAACAATAATATCGATAATGTTTTTTGTAAAGTCCACTTCTTTTTTAGGTAACTTTTAAAGTAAAAGTTGGTTAATTATTTGACATAAAATACCTTAAATTGAATTCAAGCTGCAAACAAGAGGTTAATTCAGTCCAAACTGCACAAATGCTGTAGCTATTATTTCAAAATAACACATGTACAGTAGCTATAAGTATGGAGAAATCCTGGTGAGTTTAAATAAAACCACTATTTTTTAAATTTTATTCTCAGATAATTTAGAATCTAAGCAGGTAAAATATGAGGTTTTTGCAATGCATGCTGCATTACCACCAGATCAGCAGCCTGCATCTTCTTGTTTATATTTTTTTCTTCACGCATGCAAACACCATATACCCCCTATGTTCAACCCCCTGCTCAGCATCCAGCTTTAATCTGTCATTCAGACCAGTAGTCATGTCTTCCACTGAGCAGCCACAAAGACACCAAACCTTCATTTGAACCCAGAGTCATGTTAAGCACAGTATGGCTCAGCTGCAACACAAACAAACACGCCCGCCCCCTGCTATCTTCATTAGTCGGCAAGAGCAGCCAGCGGAATCAACCCCAGACTGAGCACAGGAGTGCAACCTCGTCGTGAATAGGAGGGACAGCGGGAATTGAAATGCTGGTAGTCTTTGATTCTCTTTGTAGTTCTTGTTCAAGGTTTTGCACATCAAGGCAATGGGCAGTCAAAGACAGGGAAATCACTGTTATTGATTTAGGAGCCATATATGGATTCATGCACTTTGACTTTTTACATTTTTTATCAACGTTAAAAAGAGAATTTCCCATGTTTTTGTGATATATTGTTGCGTTTAGTTAAATGTTATAAAAATGTGCTTGTAGCATTGAAGCGAAAATGTTGATTCCTCATAAGTCTAAGCTTACAGAGCATCATCAGAATGCCGTCTGCTGCGCTTCCATGGAAAAAATGAAGTTTGCTCAGTCAGCCGTGATTGTTTTTGATGCCTGACCCCTGACTTTTATCTTCCTCTTTGTCACAGCACTGACCTAACTAGTGATTTTGCCACACATTACAAGTTCCTTAGAGCGCCTGCCAAGCCAAAAGTGCTTGTCGCATCATCGAACAGCATCTGAAATCGTTCCCACCTACACCTTTCCCACATCCGAATCAACTGGGCTGCATCAGTCAATGTAACCTTCTCAAGTCATCAGTCTAACAAGCACAGCTACTTCACTCTGTGATTGGCCTTCTGTGTGGATGTGAGAAAGCAGCCAAGATTTGAACTTCTTTCTCAAGGTCTCTATTTTCACTGGCTATACAACTGCTTTATTATTTTTTCTTTCTCTTCACAAAAGAATGAGCAGTAGAAAAACAGATGCTTTCTTCAAGGTTACATCATGAGCATACCTATACTGAATGTATAAGGGTGTGTCTCATAGGAAAAAATATATAAAAAATGTAAACTAATGAATGCACAACCAATAGAGCCAGTAGCACTGATGGGTTTTCCAGATATCTAAATTAATTAGTTGTAGTATTGACTATAATAAATTAGTTATTCTGTTTGTTAAACTTTTACTAGGACAGCAACACCAACTGTATAATAGAAAAGCTAATATATAACAGTCTGCAGGATGAAAACACGATGCACCTAGCATTAGCCTTGTTATTGTTTTTACAAGTGGAGAGGAGGCTACGTTGTTTCAATAACCATCTGAGTTTTTTTCTTAAGGGTTTTAGATCAATTATGTTTAAGTTCAGTACAGTTGAAGCTGTCAAGACAATAAAGCTGGTTTTTGGACTCGTTAAACAAAATAGCTTTGTATTTTAGCAATTGTCAAGCATATGCACACTCATAAACTCTAGTTACAACAGTAAATAGAGTTTGACAAGTCATGTGTAAAAACATATTTCAATAAATGGCTGAAAAGTTCCCCATAGCTGACTTGTTAAACCTACAGTATGTTTCCCTGATCAGATTGCAGATGGAAGAACTATCTTATTTATCTAGCTAGCTGCTAGCTTAATTATCTTAAGTATTCCCTGAGCTACATTGATTTGGTCCTCTCTGTAGGCTTAAAAACGTTCTCGTTGCTCTCATCTTACACCTGGGATGCTGCCTTTGTTGGACAATCAAAAGCTTACCATTGCTTTATAATAGTGAGATCACCAAACGTACTTTTTAAAGATAAAATTATTTTAAGGGTAATGCCAACCGTGGGATATTTCCATCCATCCATCCATCTTCTGTAGCCGCTTATTCCTCCACAGAGGGTCAGCTGGTGCCTATCTCCAGCGGTCAAGGGGCGAGAGGCGGGGGACACCCTGGACAGGTCGCCAGTCCATCGCAGGGCTAGCCGTGGGATATTTTTACCTTTAAAACTGGAAACCGTTTCTCCCCTTGTCTCATGAGTCCATTGTAGTCCAGAATGTTTTACATCATGTGTTTCAGTGTGATTAATATTTAATTAAGAATACTCATTATGAAACTTACTACTTGTCTAAAGGGTCAAATTAAAAACAGCTAATCGTTTTAAAAATAGCTCATTTGGCAGATTTTTTTTTCTTCAGACATAAAATAAAGGCTGCCAGAACTGTGAAAATGACCATCTTTCTAACTTCCATCACCATCTGCACAGAAGGCTTTCAAACGCGTGGCCAGCTGCAAAAATGCTTGCTGGTAACGGAGCAAGCTGTGGGACCACCGCAGCACATCCTGACTCAGTGCAAGAGCGAAGGCAAATTTAACTCAACTTTAAAGCAGCTAATTAGATAAATTGCATATGCCTTAATTTATCGACTGGGGAAATCTCTGCCTCTCTGTGCAATTTGGCCTTAGTCATGGCCAGTGGAGTAAGTCTAGCTGTGTTTAAAGGCATCCGGTTTCCTGAAGTTAATAAAGTGAAGCAAACCGTAAAGCTTGTAATTAACTCCACCAGACGCTATTCTCACTGTCAGTTTAAATGAAGAACTCGATGACATTCATATTACTGTCTCTGCAAATACTGAAACCACTTAAGACCATCGCACTGTGCCAAGAGCATGGGGCTCTGTGTGCAGTTTTACAAGCCCCACATAAAATAGGAAAGCTGTCAACTCAGAGTTTATGCATGGACCTAGAAAACCAGGCGTAGTAGTACATGCACCAGAAAGATGCACTGATGGTGCTGCAGACTTGGCAGGAGGACTACTAATGCTCCGCTCCAACACAATGAGTTAATAAGTTACATTTTCAGAGATGTTTCTTGACAAAAATATGCAAACTGTTAGAAGTAATGGTTATCAATCAGATGATACTCCCTGAAGATGGCAGATCCCTTGATTTAACCACTCTTACAATCACACACACACACACACACACACACATCAGTGAGTTTGCCCTCACACTTGCATGTGTCATTACTGCCTTAGCAAACATTCTTCATCATGTCAGGCTTTTACCAGAACAACAAATGTACATATATGTCATGAATCTTATTTCTTTATTTAAAGTCGCCTCATAAGCTTGACCAGTTTCCCATTTCTGTTCATTCCTTCACTCAGCAGCCACAGCCAAGAGTGAAGTTTTCTAATCCACAATGATGCAGGATGATTTGGCTGCAAACCATGACCACATCCATCTATCAAACTGGAGTACACAGCTACGCTGCCCCCTGCCCCATAGTGCACATGCATCCATAACATGCTTTGCAAACATGACAGCCCTTTGTGTGAACTCTTAAGCTGACCTGTGTTCTTGTCTGTTTCTTATTTACGAAGCTAAAACATGCACAGTCACGTTCTGTATGTGTCTGCCTTTACGTTCATAATGTGCTTTCTGCTTTGAGCTGTGTGTTCATGTTTGTGTTTCTGTGTTGTGGAACGGCTGGCATTGTTTTCTATAAGCCTGCTTGTTTGTTTTCATGTGAGGATCTATCAGACTAACACACTCACGGGCACAAATGCACACTTCCTCTGAGGTAACTAATGTGGGGAACCAGTGATAAGAAGTCCTAAATACAGTATATTATTCAAGGATACTGCATGGAAGAGTTCCAAGCTCCAAGTCGTGCTCATTTCCATGGAAATCTTATATGTACAAAAATGATTTATGAATTTATTTAACCTTTTTTTATGTCTCTCGCACTATAACTACTGGACTTCCAGTTGCTCCGAAGCTTCTGAACTGGTTTTAAATGGGTGATGAAGGTTGTGTACTTATAAAAATAACTGAAAGATCATTTATAAAAAAGGCATCTAATGCTTTGAACAATTAATTTCCAGAAGGATGTCTGATTCCCATTTCATTCATATCAGGGTGGCTGTTTCGCTTCACCCCTTTTGGCCCTCTCTCTTTATATATATGTTCAACCAAAGGTTGGTATGAAAGAGTTCTGTCAGTATAAACACGTCTCCAAAGAGTCAAAACTGAAACAAAGTTTAGGTCTAATTATTATTGTCAGAACTCTTCCATAATGGTAACATGTGTGGTTTATCATAAGGTTTGTGGAGATTTAGTATGAGGAGAGCTCTAATTTTCTTTTTGAATGTAAAAAATATATATTTAAAAAAGTTCTTCTCATTCTAACTCTTCACAATGATCTGTGTCACTGTGGCTCGAAGCTCTCATACTGCCTTCTTGTTCTGTTCTTGTAGATAAGTACTCTGTGTTGAGGGGTGTAGCGGCAAGGGGGAGAGAGAGCAATACAAAATGGCATTTAAACATCTCCCCTTTTCCAGGTATACAACAACTGTGTGAATGTCTCTCTGAAGACACAACACAGAGTGACCTGCTTAAAAGTGTGCGCTGACTGACTGCCGTGTCTTTCTTCTTGCTCACCCCTCCCCACCCATCTGTCTCTCCAATTTACTTCTTTCTCATCCGCCCCGCCATACTTCAATCTGCCTGATCTCGTCTGTCTTTCATCCTCTCTGTCTCTGCATGTCTGCTTTTTGTCTGTCTTTGCTTTTTTTGGTTTTGTTTTGTGTCTTTATTTTGGGCTTGTTCTGATCTTCTCGTTCAATTTGCATACACACAAATGAATATAATTAAAATATTGCACTCTGCATCATATGTTTCTTCATTTCTCCCTGATTTTAACCCTTTTTCCCCCCTCACACACACAAACACACACTAGACACAAGCAGACGGCCCATCTGCCATGCAAGCTGCAGATCAGTGTCCCCACAGCCCCAATGAACACCCTCTTGTCCTGGGGGGTCAAACCCAGAACCAGACCCCCAACACTACCAACACCTCTGGCTCCACCGCCACCCATTACCAGCCCCCAGCCTGCTGCGACATTCCCTGCGCCCTGATTGTGCAGCACTCCTACGAACCCACCAACCCCTCCGAGATCACCCCAAAAATGAGAATGACCACCTTCACCACTTCACCTCCTACACCAAGGTTATACATACAATAGAAGATTAAAAAACGATCTTTGGTTAGTAAAGCTTGAAGGAGATAATGTGCATTAATGATCTTTTATGGGGGGAAATGATGGACATCAGGGGCCAGCTGTATAGCTCTGGTGTCCTTAATGTGGAAAAGCTGGACACAAAAGTACCTCTTTTTTAATGTTTGTTTACTTGGCATGTTGCCAGTTGAACATGTATGCAATATTGCCTCACTGCCTCTAGAGGGCGCTGTGTATCCATGTAGAGGAATGTTGAGCATCATTCCTCACCAGGCAGACGAAAGCTATGAAAGTTTGTAATGTTCAATAAAAAACCTCTTAGATATTTTATGTTAATGAGATTTTAACCCAAAACGAAGCCTTTGCATTACACAGTGTTCATTTTAATCTGTAATATAACATGAACAACATACTGGAGAGGGAACTCCTTTCAAAGTAAAAGACACTGTTGTGCCAGTTGAGTCGTGCCACTTCCCCTTCATTCTTCCCTTATAGCCACCATTCACAGACTGCACAAGGACCCGTTATGATTCACTGCTTTATTCCACATTCATTCATTTGCACTGATACCAACTCTACTCCCTTTGACACTTTTTTCCTCCCAAACTCTCAATGTACCTAGTTTCAGGGTAAACATTAGCACCCCCCCTCGTCCTTTCCTTTCTCCCACTGCCCCTCTTTTAGATGGGGGCACCACTGCTGGTCACTTCTGCTCGTGAGGTGCAAACAGTAGGGCCAGAGAGCCCTCCAGAACCCCCAGACCCAAAGGATACGGTCAGTAAATCTGCCTTTACCCCCCTCGCAATGTGACTCCCATCCTCACATGAACCCCTCTTTGACAAAATCACCGATTTCTGCCACACTCTCCTCTGTGCACCCTTTGAGACCCTTCAGACAGTCTTCCTTAAATCCCAGAAGCACACTGTCACACATGGTGAATGTGTACATGTGAAGGTATTGATAGATCCTCCTACTGATCCCACTTCCACTTATGCTGCTGTCATCCATTGCAAACTGAAATCCCCTGCACTCATGTCCACCCTCTGCTGCGCAGCAAAAGCATGAAACACCTCTCACTAAGTGTTGCAGTCCTTTAGTGGATAAGATATTTACATGTGAATACAATGTTTTTGTAGATTTTTATAAGTTTCTTTTATCTTATCCTGTAAGTTTAGTTAAAAGTTTTAAGTTTTATATGCTTTAAAGTGATAAAGAATATTAGATTTTCTGCTCTGTTTATCGCTAAGTTAAGTTAGAAAGTCTGCAACAAGGAATTATGGCCAAAATTAATTTAAAAATTAGAAATTATGGTGGATATTTTTGTTTGTTTGTTTGTTTAAATGGCCATAATTCAATGTAGTAATAAGATTTTGTAAAAGTTAAATAAGATGGTTATTATAATGTTGAACATTTATGTTAAACTAACACTGGGATCACAGAGAACACAGCATGTTTTCTCTGTGGATTCCTGAGTATCTGCACTCCCTTAAAGACATTGTAGAAGTGTGTGTATGTTTATTTTCCTGACCACAGCTCAGAGTGTGCTTCTCTATCCCTCTCTCCATCTTTTTCCCCTCTCCTCACTTCCTGTCATGTCCATGCTTTCCTTGTGAATGTTGGTTCAATACTTTTATTTGTACCATAAACTCTGTTTGACCATGTTTGTATGTCGTCTACATGTCATCGTCTGCCCCATCCATTACCCTGTCCTTTAAACTGAATGGATGGATGGCATCCTTGTTTCTGAAAACCAAATCACCCCATTGTTTCTGCAAATATCCTGCTCTCTTTCCTCCGTTGTACTCTTTGTTTCCTAACTCTTCTATATGCACTACCTTCGCACCCTGTTCCCTTTACCCTCCTCCTTTTTTTGTCCTTCTCGTTGTCCTTTTCATCCTTTCCTTCTCTGATACGTCCTGCTACTTCAATTTTTGTTTATTCTCATCCTTGTCACCAATCCTGAAATTCTTTCCCTATTTTTCTCCATCTTCTCACATTTCCTTCCGAATATCCCTCCATCCTTTTTTCCTGCTCATTAATGTCTCCTCTTTTCTTCCATTTATCATCGCCACTTTTCGTTCTTCTCCTTCCCCTGTCCCCCTCCCATGTGCAGGACGATAAGGAGATCGACCTGGAGCACCTACACCGCCGGGTTAACAGCTTGTGCACCGAGGATGAAAGCCCCCACAAGCAGTTCTCCACCTCTTCCGTCGATCTAACCCCCCTCGATATGGATGCACTGCCTGCTGCCCGTCAGGCCCTTGAGCAGATCAGCGATTTCCGCAACACCCACATCACTACCACCACCTTCATTCCTGAGCAGATCCAGACCCTAAGCCGTAGCCTCTCTGCCAAAGCCGCTGCTGGGTTTTCTTCTGGTTTCGGTGGTGGCAGCGGTCTGCAGGACCACCGAACTGTTGGGGTTGGCCCCTTCAGACAGAGGGCCCCCAATGGTGGCTTCTTCCGCAGCCCCATTAAAACTATGTCCTCCATCCCCTACCAGCCCACAGGTCCAGGACCCAACTTTGGATATGGCAATGATCCAGACAGGGGCACCTCCATATGAGGAGTTGCTATGGGTGGAGTCGGTTCAGGAGTAGGCGGAGGAGAAGGAAGGAGGAGGGGATTAGAGTAAGTCATATTATGGGTGAACAAATAGGCTAAAAAGTCAGAAGATGAAAATCTGTAAACAGGATTATTTCTGTTTTCCATTTCTGCCTGGGGGTCCGGGGGGGGGGGGGGGGGG
>SSNR01000106.1:869603-917540 GCA_006937965.1 Callopanchax toddi | reverse complement strand
GGGGGGGGGGGGGGGGGGGGGGGGGGGGGGGGGGGTTATTTTGTATGTGAAGAAATCAAAGGAGGTGGAGGTCTTTTGGGGCATTCTTTATCCTCCTGTAAACCTTACTGATGAGGTTCAAAAAGGGAAAAGTCACCGGGAGGGGTGGCGGGTGGGATAGGGTGTAATCTCTGCTTTATTGTTGTTGTTCTTGTGATTGTTTGGGGAATTATTTTTGGGAAATAAAAGGTGGCCCTTTTTTTTTAATCATTGTTTAATGAGGACTATCTCATTTAATGAAACCTAGCTAAAACAACTCCCTTTGAGCAGTTTTGTTCTAATTACTCCAACACCAGGAAAGACTATAATGTTGTTGGCTCCAGGTTTGGAATCAGTGAAGGCTCTGTTGTGATTTTAGCCATGAAACAACTTCCAGGGACTCAAACAAGCAATGACAAGGCAGTCATATCATGAAGGCATATGTTGTTTTCAGTCCTGCACTTTTCAGTTTGTAGGATTTTGAAAAGGCAGCGGATATTGAAGATAACTCTTCTTCAATATAACTTTGCCTTTTCACAAATTGGGAGTCTTTTTTTTTTTTTTGTTTACTAGTGTTTTTTTAATTGATACTTGGGGTTTTAAATGTGTGATCATCTCCAAGATGGTGCCCACATGGTGACCTGACCAGACTTAAAGACTTTTGCAGCTGAACCCACGCTGGCGCCTCCACGGTGCACTGGTCTGATAACTTTTGAAATGCCATGACAGTGCAAGAAAACGTCACTGTAAAATCACCAGTTTGGTGCATCAATCTTAAAATACTTCTGCCATTTTGGTGCATCAGCCTGAAACTGTTTTCACCACTTTGATGCACATTAAACTCTTTGTCGATCCCTCTGCACTGTACCAGTGCCCACAGACCTGTAAGTGATTGTATGTAGATCTTACCTTTTCTTTTCTCACTTGTATTGTGCTATCTGCTTTTTGAGTCAAGGTGAGATCCTCTAATCAGACTCTCAGAAGAGGGGTAAAAATGGACAATATAAAAAGCAGCTGGAAGAATACAAAACATAAAAGACAAGCTGAAAGACTTCATGGAGCTTATGCTTATTCATGTCTTTTATTGAGTTTTGTTTTGAAGAAAAAAAAAACAACTTTAATGCGTGGAATGTGTTTTTGGTCAGGAAGTACAAAAAAATAACATTGTTCTGAGCTGTCTAGTTGTTTATTTTTTATTTTTATTTTCAGAAAACTTTGAAAAAAACTGCTAAACAAGTGATGTAGTCTCTGGTTTTGCATCATTCAAACTCCTACATTTGATTTTCTCTCCATTTTGCTTACTTTTAGTGCTCCCATACCCGTGCTGTTTAGAAGTTAGAATCTCACTGCGCTGTGTCATGTCAGATTCATGTTCATGAATCACTTCTTATCAGGTGCAAGTGGTGAAATGAAGTAGAATTTGTGTTGAGGAAAAGCCATTGCAGCAACATCTTCAGTTCAAGCCTTATATCAGCTAGCTAGCTGCATCCTCCCAGTTAAACCTGAACCATGTGTGCATCCTGGGAACATTGAGAGCCGCTAACCAGCGGATGTGCTATAATTCAAGGCAGCCAGTGGTCATCGAAACCTAATAAGTCCAAGATACACTTCTAATTCATATCTCTCTTGTTAAAGGTACTATTTATGTAACTTTTTTTTAAGTGCCAATTAAATAAAACGAGACCATTAAGGTGCATTTTGTGGTGGGGGAAGAGGAGTGGTACTTTATGGGTTAGCGAGAGGGTTGGAAATAGAATCAAACCTTTGTTGTTGTTTTTTTTTTCTTTTTGTTCCACTAACACTGTATTAATAATTGATAATGTTAATTGTTTAGAGCAAGTTTTCAGTTAGCTATTTTTAAAGCTAAAACTGCAAATTGTTCAGTGTGTAGAGAAATCAGTTGAGCCACAGTGTTTTGAAGCAAGCGTTTTTAGGGTTTCTTTTCTTCTATTAGGTTACAGTCAGGCTACTGAATGGCAAATAGGACACATGCATTTAAAAAAGAAGTTATTTAGTATAAATAAAGAGACGTTATTAAAAAAATGTATATTTTACATGTTGATGCTATTTTTGTTTAACAAAAAGAAAAGTCTATATCATGTTGAGCTTTAGTGTTGGGTTGAGCAGTCATGTTACTGCCTTTGGTTCTCCTCCCGCCCCGCCCATGGTGAATATGAACACATTTACACTAATTTTTTTCTTTTCTCAAGTCATTCTGAGTTGTTTTTCTTACTTTTTTTTTTTGTTTTTTTTTTTTTGTTTTGTTTGTTTGCTGGCTAAATAACAAAACCTGGCAAGTTCACTAAAAAGGAAGCATGCACAAACTTGCTGTCTAGCTATCTGTTAACATTTTTAATTTCTCACATAGAACTACATGATTTACTTGATAATTTTCAAAAGTTTATGATGTACAGTATTTAATATAGGCCTATTTTGTTGTATGTGTTGCATAATATTCAAAAACCGAACAAACTTGGGCCTCTGTTACAAGTGGCAAAGCTTTCTGTGTATAATTTGTCTAATAAACAGGTTTTCTACAGTGGGATGGTATTTGTTGTCTTTGCTAATCTAGACAACCTTTCACTAAAAGAGGGTAAATTTGAGCACAATTTTATTTTCCAACAATGTCTTATTTTAAAGAAAAAGAGGACATGACAATCAAAGATTGCTTGTTGAAATATGCAGGCTTGTTTTAGATGGTATTGTATGTCTAATCTTTTTTCAGGGTTCTTTCTAATTCTCCACAGGTTGTAGGTAAGTTAATTCATGCTGGTAAGTCACTGATCAAAGTAACAAACTTTTATTAGATCTTTTTTTCTCAAAAAAAAAGTTAAAAAAGAAAAGTCATGTTTTATGTTTAGCTAGCGTTTGAACATTGCCAAAGAGCTTAAAGTTGGAGATGCAACTTTTATTTTCAAATGTTTTGGGGCATAAAAGCATTTCAGCTTCTGTGTATTTTATCCAAAATTTGTCAAATAATCATCAGCTCTATAAGTGTAGGACTTATTCGCAGTGTTGTCAAGAAACGGAGTACAAATTTTATTTATGATGCATTTAATATTTAACTGACTGATGCAATGTAATCGACGTCTAAAGTTTTCATTGGAAGTCTTGTTATATGATTAGGAAATTCCTTTTTTTCTTTCAAAGTGGAAATCAATTTAGGGTGTGGATGGACAAGGACTCAAAGATAACTGTTCTGCTTCATGGCATCACATCAAACAAGTATGACCATAAGTCATAAGTTTTCTTAGTTTTTTAAAAGAAATTTGTAATAGAGTTGGTCCAAAAAAGCAGGTTTTCTTTTTAGTAAACACTGCCATGAGTTCTGGAAGCAAATTTCTCAAGCTGGAGATGAATGCAGAAATTAATGTTGTCCAAAAAAATCAAAAGCCCTCATGATTCGTGGGAAAATCCTTAAATATCCAAAAGGAATTTTATGCAAAAAGAAGCTCACAGACTTGGAAAAAACATTGAGGATGAAAAGTCCTCTAAGAACTTAGACTTGATCACATGGATTAACTAAATAGTTTTTGCACTGGCTTCCTATTTTATTTTAAAACTGACATTTAAAGTTAGTAATTTTGCTAATTTTATTGAAGAAACCAGTAATCTGAAATTGTAAACTCTTCCAATCATTTTTTCATGCTGAAAAACATAAATTAGAAACACAGATTAGACTTTTCTTGATCCAGAACAGTTAAAGTGGTCAATAATGAATCAATGTAAATTATCACTCTTGGATTTTAGATCTTGTGCACAGAAAAATACCTGTAGATGGGTTGAAATAAGAGGAAAAACTCTAACAATCATGTTTTGTATCTGCTTTTTATGTATGTGTGATTTTCAGGAACATGAGATTCAGGATTTGCAATCATGAATTTCTAAAATATGTTATTTTAAGTTCAAACCATTAGTCTATTAGTTCAAAGGCTGCTAACAGCTGGATGGACCCTACTCAGATCAAGTTCACTGGAGCAGCTGAGTGAAGTAGCACGTTTCCACCAGTCAGAGGTGCTGTTTAGCTCCCCAACCATTCCTGATAACCCCTGCTTTGCATTTAGCAGTACCGTTATTCAGATTATGCAGGTTGGGTTGATTAATATTGTCAGCCAGACAATCTCAGAACTAATGAAGGAAATTAATCTCTGAGCTGGTGATGGAACTCTGAACTTTCCAGAACATTCCTGCACAGCAATGGAAGTTAAACAACAGTAACATTTATTATTATTATTAATATTATTATTTAAAATCTCTCAAGTTTCCATTACAAGAATTATTCAGAATAATTGCTGACGTAATGATTAATGGTGGGCGTCTTCGGTGATTTTAAATAGAAATTCGTCCTATTTCTATGTGAAATAATACAAAAGGTAACCTTTCCTCTCAAATAAAGCACTTGTTTTCTACAGTAATCCAAAATGAAACTTTAAATGAGATCATTTTCTTCTGGATTGGATGTCAAACTGTAGACAAGAACTTAAAACACAACTGAACGTATAACCATCACATCTGGATTCCGAGCTGACTGACTGATGAAATCCCTCCGTGTCCAGCTCCCGTCTCCGCAGCGCCCCGGTCACCAGGGAGACGGGAATGAGAGGGGGCAGCACGCAGACTCCTCTCGCGCATTGGAATGGGGGCCCGCCCCTCTCCCTCGAGAAGCCTCCCCCCCAGGCGTGACCAATGGAACATAGAGTCTCCATTGTGGCAGGGACACTTTAATAATCGCCAGCTACAATATCCAACCTGTCGGTAGCTTCAGGAGCCCAGCCCGGCCCCGTTGGATGGGGGGCGAAAGCTCGGCGCCAGCTCTCCACCCTGACGATGAATACATGAATAAAAAATAGAAAAGACTGAGGTCGGCCTGTATCTCTTGAATTGGGAGGGAGGGGGTCTCTTCTTCCCACAAATGGCATTCTTTTTCTACACTTTTGATATCCCACGAGCATCTTATTTGGGGTAATCTGTTGACCTTTAATGCTGCTACTCTTAATTTTAACATTAGATTAGGCAGCTCAGGTGTCAAACACTGAGCTCTTACTCCTCTAAATCCACCTGTTAGTCTCAGTGGCCCTTTTCCTCCCAGTAATTAGATCTATTGTTAATTTGATCTGATTTTAACGTCAGAAGCTCCTTTGATAAGGAGGCAACAGGTGTTTCTAATTAGCAATAATTAGTCTAAAGTTTGTGTGTCCTGCTAGAGTCCTCCCTCCCGACATGCGGACTTGATACGGGCTAGCAACAAAGTGTTTGGTTGTTTGTTTGTTTTCTATAGCCGCGCGTGCACGTTCGGGCTCTGCATGCGCTTCCAATATCCTCGCCTATGGAAAGCCAGCTTTCCACTCGCCGCGCGCCGCTTCCAGCTCGTGTCAGGGAAGAAGAAACCGCGCACTGAGCGCGAGAGCCCTGCTCATGTTTCCGTTCCCTGTGAAGACCCTTTTCTCACCGACAGGGCGTTCCGAGAGCCGGATCAAAAGGTTGGAGACCAGCTACAAAAGAAAAATGGAAACAGGAGATAATCATTGAAAGGATGAACTGACAAAGAGCGCGCGCGAGCCGCAGGAATCGCAGAAATGTTGAATTATTTTCAGCTTTTGGTGCTTAAGTGTGTTCCAAGTCTTCATCATAAAGTTTTATCCTGTGGGCATGTAAGTTTAACTTCTAATCAAATAAATAATAATTATAATAAAAAAGATGATTAGAGAGATCATCTTTGATTAGCTCTTCTTTCTGATTATTATCATTAATATGATTATTATTCTGCATGTTTAATAAACAGTGAGCCCAGTTGACCCTTGAACCTTTTTACCCCCTCATGTCTGAGATCAGACCTACTGACAGGTCAGGTGGGGAATCTGTCTCATCTCCTCGCGCTGCGCACGCTCCTATACCTACAACCACCACGACATGCACGTGTGTCCTGTGGGAGGTTCCCCTCTGCCCCCCCCCCACCCCCCACCCCCAGTTAAACACTCCCCAAATCGTAACGTTATCATAAACAGTCCTGCTTCGGGGGGTCATAATCACCTCTCTCGGGCTTTACCGGGACATCTCATTGGACGTCCACACGCGACCAGCGCGAGGAGGGGGGCTTCCAGACGCGTGCCGCCTTTTAAACCGACGCCGCGCCTTGAGACACCAGAGAAGGAGTCCCGCACGCGACCGACTTACTCACACAGCAGCATCACACAGCTCGTGCCTCCAGAAACTTTTTCTTACCACAGTTAGGAAAGAGGGTTTTTTTTTTTAAACATGGATGCTCTAACTGAAGGCTGGAGCAACGGCGCGCGCGAGGTTGCAGCCCTGGAGGTGCTGCAGCAGGACTGCGTCAGCCCCGGGGTGACGGAGAGGGGAGGGAAGCAGCGGTTTGAGGAGTCCCGCTACGAATCCGGACTGACGCTCGTGGACAGCTGCAGTGACCCACGCGCCTGGCTGGCGGAGGCTTCTGGCACCTGCGCGGCACACGCCACTTCACCCGACTACCTGCGGCACTCGCCGTGCCCCAGCACCGGCTCCTACCACGGTCAGAAAACCTTCGAACTTCAAGTTGAGCCCTTAGACAAAAACTAAAAGTTTATTTTAGCAACAAAATGACTTAATGGGACTAAAACAATGAGGTTGTTAGTGTCAAACTTCATATTTTGTTTGTCCACTTTTTCCAGACAGTGCCTCCCCGGGGTCCTCGGGCTATCCCAGCCCTCCCAGCCACAGAAAGTCTGCCAAGAGCCCCTCCTCTTCCTCGCTCAAAGTCAGAGACCTGTGCCGCCTGAAAGGCTCCATCACGGGGCCCGATGGAGAGGCCCCCGTGAGACAGAGAGCCCCGTCCAGCAAACCGGTCAGCGGGGTCCAGAAGCAGAGGCGGGTGGCCGCCAACGCGCGCGAGAGGAGGCGCATGCACGGGCTTAACCACGCGTTTGATGAGCTGCGCAGTGTCATCCCCGCGTTCGACAACGACAAGAAGCTCTCCAAATACGAAACTCTACAGATGGCACAGATTTACATCAACGCGCTCGCTGAGCTGCTCCAAGGCCCGGTCTCCTCCAGCACCTGCGACACCGACAGCTCCAACAAGTGTGACATTATGCTGTCAGCTAATGATGGCTACGAGGGAGCGACGGACCGGGAATCCCAGTCTCCGAACACATGTAGGACAGCAGCGGCGGTTTCTGTCCACATCAGCGGGGTCCCGTTCCGTTCCTCCCTCCAGGAGACCCCGTTCTCTGCTCCAGGTGAAGAGGAGTTTGGGAGTGGGAGGAAGGCGTCTCCCAGAAGCGATGGGGAGTTTTCCCCGCATTCCCACTTCAGTGACTCGGATGAAATCGCAGTGGAGCTTCACTCAAGTGAAGATGATGATCTTTCAGAACTCAAGCTTCCCAGCCACCGTCATCACACTGTTTCCTTTTAAACAGTTATAATAGACTCTATGAAGGTTCACTACAACTAAATAGGACTGATAATCGTGTCAATCATTCCTACAGTTTTGGATTTTTTAGGAAGATGTGTCTGTTCCTTTTTAAAGAAAAACGTTTTTTAAGCAATAATTATTCTCTACTTGTTGCATCATGATTTTATGTGAGATAGGCCTAATTCGGTTCTGCCAATATGTTAAAAAAAATCTTCTGATTCTTCAGAGACGTGGGCGGAAGACCCCTCTGCCATGTCGCGCACCGCACCGCCACGGGCATTTCCCGCGTCCCTCCAACCAAAAACCCGTCTTCCACAAAACGTCACGGATATTTGTTCTGTTTTTGATAAGATTACAAGGTTTTGGTTTTGTTTTTTTTTGTTTTTTGTAGCTATGGCTGAAGCTTTGTTGTGATTTATGTTTTGATAAATTCTTTGGAAAAATTGTGTTTTATTTTGCAACTTCTAAAGTTTATGATGTGCACTTTAAAATATTCGAGCCAGAGGCATCGAAGACTTTGTCCCCCAAACCTGCAGAAAAAAGTTTTGCTTTGTTTGATATAGTGTAGTACTGCCAACCCCTTAAATAGCCTATTATGTAGCCATTATTGCTGCCTTTTCTTTATTTTTATTTGTATGACACAAGTTTGTGTTTTTTTTTCTTCCACTGGATGAGAATAATATGTGTTGTATTTATTACTGAATCTTTTGTTTGTTTTTATAACCCCATAGCTGAAGTTGATGAATAAAGAAATTATTTGCCATTCTTTGTTCATTTCATTTGATTCTGGAAATAAAAATCTGAATTAAAGTCTGTTTCTATTGAGCCTAAAAACGAAAAAAGTAAAGGCATTTTATGAAAAACGAATTATATAAAATTTAATATAACATATTAAAATATTATTTACATTTTTAATAAAAGCATAACACCTTATTATAAATAGTAGAATATAATACCTTTTTTGTAGCAGTTATTTTTTTATATTTAACTTTTTTTTTATTACAATTCTACTTTATATAAGGAAACCAAAAATTTCATTTTAAACGTTTGTTAGCAGCTACAAACCAATTATGACGGACAAAATAAACCCGGTGACAAAATAATTCGCAACGAATTTTTAAAAATAAAAGTTTTGAATTTGAAACCTTTCCTTTTAGTCATTAAACAAGATTATTTCACATTGAGGAAAAGTAATCCAAAAGCAGCCCAAAATAAACTTTAAATTCATTTTAAAGCACATTTTGTGTGTTTTATTTAACCATTTAAAATGTTTATAATGGTTTGTTTACAGTTTGATGCAAATAAAAGTAGCATTATTCAGTTTTACAGTGTGTATTTACTTTAATTAGCTAGTATCTTTTTTCCTGTCTGAGTTGCAGTCCATTTGCTCCTAGCAGATTTGTTAATGGGGAGCGTGCATTAATTTCAGCCTTTTGTTAACTGGCTCGTGGGCCGAGGTGTTGGATGGCCTCAGAGGAGCACGCGCTGTCAGCTGGTGAGCGCTCGCGGGTCCCCACTGTGTCCCCGAGGACCTGACTCGAGAGGGAACACACTTTCTCAACTAAAGAAAAGCCTACACACACACACACACACACACACACACGTATCGTCGCTGCTGAGTGACTCAAGCTGAATTTCTTTTTTTCTTCTTCTCTTTTCTTCATCAGCAACTCTTTGATGGACAAATAATTCGGAAATACTTCGAAATTATTTATGAACAACCCCCCACCCTCTGTTTCCAGCCAATCACAGCCCGTGGCCGTTTGCTCGCCCCCTGAAGCGCAGGGAGGGAATAAAAGGGAATAAGATAATGATGCCGTCCTGAATTATTAACTGCGTGTATGCAGGTAGAGTTGTATCTTACAGTTGGATCAGACGGCCAACATGCAGCGAGTTCGTTTTGCGGCGAAAGATCAAGTTTCTGTAAGCATTTAAAGGACAGTCAGCTGGAAAGGTGCACACATTTGTGCATTTAAGGAAAATAAAATCATGTTTTGGGCTTGTTTTGTCCATTTAAGCATCTGCAAATTGGCGCACGCCTGTTAATTTAGCAGAAAATTGATGGTTCGCCGCAGAAACCACGAGATACAACTTTAAAATATAAACGTTCATCGCCCCATGTTGCTAGAAAGACCTGCACCGCTCTTCATTTGCATTTTGTGCGTTTTTGCTTTGGTCCATTTCGTCTTGCAGCGGCTAAAATAGCGTGGAGACCCAAAGAGATGTAGTTGTTTATCAACAGGTGGGACCCTGGGCTGGTTGAGGTTTCACTGTTGCACGCACATTAATTATTTACACATAGACGTTATGAAAAATACTAACAACAGAGTGGCGGAGCGGGGAGAACCTGAGACGCACTGACGCGTGTTGATACTGTTGTAAGAAAAACCTCGGAGTCATGTTGAGCTGCTCCCTCACTGTTTTTGTTTTCTGTGTTTGTTTTCCCCTCCTATAACTGTTTTCTTCTTCATGGTTTATATATTTATAAATGGCCTATTTTCATTTTTAACATATAAAAATATAAAATGCTCATTTGCAGATAGTTAGCAATCTGAAGGGAAAAGATATGGAATCACTATATGTTGGACATCATGCACAAGAACAACGAAAAAGTTGCATAACTGTTTAAACGTTTTCCAAACTCATTGCTGCACAATAGGTTGAATTGCATTCAACACGTTTAAAACATACAGTGGTCCTTCATTTCCATAAGCATATTCAGCAATAGTGCATTCCTTAGCTTCAATTTTAATAAAAGAGGCACTTGCATTTTGTATGAGATATGGGGAGCCGACTTGTGTGCTGTCCAAAAAGGTCTCTCTGGGGACCAAGAACAAAAGGCAGAACTGGGCCATAGTTTCCATCTGCTGTCTCGGGGAGAGATGGGGAGAGGGTGGAGGCTGAGGAGATCATGGGCTGATAGACAGCATAGTAAGTCTGCATATAAGCATAACTTGGAGGAGGATGGGTTGTTTGAGAAAACATTGATAAATCTGAAATCGATTATTTTCTATTCAAGTCAGCTGTAACCACAGATCTGACTTTGATCTTTTACATCTTTTTTCCTAAATTAGCCTGAAGGCCTCTCTTCTCATTAACCACTGCAGCCCTGAACTGTAGCATAACCTGTGATGGTCACAAACAAACACACGATGCTGCAGTGATGCAAGGAGCACCTGTTGCATTGAACGCTCCAACTCACACGTGCCATTAATAGTTAATAAGTTTCAGTGGAAGTCCTTACACACAGCTCTACTAGCTGCAAAAAATAACTACAGGAGGTGTTTACATCACAGGGAAGGAAACAAATAACAAAAATCCAACTGCACCTAATACAAGATGAATGTTTGGTATGATTACAACAGACAGTATTGTTGAGATGTTTAAAATGTCAAATGTTTAATAAAAATTAACATTTATTTACTTGTGAGTGACTACAAAAAGCATAAAGATAACCAATAATAATTTGTTTTTGCAAAAAAACAAACAAAAAAAAACCAAGATGACATTAATTTTTTAGAACATTTATTTTAAAAATGCTGTTTTATTTATAATAAATGGTAAACACAGTGTTGTTTAAATAAACATAAATTTTAAAAAAGGTTTGACAAAATTACAGAAGTCATTTAAAGAACAACTTTTAATGTTTTCCTTTGTACTTTGAGTCGTGTTTACCATTTCTTCTCTTTGTTTCTATGAAGCAGAGACATCCTCTAATTTTAAGAGTTTTTTTTTTTTAAGCTGACATTACATATATTACCAAAATCTAACAGGGACACATAATCAGCTTTAGGTGACCATTTAATTAATAACTCATCCTTTTTTTGTGTGCAAAATTATGCAAAATAAAAAAGGATCCTCTGAACAAACCACCAATTTTACCAACTTTATACAGCAAGTCTGTTACATCCAGTACTCATCTCAAACTCAGCAGAACTACAAACATGGAAAAAAGCAACATAAAATTTATTGCACAATTAACTTGGTTACATTATTCCTGCAAGTGAACCTTCACAACCTTGCACAAGAAAAGCATCATGAACTGTTTTAGGCAAAGTACAGTCCTTCACAGAGTGAATGCAGAGGAAGCATGTTTCCATAGACTTCAGAGTCACCATTTAAGCTGCCATGCACCGTGAAGAAAATTGCACCAACAGAAAACCCACAGAGGGAGAGTTATTAGGCAGATTCCACAAAAACTTGTCTCATCCAATCCGAGACTGTTGAGGAAAAACTCCAAGCTTTTTTTCCCTACAACTGTGCAAATGAACCAGAAAAAAGATCAGTCTCTAAAGAATTGATGCAAAAAATGTAGGCTAGAAGTACATTATGACAAAATGATGGCACTGCCTTTTATTTTGAAAGACATCCACCGCTTGGGGCTTTACATCCTCCCACAGAAAGAGGTGTTAAACTATTTTGACAAAACACATCCTGTGGGGTTTCTGTGATGACAAGCCGCTCGTCCCTTGGAGCAAGTTCAACTGCAAACAGACACACACACACGCACACACACACTCAGTGCCGCACAGCTTATACACACGGTTGGAAGGAAGAAGATCATTTATCTCTGCAGTTCTCTCCATGAAAGCCATCTATGGGTGAAGCAGGGTCTCCCAGGGCTTTGTTCTGGGCAGGGTTCAGCTCTTTGTGTCCACCACCTTCAAAGCAAATGTACATGAACACGAACATGAGGCTTCTTGGGTAACCGTCCCATTGAAGAGCAGCACAATAGTGCTACCAATTATCCACGGTGCTCAATGCTCCTGTGGAATCAGTTACATGGCTTTTTATGTGTTTCTGCATGTGTGTGTGTGTCTAAAAAGGAGTGTGTATGGTAGATTTGCATGTGTTTGACAATGTAAAGCTTTGATGCGTGCGCAGGTATCTTCACAGATGTGTGATTGTGCATTAATTTCTGCATGCCTGTTACCCAAAACTTTGATTTAATTTGTACTTTTTTACATCTTGTAGTTTTATGCGCTTTTTTCACAACATGTGCTTTGAATTTCTGTATTATATTTTGATTGGTCAGTTAATTTTTAATTACACATAATTTATTCAAATAACAATAGATAGATAAACAAAAAACCTTGGAGGTGATATAATGCAGCTAAACGTTCAAACAGAAAACAGTTCCAGTCACTATTAGCAGCATCAGGTTACAGAGAACTTCCAAACTTGTCAAAGTTATTTAGAGTGAAGACCTTCACCCAGGCTGTTCTCATATGTAAAAAGAAACCTCCAGAAGCATCGGAAGTGATTTGGCTTGAGGTGAACTTCAGTCTCTTGGAGTGTGTGTGAGCAGGTTGAGTGTGGAGAGGGGAATCAGTTCTTATAGCATGTTCATTTATGCCCTTTGACAAACATGAATGTTTGCATGTCTCCTTTTCTCACAACCTGTTCATGTGACGCCTGTTATTTCTAACACACGTAACCCAAAGCTGACATCCACCTGAAACACGTGTACAGTAAGAGCGCGCACGCGTGTGTGTGTGTGTGTGTGTGTGTGTGTGTGTGTGTGTGTGTGTGTGTGTGTGTGTGTGTGTGTGTGTGTGTGTGAGAACATGAAACCTCATGGCAACGATTGAGTAACCAGTGTCACTAACCCTTAACAAAACACGTTTTAACTAGAAGTTAAAGATAGTGTATGAAAAAGTTCAAGAAAATTCAAGTAAAGGTGAAAATTTAGTTCAGCGTTCACATTTTCATACAGCTGTATCTGGATCTGGGGTTGGGCTTTGAGCAAAGAGCCAAGATTAGACTGGAGGTAGAGATCAAAGTTAGACCAACGCTCAAAAACAAGAGAATTAATGAAATAATATAGCAAATAATCAGTAAAAAATTGTTAAACTGTCTGGAAATCAGCACATGTGGTTACATCACTCAAAAATATTAAACTTTTTGTAGTTTTTGTTGCCTTTTTTATGCAGTTTTCTGGTTACACCTTCTTGGATTGTTGGATTGAAGCATCCTCCTGTTTCTTTCCAAACAATAACTTCTAAATAGTGTAAAAGTATTCACATTTAAGTATGTGTTACTGCTGATCCAAATGTCAGTCATAAAGCTGAAGGTCAAAATGTTCAACCTTTCTTCTGTGTTGGCTGGTGGCTTCATATCTGTTAAATATAATTCCTGCAGGTACAGAAGACGCTGGTCCTGAGGAACAATTTGGTTTCTGTTCTTAAATATCTGTTGCAACATTCACTGTTAATTCTAAAGCTTGTATCAAACTCTATATGCTCAGTAAATGCATTTAAGTGGCTCATCAGATTATGTATGAATCAAATTCTGTCCAATTCATTTCCTTAAAAATCCAGCAGCTTGATTCTGTTCTACCTATTCTTTCAACAACTGGACCAGCACCTAAATGTACTTATCAAACCCCTACAAAGCATCATCTCTATGGATGATATGGGGTGTTTTGCTCAGTCTGACACATCCATATTTAAAATCGAATGAGTTCTGTAAACTAATTTTAAATGTATTGCATGTTTGACATCTGAAACTGGAGCGCTACAAAGGCAACGATCATGGGACTCAATGGCTACAGACATGTCTTCTGACCTCTTAAGTCTTTTGAGCACCTTGTCTTGTCTCACCTTAAAGACATCACAGGCCCTCTCCTGATCGCCTACAGTTTAGAGCTAACAGATCTGTATGACACTGTAAACATGGTCCTGCACTTCATCCTGCAGCATCTGAACTCCCTAGGATCATATCTTAGGATATTGTTTGTGGACTTCAGCTCAACTTGATCATCCCAGCTCTGCTTATAGCTCTCTGAGCTAAATGTGCATGACTCCATATGCAGGTGGATTACAGATAAAACAGATGGACATACAGCAATTCATGAAGCTAAGGCAGCATTTCACAGACTTTCAAACCATCAGTACTGGAACACCCCAGGGCTGTGTCCTCTCTCCTCTATTCACACCAAAAGCTACACATCCGGTCTCCGGTCTGTTCAGCTCCTAAAGTTTGCTGACGACACCACTCTAAATGGACTCATTTTACTGTCATCACTCAGGAGGTCAAGTAAGAGCAGAACATCAGCTCCCTCACTAAAAATGCACAGCAGAGGCTGCATTTCCTACAGCCTTTGAACAAAATGTAGCTCTCTGTGAAGCCGATGGTGAACTGAAAAGGTTCCAGTTCACCAGAACCAGGATCTTATAGTACCGGAGAAGTTTACTCCCCCACAGCTGTCAGCCTGCTGAACAGTACCCCAAATTCCCCAGTGTGAACTCCCATTCCAACCCCTTTGCCACACACACTCTCTCTCATACCCATTCACATTCAACATACTCTTAGTGCTGTAAATGTTCTTTATTGAACATGGCAATAACACGTTTCTGATTCTGACTGCCAGACAGATAAACATCTATCTTGCATTGTCGGTCTGCAATTTTGTGTTGCAAAACCATTTATTAAATTATGAAATGCGAAATAAACTCGAGTCCTTTGCAGTCATAGCGTTGTGGTTAAGGTGATGGGGTGGTCATGGTTAACTACATCTCTCCTCTCTGATCTCCTCTCTTGTCCTTCCTAGACCCATTGTACAGTTGCCCTTGCAGCTCTCCTTTCAGCTAGTTGCCCTACTCAGGTGGAGGATACAGTATATTGAGGGAGATTTTGCTTGTATTTGATTCCGCTTCCTTTCAGAGAGGCTGAAAGCCTGGCCTCCATGCCGCCCCCCTCCTCCCTCACCCTCCCTGTTCTGTCCAGTTCCCAGGGGACCCCCACTCTCTCCTGGGCTGGTCTGGGTGGAGCGGCCTCTGAGTGGGGCAAGTAGGGAACAGACAAGGGTATCACTTACAGCCTCCCCTCCTACACTCGCACAGCACAGAGAGTACAGACACCAACAGGGCACCCACTTATCAAGCCCGTCTGCATCCCACACAGGAACTTAGACAAATGGTTCATGCGCACACTTACGTGCACATATACGTAGTGTATCATTTTTGTCTACTTCAACCTGTCCGCTCAGTCCCTGATCGAGGCGGGAGGCAGATCACAAAAACGCTGTGGAAAATCACTGCAATCAGTTTAGATCTGGTGACTAAGAGTGACGCATGAGTTTATATAAAGAAAAGGGGGAAATGAATTCACGAAAACAAAAGCGTACCTAAAATTACAGAAAAAGGACCCTTCCTGCTACATATTGTGTACTGACCCTTATGGGGCCTGTCTGTAAACAAGATAAAATAAGGGTTTAGTTCAGGGCTACAACTTTAAGCTTTTAACACCTCAGAACAACTTCATAGTCAACTATTTTATTTAAACTTTATGTCTAAGTTTTCCTTTAGCTAAACTTGATATTTCACCAAATTGCTCAAGCTGAGATAATTTCAGAAAATCTATAGAAAAATGTTGCTGGGTACATGTTTTGTCGGTGGCATTTTTCTTCATATTTTTAGGGAAATGCATCATTTCACACCACCACCCACTCACTTATGTATTTATCTGGTACTATTTTTTAAATGTACAGCAGCAGGACATATTCAGAAAAAAGAATCCCCGTCTTGGACCTTGATCCTTTTGACAGTTTTAACCCTGATTCTGTTGTCTGGGCTTATATTGACTCATGAATAGAATTCTATAGATCCCAAAATGAAGGATTTTACCAATAATTAAGTACTTATTGCAGAATTTAATCAGTCTGGATTCAAATCAGATCAGAACATTCCCAAATCATGACATAACTGGCAGAGAGTGCAGGAGATTAGATGTTAAAGTCTTTTTGTTCATATTTCTTGTGGGGTGTATTTTAAAGTAAAGAAACACATAATCCTGCTGGAGGAGAACACCGCTGACGTAGACAAAGCTGATAAATTCTTGATTTTCTTCAAATTTCAGTGTTGTATCAAGTTTTGTTGCTTTATAACTTTCGCCCTCATTCTTTTTGTCTTATTTTCTGGTAAGAATCAACTTTTATAGCTATCATAAACCATTTTCTGGCTAACTTTCTGTTGGCTGTCCTTATTTCCCTCCTTCCAGATTCTTGTAGCAGTGTGCCTGCTTTCACACCATTAAGGGCGCATCCACATCCTCCTCACAGGGGCAGGAGGTTGGGGTGATGGTGGGGGCTCCTGTGGAGATCAGTGACGCCTCACTGACCACATCAATCAATCATTATCCTTCCGACCACCTCTCTCCCACTTCCTTTTGTCTCTCTCCGTATGTATCAGTCTCCATATCTCTGTGTCTCGCCTACACAACTTTAATCTCTGTCTCATCGCTCTTTCCCACACTGACATGGGAACCACTCATCGTAAAAACACAAAATTGTTGTGTTGTTGTTCTTAAACAATTCATCACTGGGGCCCATCTCGGAGCTGATGTTGTTTTCCGACATTGTTTAGAGTTAATCACTTTGAGAGGTGTTCTTAATGCATCATTTGGTCCTTTAAAAAAAACTTTTTCTTCACATTTTCAGGGTAAATCTTGATACACGCATCACTCGTTTGCCTAACCTGGCCATAGAGCTTGCACTCTTCCAGAAAAACTCTATACTTCTTTTCATAATGAGGCCAACTCTACAAAATCTGTAAAAGAAGTGAGACAACAAAAGAGATTGGTTGAACTTGCGCTCCTTGTATGGCACAGGGGTTTTGTTCCTGCATTGCCCTCATGGGAGGTCATGTACTATGACACGAAATGTGTCCCTTGGATTGCTGTAATGATATGGGCCTTTTCAGAACCTCTGCACAACATAGATAGCCTAAAAGGTCAGTCTGCACACCCAAAAAATCTTAGATTTTACTTCAAGCTGGTTTTGCTATAAGAAACAACTCATATTTGTTGATTTTTGATCACTTTCCTTTTTTTGGTTTGTCTCTTATGAAAGTAAAGTAACCCTTAACAGCTCATTGGACCTGCATTTAGATATACTGGAGAATTTTGGAATCTAAAAATCTGAAAAAATAGAAAATTGCAATGTTACTTTGGGTTTTTTCAAGGCTTTTTATGAGAATTAGAACATACCAGAATATCTCCAATGAAAAAGTGTATTTCTATTTAAATAAAACAAATAAAAATTATCGCCTTTTTCTGATTTTTGTCGCCAAACCTGCTACTACACCCCTTTCAACTTCTGCATTGTTTTTTGTTATTCTTCCTTTTTTATCTCACCTTTCTGTCTACATACCAACCTGTCTGCTTCTCAGTGTGCCTTTTTACCTCTGAGCCTGTCTGTCTGCCAGCTAAGAAAGGTCAGCACTAAATGGGCTGTGTATAAACAATGTTCCCAGGACAGGGACAGCCAGTGTCCCACAGAGGTCCCTCCATCTCCGCATGTCTCTAGCAAACCTTAATCATCTGCTCTCCTCTTGTCATTTTTTTTGCATTCATTACTGATTTTACTTCCATTTTCTCCTCTTCTCCTGTTTTACTTTTTTCCATCACTTTTTTCCACCAACTTCTTCTGTCTCCCAACTTCCACGTCTGTCTCTCCCCTGCCTTCTTTTCCTCCCCGCCCCATCAGTCTCCATCAGGAGGAACCTAATAGGAAATCAAAGATTCTGGTGGAAGAATGGAGCAGGGCTTAGCGTTACTGTCCCCTGGGCCCTCTGCTGAAAGACCAGTGCAGAAAAGACTCTATACTGGCACTGTGGAGGGGAAGGTTAATGCAGCAGATAGTCTTTCCTTGCTCTCTTTCCATCTCTTTATTCTTTTTCCTCTCAGAGACACACTCTTTCTCTTTTGTGACTGTCTTCCTTTCTTGCTGCCTTTTATTTGCTTCAAAATGCACACACTCGCTAGGTGCTAGTTAAAGAAAACAGTGAATAGCACAGTATGTATGGCTGCACCTGTCTAGATGGTGTGGAATGAGGCTGAGTTTGCAACTTGCATCCGTCCTTTGGGATGTAGTGTGTATAGTTGTGGAATGAAGTGTGTGTGTGAGTCACCCTCTGCTCTGCAGAGAACGCACCCCTGCCCTTCAAAGCACACTGCCTACGTGAGGCAATTGACTCTATTGCCCCTGTGAACTCAGGTACGACCGCCTTTTCAAGCATGTCAAGAGATGTTTGCAAAGGATGCAGCACCTTCTCCCTGCATGCTGGACGATGCTTCACATCAGCTGAGTAGATGGCTAATTTTCCAAACAAACCACTGCTGGAAATAATTTTCTTCTGTTCAAAAATTATTTTAAAAAATTTGAATAAACCGATAGCATCCCAGATGTGTCAATATATTTGGGATCAACGCAAACCAGAGTAAAGAAATTGTGACCTTCTGACTTTTACTTTTGAAAAAGAAAATTCAAGTATGAAAATGTCAAAGTAACAAGAAGGACATGATTGAAAGATGAACAATTTTTCTATTCAAAAGATTCCTTTACACAGAGGATAAAACCACTGAACAAGCTAATTCATTTTGCATAGTCAAAACTGTTGATTGGGTTTGAATACAGTTTCTAATAAACATAACTTTTGTCCCACTCATTGTTCTAATTCAGCAGAATTCATGATTCCATCAATTACAGCAAGTTGTCCAAGTCCTGAAGCAGCAAAGAATCCCCAGACCATCACACTACCACCACCATGTTTGACTGTTGGTCTCAGGGGCGGTTCTAGGGGGGGCCAGGGGGGGCCTGGGCCCCCCTGACAACAAGCTTGGCCCCCCTGTGGCCCCTGCTAAGTGCTGAGTTTTTTAGATTGTGCCCCTCTAAAAAAGCAGCTGGACCCAGCCTGCAGGCCTTGGTCTAGAACCGCCACTGGTTGGTCTGATCAGGGTTTTCTTAAATACATATTTAATTTTATTCCAGATGTAATGGGACACACATCTTACAGAGAGTTTCAGTTTTGTCTCCTGAGTCCACAGAATAGTTTCCCAAAAGCACCAAGATGTTTTTTTTTAAACATGAGACAGGTCTTTGGATGCATTTTCGTCCCGTCTCTGTCTAATTGCTGAATTATCCCTTCTGACCATAACCTTAACCAAGTGAGATCTGCAGTGCTTTAAACATTACATGAAAGCTGCATTTTATATTTACTCAGGTCACCTTTGTCTAATATTGAAATTGGTTTGCTGACCTGAAACATTTCAGTGTGTCAAAGAGAAGAAACCTGTAGGGGTGCAAATACTTTCACAGCACTGTTTATGTACAAACTCTATTTAATAACTACTGCAAAGCCACTTGATGAGAGACTTTGAGTCTCATTGCACGCCAAAACAGATGTTAACATGTGGTAGTAGTTTTTAAAATCAGGTTAAAAATGCTTTCATACATTAACATATGTCATTAAAAGATAATCAAAGGTCCCTGCTCTGAGGGTATTCTGCTTTTCTTTGATTTTATTGTTTTAATTATAATTTTTAAACATGTTAGCATCACAACATCACGAATGCTCTTCTTATACACTGCTGAGTTTTACATTTTAAGTTGACTATAATTCACTTTGATGATCTTAACACCTAAAGTTTATATCTGTGCTTTGCAATTTGTTTGTACAATGCATTGTGTTGGCATGTGATCATCGTGCATTATTGACAATGTGTCAAAAGACTGGTAGAAAATGTCATGTGAAATTCAGGGACATGTCCAGAATCAGTTTTCGATTTGGCATAAAGATCAGCTCAAGCCTCAGAAACCTCAGAAGTCAGTATGTTTGTTTGAAGTTGCTCAGGTGGAAATAAATATGTATTTTATAATTAAAGCCAAAATGCATAAGAGGAGTAGGTTGTCACTCATGGGAGAAAATCCATTTGCAACATATTTTAAATTCTATATTTTGTCGATTCCCCCCTTAAGGCTGCACACCATCCACCTGCCCTCTGCAGTCCCCCACAGTAGAGTTCAGATTCTTGGAAGGTGTTGGGTGTCTACAGTGTCACAACTAAACAAAACCATTTGAAAACAAAGTGGGCTCGTGAATGTGCCGGCGCAATCCGACCCCTTTCCTTTTGTGACCGTAGAGAAAAACGGCCTCTCAGAATCAGGGGGATGGAGGGCGGGCGAGGGGAGGCACGCTATTTCAATCCGCAGGTTACCCATATCCGCCCACTCAGACCCACTCCCACTGCCTCCACTCCACCCCACACACACCCACACTGTTAAGTGCACCCTCCAAAAGTCAACATGCTATGTGAAACAGAGCAGGCTGTGTTACAGTATCGCCGCATTTCTTCCCCCTCCCTGTTTAGCCACTTTCATTGGTTATAATCTAAGTGATGGTGAAAAGAATCAAAAGATGTGAAAATCAGAGTATTTGCTGCTCAAATAAGTAACTGGAGTGGACGTGATTATCAGTATGCATAATTAAGCTCTGATTTTACAAATCGACATCGAGAGTTCAACAAGAAAATAACCCCATGATACTCTTTTCAGTCGATTAAAGCCAGTGAATTCACTCATTTTGGTCCTTCTGTCAATGTTTTCTGCAGCTTCCTTTGGGAATGAGTGATGTAGAAAGCGGTGCTCACAATAGGCTATTGCACTATGGCTCAAACTCGTTTTATACCACAACAACATGTCCCCTTGAGAAATGATTTAAGTGTACCGAATAGAAAGGTGTAAAATATATAAAAGCAGGCAAAAATATCAATTTTCTATATGCATAAGCTTCCTGAGCAGTGTCACGTCCCCAAGGGCTTCATTGGACTACTGCAACTTCATATTAAGTATCCACTTGAGGAAGATGTTATTTACCTCACAAAAAGATCTTATCACCATCACCCCTGAAAGTGAGACAACTCTACACCCTTTACAATGTCATACATCCTTATAAAGTTACATTTTCTTTTTATGAAAACATGTCATTTGGTCATAGAAGTCCTTACCATGTGCACGCTGCATTGTTTCAAGCAAAGAGGTGATGGAGGAGAGGCGGGTTGAAAACACTGTGAGGACGGATGCTTTAAAGAGATTTTTTTGGGCCATTTTCCAATGTTCTTGTATAGGGGTTTGTTTATTTAATACTATAATATACTGCACCAGAAGTACTTTACTAACTGCTGCAACATTAAGCTAATTCCTCTTCACACAATACACAAGTAGACACGTCATCCGTCTTGTCTCTTCTGCTGATTATGGGAAAGTAATACCCTCAGTTTGTGTGTGCATGTGTCAGCGTGATGAACTGTCTGTCAATCGGAGTCTGAGTTAATTATTTTGTCGCCCCGCTGGGTGTTAGTGTGTGTTGAGAACTCTGACCTGGAGGGCTGAGGTCGGGAGACACACACACACACACACACACACACACATGCACTAGCACACACATTCTTCCCTCGGAGAGAGAAGAGATCCAGTCTGGATGGTCCATTAGCCACTAGACTTGAGTGTGAGGTTTTAGCTTGAAGAATGCATTTGTGCACACATCCCTCTGTGACTAAAACAGCTGATGGTAGAACTCTAGTTTAATTGTATTTTTTGATGCTGTGTGCTTTCATAGTTTGTTTGTTTGGATGCAGCTGCAAGATAAAATGCTGGGTGAGTTTGATTAATAGAGACCAAGATCCAGAACTCTCATGGCACAAAAAAACAACGCATCCCCCTTCGATGTCTGTGTTTGGTCAAAGTAGACAGAAAGTAGAAAATACTCATTGTACTGTTAAAACACTGCAAGATCCCAAGTACAGAAGATTATTTTAGCCAAGCTGATGCTCTCACTACCATGGTTTTCTTTGTGCTTAGTCACTCACAGCCACTTCAGGTGCACCTTGCTTGTATCAGTTTAGACCCATTTTTATCTTCAGAACACGATAGCATCGTACAGTGGCTGCAGATTTGGAGCTGGGCTGAAATGAGCATGAACTCATTGTCATGTTCAAGAAACCAGTTTGAGACTATCTAAGCTTATAGTGGCATTATCCTGCTGGAAGTTTAGTCTACTGTGGTCATAAAGAGATAAACGTGGTCAGCAACCATTTTCAAATAGGCTGTGGTGTTTAAACGATGCTCCGTTGATATTGACACCATTAAACCTCCAGCAGCAGCCTGGACTGTTGAGACAAGGCAGGATGGATCCCTGCTTTCATGTTGTTGACACCAAATTCTGAGCCGAGCATCTGAATGTTGCAGCTGAAATTGAGACTCATCAGACCAGGCAGCATTGTTTTCAGTCTAGTTGTACATTTTTGGTGATCCTGTGTGAATCGTAGCCTCATGTTCTTCCTGTTTGTAGCCGACAGCTCCTGCTGTGGTTTTCTGCTATAGTCCACCTCTTTGTAAGAGATGGTGTGCTTCAGACTTTTGTTGGAATAAGTGGTTATTTTTCAGCATATGTTGCATTTCTATCATCTCTAACCAGTCACTCTGACATCAACAAGGCATTTTAGTCAACATAACTGTTGCTTTTCCCAGCCGTTCTTTGGTTGTGGGTGAAAATCCCAGTAGAACAGCCATTAGTGCCTGTCTGGCACGTCGTCTTCGCCACGTCTAGATGCTTAAACGTATTGGCTGATTAGCTATTTGTGTTAACAAGCTTTTGAACAGGTGCACCTAATTAGATAGTCAGCGATAGTCCTTTTGTGCAACAGCAGAGTTGCTGTGTCTTTGCTGTCTGCCATGCATTTATTGTAAACTGACCCCACTGGCTGCAGCCATATTGAGCACAGCATCAGCAGGCTGTAACAAACCTGATCTAATACATACCACAACAGTGAATACACAATAGCAGAAAGCAATTGTTTTTAATATCATCAACCCCCCAAAACCCTTCACTTCATTGTCCCACAGGGAAGAAATAAAAAGTGTGTACAATAACCAGCACCTACATGTGTCTCACTCCATAAGCTCCTCCACACACACTGTGAGCTAAATTGATGGAGAGTAGCCCAGGAATGAAAATTAAAACACTGTCACCTTGTTTCTGAAGATGAAATGCCGAGTAAAAGAAAAGGGGAGAGAGGTCTGATCGGATTAGCAGCCGACACAATCGCATCGTCACAGATTTGCCTCTGTGCTGTAAATGTGATTGTGGGCAATAACGTGTCGATTAGGGAGCCTTGGCTGGACTATTGGAGGCTTTATGTGAGGCTGCAGAGGAGGCGATTAGATTAGCGAGTGCCGGTGTGAGGAGACCTTTGGGAGAGAGAGTGAATACTGATGAGAGGGTGCAGAAGTTGAGTAGTAGTGTTCATTTCAACATGTTGAAATAGGAAATATTGGGAGAACTTACTGGGGAATTAATTTTTTATTTTAAAACGTGCATGTTTTCATACATGTTATTACTTGCAGACATGTTTTATACCCAATTACTCTGTGACCCAAAAGACTAGATGTCTGAACGCAACTTTGAAGTTGGCAGCTTCCATAAAGGAATGTCACGGCTGCATTTTAATCACATAAAGGAAACATGGGAGTACTTCCTCTGTTTGAGACCTACAAAACAGCTACAAAAAACCACTGTATGAATCCTTTCCTTATTATGTAACATGAACAGAAAATAAATCTGAGCAGTATGGGAAGCAGTATTTTTTCTTGCTTTGATAACCATTTTCAGACGTGTCCTCTTATATTTACTGTGTTAATATAATTTCAAACGGGCAATGCCTGTCATATGACAAGTTACGTGGTTAAAATAATGTCAGCATATGTTTTCAGTCTTGTTGTGAGGTTTGTGCACATTCAAAACATGAAGTTTTACTACAGTTTCAAGAGAGAAACCCAATATATTTTAATATTCTTACTATTATGTTCTGCATCGACTGTAGGAGCATTCATCATGAAGCAAACTTTAAATAGGTTTCAATCTAATTAAGTTAAACCCATGCATTAAACTTGGAATTCTCTTTGAAGAATAATTTAATGTTTCCTTACATTTAATGTGGCCTTAGTTGATCAGAGTGACCAGAAAATGCTGTATAACAAAACCACCAAATACACTTTAACAGTTGGTTAAATATTTACAGTCATCCATAGTTTTCAAATTTGTTTTTCTTTCAAAGTTTAACATTTCTTTAAAGCTCCTTCCTCCATCTGTCTCCTCCCAATGACCAAAAAAACAGACCTCTCTGATTTCAACCTTACAAATTGTCTTATCGGTCAGCGAGCCGATTGGGGCGAATGAAAACATGACCTTCTCAGAAGGAGAGAAGCCCAGATACACTGATCAGGACTGATAAAAACTCAAGGAAGAGGATACGGCACAGCCACAGTGACTTATCTCCGGGCACACTGATCAGCAGCGATAAAGGAGTACGAGGATCAGGGGGAACAGCGGAGTGGCAAACAAGCACCATTAGAGTTATTCTATTCATACCTGGAGAAAAAGGGAGAGAGGGTGGACCGTTAAGTGGCTAACAAGAGCCATTAGCTCTAACCAGACGTTCAGAGTGGCGGCTGGCAGACAGACGAATGACTGACTAGCTTGCTGACTGACAGGAATGGAGACGGATAAAGGGACTGACAGAAAAAGACATCAATATCTGAACATTTGGATAGTTGAAGAACCCAGTTTAGATTAATTAGGTGTTAGCGTGACTACAAATGAAAATTACATGTTTGATTTGCTTTTATTTATTTATTTATTTTAGACATCTGAGTTCCTTCTCCAAACTGCCTGCAAAGAAGGACGTTGATACGGAAACTGCAGAACAATCATTCACTAAACCATTTTAACTGGGTCTTTTCAGATGAAAATAAACAGGCTGATCATGTATTCCTTGCTGTAGATGTTTTTCATGAGCTGAGATCAAAACTGCTGACCTGATGTTGATTCAAGTCTAATGAAATAGGTTTTCAGTTACTAAATCATCTAAGGAACAAGACGTTTCTCTGTTTTTGCTGAAAGTTTTATGTTCTTGCCCCTTCATAAGTAAAACTAACTCATGTTGTACTTTATTTTACATGGACACCATTCAACTGTTATGTAAATTCACAGATTGTTATAAGTTATCAAAGTTATAAAAAACAGGATTACTCTGTTCCTATTCCAACCTGCATGGGCCTTGAGGATGGTAGTGTTACGTTTTAGTGCTGCTTCTTTGCCATTTTTGTGTCTTTCCTCTAATAATACGCAAAATGCATCAAGTGAAATGTGCAACCTTTTTGTTGTTTGTGTGTAACCACCTTACTCCAGAAAGCAGGCTGTGAACATCTGGACTAATATTTGAGATGAGCGCTGTTTAATTAGTCCCTCTTCCAAATCACAATCCCACTTTTGTTGTTGTGTTGTATTGAATATATAATGGTTATGACCTACAGATCCCACAAACTAGTTACCTGGCTGATGAATTTCTCTAAATTTGAAAGCTGAGACATGAAAACACCACGCACGCAGCTACCGGTAATTTACTTCTAATGATGTTCAGCAAAAGTATCTCTAAATGTATTTTGATTTCCAAGAAAAAAACACTTCATTGCAGCAGAATTTAGTACAAGTTTGTAACTGTTTTCAGGATGAATGCTGAAAAAGGAGCGATTCCCAAGTATTTAAATAAACAAAGACTATTGGGGAGAAAGAAAAATGAGAGCGAAAAGTTAAACAGTGCTAAAGGATGTGATCTGAGAAAAAAAAAACACTTTTAAACAAATGAGGAAGATGCAAAGGAAAAGGGGTAAAGGTAGAACAAGTTGGAGTAAATTTCCTCTTTACTTCATGCCTGGCTGCTTGATGGAGGAAGGAGAGAGGGGATGTGGGGAAGAATAGAGGGTCATGTTAGACAGTGGGGGCTTTGTTGGCACTTATCAGCCTGATGGCAAAGCACTGGACCCAAAGAGGAGACACAGTGAATAGAAACGGACATAGGTGTGTGTGTTTCTCTGTGTTGCTGTGTATGCGTGTTGGACTGGGGATGTGGTGGAGGATGAGGAATGAAAGATAAGAGGAGGATGCAAATAGAGATTGAACATGGAAACTGCAAGAGCAGAGCAGGGGGAAAATGGCAAACACAATGAGCAGAAGCATAGTAATCTTTAGATCACTTCCCCGATCTGAATGCACGTTCAAGAGGACAATTTAGGGGAGAAAAGATGGAAGAAAGAAGTTTAGGAGTGCCAACAATGAGTGAGAAGGTCAAGGAGAGGAAAATGATACGAGGAGAGAAAATGCAAAGTAGAGGTAGGAAAGGATCAGAGAAGATTGAGTTACTCAGCTTAAAAGTGATGTCCATCTATAGTCAGTACACTGACACATCAGCCTTACCATGAGGAAATTTTTTTTTTTTTTACCCAACCTCTTAACAACACACACACACACACACACACACACACACACACAGCCAGCAGCAGCTCCCAGCAGTGATCCTGCTGAGAGAGGTCATGTCAGACATCAGCTCCCGTCGCGTCACTTCTTTTTCTCCCACTATTCAACACAGCTGAGGCTGTCATCACCCTAACCCCCCCACCCTGCAAAAGGCCCAGACACTGGCCCCTAACTTTCACGCAGACACAAACATATTTATGATGTACACACATTAGTCAAAATGCACGCACACACTCATTCGCAAGCCTCATCAAACACATTTAGATGCATCGCCTTCCCGGAGGAGTCCGGCTCCCCGCCGGTGCCCAGCAGCGGGGGTGCTGATCTTGTGCTGACATTCCCATCTCAGTCGCTTTGACCTCCTTTACCAGGTCTCAGATTAAAGCAGCCAGAACACACACACACGCACAAAATCTCTCCCCATCATATGTCACCACTAATCCGCTATGAAAAGTTACCACTTTGTGATTCTGGTTTCTTCTTTCCTGCCTAAGGTCTCTTTTCTTCAGACAACTTTGCATATGCTTAAGAAAGTTTGCTCTGTCCTGTGAATACCTTCGTAAAGGTCAAGTGAATCTGTGCAAAATCTCTACATAAAAGTTTATGTAAATGCAAGCTGCTCTCAACTATTAGATTGTAAGTGAATGAAACAACAACTAAAAGAAACCCCTAAAGTGCTGAAGTCCAAAAAAATAAAACCATATCAAGCATCCATAGTTTGCAATCTACAAGCAAAAGTAGATTATTTGGTCTCTGATTGACTGGCAAGCATACTGTTCTATTAATTAAAATCAGACACTAAACTCTCGGCAGTTTAAGAAGTAGAACAATAAATCAATGTCTAAATAACAGAGATGTAATTTGGCATCATTTCATTCAAATGTTTGCAGACAGGAGGACAATGCAAAGGCATGCATAGCCAGCAAAGCTCTGTCTGAATAACGTTTTCTAAAGCGACCTGGGGAACAGTCATTGTCCTCCTGTCTTCCTGCACGTCTCCTTCTGCTTAATTAAAACACTGAGATAACGTGTCAGACCCAAAAAAGTTCCCTGATTTCTTTGGTCACTGAAAGCAAAAGGAATCATAAAATATTTTAATCATCTAGCACGCAAAAGCACATCTTCCCTTTCAGTTGTGATCGTAAATGAGAGTAATTTGCGAAAAAAGAAGTAAATAAATGGAAGAGTTCCATTTAAACTAGATGTGATTAATTTGGTGTGATTGAAGAATAAAAACTACAGAATAACTCCGAGGAATTTGGCACTGACAAAGCTTCGTTTGACTGATGTTCTGTAAGGCCGCCAGGAGGATAAGTCATTGTCTCCCCAGGATCGACGTGTTGTCTCGGCTGCTCTGTGCCATCACCTCCAGCAACATGGGATGTCTACCCTGCTGTTTCTCTTTGCTGGTAGAGAGAGTGAGTGGATACGTGAGTGATGACTAAAACAAAAGCAGCACAAAGGAAGTGTTTGGAACATTTTCTGACAGCAGGTTTGTAAGATTTGAGGGCATCAGGTGAAAAAATGTGAAGCATTTTGAATTAACTTGAGCTTCTTTAAATGTGTGTTGCTGCTGATGACATATTTTGTATTATATTCAGTGTTACATATATAAAGAACTAATCAGTAAATTGACTTTGTAAATAACTATTGAGTTACATTTAAATAACAGAGTAATTTGACCTTGATGGCAATGTAAAGGTTTATAAAATAACAGCGTGAGATGCTATGAAATTTTGGAAACTGAATCCATTTAGGGTGGAAACAATGCGTTTTAATACATGTATGACATAAACTCTATATTTCACCAAACAGAGGTTGTTCAGGAAGCTACCCCTTTGGGTTAAGCAGAAATTATTTGTAACTTTAACAAAGAAATCACTTCAAAATGAACACAAAAAATATTTTTAACTTAAGCATCAACACAGGAAACCCTGAAGGAAATGTAAAGATCTACAACACATAATAGAGTGTTGGTTCACTGAATTACTTTTAGCGATGTACATCATAATATAGGTATGAATCAAAACAAGAATGCATAAAGGAGAAATGCTTAGAGATTACAAAAAAAAAATAGAAATGCTGATAATTGAGTTTGGAAATAACCTAAAATATTGAAAGTACTTTGTTCAATTGAGAATAATTGGGAAATTGATCCAAACTGAGCAAAAAATTAATGATTATTCCAATAAATTGTCTGAGGAAAAAATGTTCAAAATGATTGAGATTGGTATGAATATAAATAATAATAAGTATATCACATAGGGGTTCCATATCATACCATACCAGCTTTATTTATAAAGAACTTTATACCCACAAGACCAAAGTGCTGTACAATAAAATACACAGTCACACGATGCACCAAAAACTTTAATACAATAAAAAAATAAAATCAGCACCATAAACACTGTATTCTCCGTCGTGCATTGGGAGTCCTGTTGATGACAGTAGGGTTTATGATGCCTTGCCTCACAGCACATTGGCATTCTTCAAGGACAGGGAACCAAACCCTTAGAGGACAATAGTTCTGCGTCTTTTTCAATGAACGTATTCATTGGTTCTATCAGTGTTAAGGCAAGAAAAACAAAGATGCTGATGTGGGTTTTGACACTGTACAGATCTGTCTATTTGACGGATTTCTTTGTCCAGTTTTGACCTCATCACTCTGGATTCAGCGTCACAGTTATTTTTAAAATGTTCTTGACCCTGAGGGAGGAACTTTCATTGAGATGGTGTGTGTATGTCTCTACGCATTTAGAGCAGGGGGGGGGGGTTTGCATCCCAGACTTGTTACCACGGTGACAAGGTGCTCCCTGCCGCCGTCGGGTCTCGGCCAAGTTGGGCGCCATAGAGGCTGGGTGGTGACAGACATTGTGACGAGTCTGCTAGGATGCCATGGATGGGTCAAATTTTAAAATTCACATGTACACGGACGTTTGTGCGGAGTGGAGACTTTGTTATGCCATGGAATTAGATCGAAAGGTGCTATGATCATAAACGTACATCATCAACATGTACAGTAGGACGAACAGCTCTCAGCTACCAGTCACTACATTTGCGTGCGTGTGTGTGTGTATATAAATGGTAATGACCCGATTCAACTCTTTTGATTCATGTATCTGCAGTGCAGCAAGCACAACTACTCTTTTGTGTGTGTGTGTGTGTGTGTGTGTGTGTGTGTGTGTGTGTGTGTGTGTGTGTGCGTGTGTGTGTGTATCATTCTCATAAAACATAAGTGTAACAAAGTAAAAATCCAGCATGTATCCTAAATCAAGACACACACTAAACACATACACCCACGCAAAACTTGACTCAGAGACTGGAGAGAAACAAGGAGCCACAGTTTGAGCGTCCTGCTGTGAGAGGTCATGACCCCTATCAGACTCTGTGTCAGTCTGCCTATTGTGTCCTGGGCTGAGCTCTAGCATGCATACACACACACACACACACGATATGCTATAACTTATACAGTCTCCGTGACAATAGTGAGGGCGACAGTAAGGCGGGCAGGAAAGCGCTGTACTGGACGCTGAGGTGTTCTGATGAAAGAGACAAACTAATCATCATAGGATCCTCGCTGCATTAAGCATCGTTTCCCTTTATGATGAAAATCATACACATCTGTAAAACTGGATTAGGACCATTTATATGTTTATGATATAAAAATGATGTGAATATTTGTGTGAAAAAGACTATACTTGTGTTAGCCCAAATCAAGCTAAAAAGAAGTAAATGAAAGTAGCTTTTAGAAACAAACAGGATGTACTTTGTTTCATTGTTTTAAACCGTGAAGTCTTTTGTGACTAAATCAAATGTTGTGCATACATGCTTTTATTGTGAAGGACTTTGACTATTTATCCCATATTTACAACTGTTCTAATGGACCCTTAGAAAAGTAGCATGTCTTATTAAAGACAATCAAGGTTATACATTTTGTCACAATCTGATGTAAAAGAATTACATGAGCATATCAAATTCTACTATCTACAGTGTCGTCCTTGTATGCTAAATTTGGGCCCAGTTTATGTATTTTTTCTGCTTTCATACAGTAAACACAAAGTAGTCCATTTCAAGTATTTACTTTGTTTTAGATGCCAACCAGGTCATATTGTTTTCTCTCCTAACCTGCTGATTTTGGATCTAGATCACTATAATAAAGACTAATACAGTTCTGTGAAAGCACATAACTCAGTGGTTGATTTTCTCTGTATGGGAATGACACTTCACAACAGGCATTAAACGTTATAAGTAGAACTTTACTTTGAAAAGTGCAACTAAAATCCACCTCTCTTGCAAAGAGCAGCTTGCCATTCTAGCATCACTTTCTCTCGTCACAGAGAATCTGCTGCCCTCTTTTGATTAGAGAATGTATGACAAACATTTACTCTAGTTGGCATATTGTGGACATAAGAAATTGTTTGACATTATTAAAATAAAAAAGGGAATTAATTTAATTGCAGGAAATGTGTCACTTTGATTATAATCAATGTAGAAACTATGAGTCTTGGTCATCCAACTGTTCTTCTCTTGTCTCTTGAAGACGTTTCACCTCTCATCAGCTGATTCAGTTCAGAATCATGTTAGAAGTATCTGGCATATGTTGTAGCCAGAAACACTGATAGGGTCATTGAGATTTTCAAGAAAAAAAGAGATGTTCAGTGGTATTTTTTAGAATCACTACTGGTTCTTTTTGCTCTCTTTTGTTTTGATACCTTTGTTTATGGTCACATGAACGAAGTTGGTGAATAATTATAAAGCAGATGCCAAGCTTTTTCTGTTTCAAATGAATTAAAACTAGTTGTTGAAAACAGCTAAAAAAAGTGAGTATTGTCGAAAAATTCAGTATCTTTGTTGTTCATTTCAGAAGGAGAAACCTGTGTATTATATAGGTTTATTACACATGGAATGAACTATTTCAAGCTTTTATTTCTTTTAATTCTGATTAGTATGGCTTAGATGATGAAAACCCAAAATTCTGTACCTCAGAAAATTACACTTTGAAACAGTTAAATATTGGAAATTCACAGCCTACTCAGCTAATTAACTCAAAACACCTGCAAATGTTTCCTGGTCTCTCAGTCCTGGTCAAGCTACGCAATAATGGGGAAGGTTGCCGAGCTGTATCCAAGTGAATTCATAGAAAGTTGAGTGGAATGAAATATTGTGGTAGTAAAAGGCACACTACAGCCTTGAGAGGATTGTCAATCAATGACCCTATCAGTGTTTCTGACTACAACATATGCCAGATACTTCTAACACATGATTTTGACAAAATATTTTCAAGAATTTGGGGGAGCTTCACAAAGCGTGGACTGAGGCTGTAGTCAGAGCACCAAGAGCCACTACACACACACACCCTACACATGGGCTACAAATGTCGTATTACTTGTGTCAAGCCACTCCCAAACCAGAGATTAAACTAGAGACAACCCTGCAGTTGCTGACCACTGGTCTAAACAAAAGAAATTAAAATGGTACTTGACATTAAACTCAGTTCTCACATAAGTGTGAGGCACTTGAAGAGAGTTATTGGCACAAGGGGACTCTTGTTGTAAAGAATACTCTGAATTTTAAGTTTTTCTTTTATTTCATCTTGTTAGCTGGCAGATAATAGCTGCATCTAAATGACCAAAGCTAAATAAACAGAATAAATCTGTTCAATATTTTTGCAGTGATTCTAATTGAAGTTGTTAAGAACTCATTTGATTTGTGGCCATGATCCTTTTCAAGATGTTAGAATAAAGATACTGTAAAACCGCTCTAAAATGTGGATTGTTTTGATCTGGCTCTGCTCCTCACAATGACTCCTAAATTGAACTTCTTAAAAAGAACCAGTGTACTTCAGAAACCTTTGCAGGATCTCGCAAAACAAACTCAGATTTCAAAACAAACTCAGGATTTCACAAAACAAACTCAGGATCTTGCAAAAAATAAAAAATTCCTGTGTCCCCAGAGGGGCTCCGTAGATTTTAGTAAAACACACAGTATTTTTATTTTGATACTGATGTCATACAGTCAGACTGATGGCAAAACAGAGCTACTGAAATACTGTATCAAAGGTGCAATATTCTGTCTTTATTTATTGTACTATTTCATATAATCTCTAGTTTATTGAACTGTCTTTTTATAGCTTTTAACAATTACTTTTATAGACTTTTACTTGTGATAGTTTTATAATTTCTTACTTGTGAGTGTGTTTTTGTGTGTTTTTAAATGACTTGAGTGGCCTCTGCACAGGAATTTCCTATAAGTACCGACTTTTTTTTCTGTCTGTGCATAAATGGCAAATAAAGTTACCTTACCTTACTTTAAAGACTAATGTAAAAAGTGAAAGTCTTTAGCTTCCTGTAAAACATGGCAGAGGCTTTGCCATGGTTTGGTGTTACATTTCAACCAATGGTGTTTAGGTTCACAGAAAAGAGCACTCGGCTTATAATTCAACACGCATTACCAACTATGTAACACCTGGCTGCAAGTTGAAATTTTCAGAATACTAAAACCAAAATCTAACCACACTATCGATGCAGAAACAGCTGACCTGGGCAGAAAACCCTCAATGGGTCACTCAATCAAAAGACAGGCTTCCCCAGAGTGTCAATGTAACTTATCAGAATGAAGTGGGTTTCCTCTATTACTTACACAGTGAAACATGACAGATTTATTAAAGCTGCTCCATTACAGATGCTAATTTCACAGATTATTTCCTCTCTGTGGATAACGAGGTGCTAATTGCACATTTGAAATCAGATGCAGTGGTGTGTAGTTTGGGAGGAAAAGAAACACTGTTTATTATTCATTTTATCCTCTCCACCTTATTGAGAATACTTAATGCTTGTTAAAGCACACACACACACACACACACTCTGGCTAAAGTTTAAATGCCCGACTTGTTACCAACTTGTACCATTTACAGATGTTTGTATTACCCACACAGACTGACAGACTCATAGAGATGATTTATTACAAACTTTGGAAGTTGATGCTGTTGGCTTGCCCTCATAATTGGACTTTATTAGTCCATAATCGTTCTCTTTGGTTTTAATTTTGTCCCGTCTTTGAGTTCAATCTATTCCTTTCTGTCTCTAATAGAAAACCTTCCATGAGGAATATGAAAAACTAAAAATAAACTTTATTGTATTGTTCTCCTATGTTCTTGTCAGTTGTTAATTTATCACTGTTTACAACTTCATTGTTCAATTCCTTGTCCATTTTTATGACAACGCATTGTGTTGCGTTATTCTTCAATTTTTATTGGAACATCAGTTTAGAGAAAATTATAAAAACTACAAAACTTAACAAAGAAATTAATGAAAATAAAGGTCTGCAACATTTCCTTAGGTTATATAACAACAAAAATAAAAATGTGATTAAAGTAAATATTATCACCTGATTTCAGGTTGTACATATCCTACTGGCCACTAGAGAGCAGTAAGTTCCCAGCTAAAAATCCTGCTTTGCATAGTGCTAACATTGGAGCTTTTTACAGTTTTTTACTATCGTTTACACACAATTTTAAGACTTGGGTTTTTATTTTCAAAATATAGTTACAATTATCCAAATACCACACTCAATTTGCATAATTCTGTGATTGTTTGCAAAATGACAGTTCTCCAAAAATCCAAAAAAGTGTTTTAAATAAAGGCAACTGGACTTATTTGGTTCTTTGAAGACGTTTCACTGCTCATCCGAGTAGCTTTGTCAATTCTGTATGTAGTAAAGGAGAGAGAATCTTATATACTGTGCTTATCTTCCTCTGTCTGTGACACACCTCCTTCTACCCCCTTTGAGGAGGTGTTTGCTCCACTGTATTCAACTGGAGTCCTTAGACACACTTGTCAAAACATAATACACATTTGTAAAAATTGTATTACCGGTAATTCTTTCAGCTTTTATTACATAAAGTCCATTTTCACAATTTATCTTATTTTGAACACTTTCTTGCTAAATATCCTCACTTCCTTACATGAGCTTCTTTGGTTTATGCTGACAAACTATCGCCCTCTTGCAGCAACTTCCTGACATTACATTATTAATTATTTTTACTGCAAGTTCTGTTGGACAAATAACATGAATGTTCGAAGGATTTAATGAAATAAGATATATAATAATTGACTCCAATGTTATTCAATTATATAATCAATTTAATGCACATTAAATCACTTCAAATTTGAAAAGATTTTTTATTTTAAAATAATAGTTTTGTATCTGTTTCAAAAACAAATTAAAAAATTAAATCACTTTTTTCCTTTTTTGATAGTACCTCTTTTTCTTAATTCCACACAATTTGTCAATTTAATGCATCGAATAATAAAACAATATTGCCAAATGTGAAACATAACCGTACTGTTAGTGAGTCAGGGGTAAACTTCATAGATATCATATCTATGGTAAACTTTCCCTTGAGCACATCTCTCCTTCGTAGTCTGTTAAACTGAATTTGAGCAGAAACGGAAGTGCGTAAGGAGGCTCACTAAAATAATCCCCACCCACTTGCTCTTCTGACCAATAACCAGTGCAGACGTGTGGGCAGAGAGTCCCCTGAAGCCACTCTAGTACGCGGGAAACCGGCTTCAGTCGGCCGAACACAAACATGTATTAGGTTCAGAATACAGCTGTTCTTTCTTGTACTACATGTGTGTGCGTTAAAGTAAGATTTTAAACTACCACTGTAAAAAACAAAGCGGTGACTATGCTTAAATGTTGCTGTTTATTTTGTGTTAGGTCCCCGGCTCTTATGCTAATGTAAGTTAGCTTATTGCCACATTGGCTAACAGGAAGATACTGCTTGATGCTAGGCTACATAGAAAATATTAGGAACAGACAAAGGGCTGCTGCAGCTAGATATGGAATAAGAGACTAGCTAAAATGAGTCTGTTCAATTTGGACCGGTTTCGTTTCATGAAGAAGGCATCCAACAAAGATCAGGTTTACGGGTCGAAGAGTCATGATTCTGAAAAAGAGAATAAGCCAGGTAAGTGGTAGCACACACGGTAAGGAGCTAGACTGTTAGCCAGATGTATCAGACTTGCTAAACGTAGCACATTCCGCAAATGACTTATACTGAACAATGCTACAGCTTAGGGAAAACCTTTACGATGACTGTCATGTTGTAATTTATCAGTGACAACTCTTGTGACTTTAAAGGGCTGAAAAGCGATGGTCTCAACTCACAAGAGGCGGTCAAATAACTATGGCTTATTGAATATATACAAATTTATTTGCACAATTTCAATGTTTTGCATAAAAATGTTAAAAGCCTAAATTTAACTAATTTATGTTAAAAACATACTACGTCAGTTACATGACCATCAGTTCTTCTGGTTTATGGCTGTGTTATGGTCTTGAAGGTATTCTAAATGTGGCTATTGGAGCTGACATAGTGCTAGTTTTCTCACTACAATTAATCTCAGTAAACATCACAATTAGCTTTATAGGGACACCACACATGTTTCTATTACCTGTCCAAGTTAAAGGTACATACACATACCCACCCCAGTTTCTGTTTGGGGTTCCTTACACAATAGCTCCCAGTAAATAATGTTGATATAATAAGTTTTACTTATTATTCTGTCCTGTCTTCTAATATTTACAAGACTCAGCTTGCCAATATATGTTTGCAGCTCAAATGAGACCAACCAAAGCTCCACTGAAGTCCCAAGCACGAGGAGTGGTTTTTGAGGATGTAATTTCTGTCGACTCAGAGGATGATGGAGCTCCTCCAGAACCAAAGACGCAAACGTCACTAACCAAGAAAATCAAGTATGTTAGTCTTTGTAGTCATTCGACCATCCAGGGAAAGATATTCCCAAGACTTTAAAGCATTTAGGATGATCAAATATGCTGCAAATTATAGGAAAATATGTATTCATTCAGATGAACGGTTTCTTACATTTGTTTTTCTGTTGAAACCCTTTTAGGACGGCCTCCAAAGATGATGGATCAGATTGTACGGATGATGAGGACAACGAGATAGAAGAGAAAATGAGCAAACTACTGGAGATGTTTCCTCAGTTAACAAGAATCGACTTATTGGATGTGAGATTAGTAAAGTTGTTATTACTTTAATTTTCATAGTTGTATTTTTTATTTTAGGGGTTTATGATTTTTTTAATAGCAGTGTTGGATACTGTCTTGTGAAGATCACATTCGTCTATCAATCAGCTATAAAAAGACTGTTCATTTTTTATTTTCTGTTTTTGACAACTTTCTATTCTCTAGGTCATTGAGAGTACAAGCACATTGGAGGGAGCTGTAGCTGTCTGCCTTTTGAAATATGGAGATGAAGAAGGTAATACTTGTTTTCACAGTTTCAGAAGCACACTGAATATGTTTCAGTCTTATATGTTGTTATTTATCAGAAACAATGTGTACTTCTTATAATAACTTTAAAAATGTAAAGATTGCTGTTTTTATAACCTTATTCTACAATTCAGCAAATTTGAAGAATCTGAGTGCAAAAAAAGTGCAACTTAAAATGTTTTATTTGAGAAAATGTCACTTTTAATGCACATAACCAAAATGTGTCACTGTCTATTTTTGTCACTAGTTTTTCTTATGAAATGTTTTGTCTTCTCAGCTCAGCTTAACAACAGGAAGAGAAAGCATGACGGCTCCAGCTGTTCTCAGGACAGGAGTGATATTCAACCTAGTAAGAAACAAAGACCTTCAGTGGTGAGATCACTAATCCATCTTTAATGTTTTGTATTTGGTCTTCCACTCATGGCCAAATTAGCATGTTTGTAGCCGTTATTGAACTGAAGTGAGAAGAATTCCATTTTTCTTTTGAAGGTTTCTTACAAAGAAGAAAAAGAGGTGAAAGAACCAGCATGGCAGAGGCAAGAGATCATGGTTAAAAAACTCCAAAAGAGGTTTCCAGACCAGGACAAGGAGGTGAAGACATGGAGTGCTTCTAACATGATAGCACTTTTGTATTTGGGCTAAACTATTAACTATCAGAGTCCTGGATTTATGTTGTCAGATGATAAAGTCTCCTGAGGTATCTTTAGTTTAGGAGTTGTCTTTTGGGCTTAAATTCTTTTGTGTGTGTGTTGGAGCAGGAGTTGCGGATGGTGCTTGAAGAACATGACTGGAATGTTCAAGAAGCACTGCAGGTTCTGCAGATGTTCTCCGACACAGGTACAAATACAAGTTCTAGATTCAGAGATCTTGCCATTCACAGCACATTTATTTATGATTCTTAAAGCAATGTCTTCATAGATCAAGTTTTTCTCTCTCTTTTATTTTGACAGAAAACAGTTCCAGCTCAATTGATTCAGATGAACAAAAATCAAAGGACAAAGATAAATCAACCAGAGGCAAAACCGATTTGAAGGACCAAAAATCTACAGATGATGGAAAAAAGAGCGATCTCAAGGATTGTAAAGTTCGTGGAGAAGTTAGTGAATCAGATGGGAATGGTAATGATACAGATGTTACAAAAGACAGCGAAGATGAATCTGAGTCTGAGGACCACAGAAGTTTCAAGGTCAAAACTGACATTTCTTTGTTGATTACAAAAAAGTCCAATCCAATCCCTTCATCCTCTGTTAAGCAGGCGTCTACCTCTTCTTCTGTGAAGCCTTCCTCATCCTCCTCAGCCTTTCAGACTTTGTCCAAATTTGCCAGCGAGACCAGCTTAGCTAAAAAGCAGGCAGCAGAGAGAAAAATGAAAGCACGGGCCTCTGATGAACGTATCAGTTCTGAAGGGGAAAATGATGACGACGAGGACGCGGTGTCAAGCGAGTTTGATGATTCAGATGATGAGCTAGACAAAAAAGATGGCATGACGGATGCAAAAAAGGAGATTATTGCATTTTTTCAACATGCATCCATAGATGAGCTGTCCTTGATTTCTGGCTGTTCGGTTAAAAAGGCCCAGAGGATTGTGGAGCTGAGACCGTTTGACACCTGGCAAAGCTTGGTGAGAAATGATGCATTTTGTTTGTGTAGTTTTTAAGGAAATAAATCTTATGTGCATACCATTTGCATTTTTTGTGTTTGTTGAAAAAGTTTCAGCAGACAAGATTACCATAAACATATTGTCTAAATAAAAATGTATTTAATCTTGTATATTAAGCATTAATCAGTGCTGTAAATTGTAAAAACTACGTGTTTTTGTCTCCTCAGTGGGATGTCTTCCATAAGGGAAATGGACTTTCAGAAAGTTTGCTACCAGGCTGTAAAGTTGTCCTCAAAGAGCGAAAGGTTGTCTTGGGGCTCATGTCCAAATGTGAGACCATTTCTTCAAAAATGTTTAAACGGGTCACTGAGGTGATGGAGAGTGGCTCAGGATCTGTGAAACAACCCAGCATACTCAACAGCCAGTGAGTAAAATCCATTAATGCTGAAGCATTTTCCTGCTACATATTGGTGTCAAGTTGTCCCTGCTGTCATATTTATTTTATTTTTTTTTACATTTAAGCCAGTACTGATGGAACTGTGACAGCTGGAGACACAAAATACCACACAATATGCAGATTTTCTGTTGAAATCACACTGAATAGTACTACAGTAATACAGTATTTTTGGTACAACTTTTGTCACATCAGGTGTGTGACTCAATCTCAAACAAGCAGACATTTGCCTAATAATTGGGACAACTGTCTTGTCACATTTTAGTCACAAAGTCTTTATTATGTTGCTATTTATTTGTACTTTACCCTAATGTTGTATGTGACTTGTCTCACATTTCTTGCACTTTCTGATTCTCAGAAACTAAATTAAAGTTTTGGTATCCATTACCTGAAGAGGACATTTGTCATGCAAAGATTTCAAACATGTTCAAATTCCGACAGGATATTGAGGCTCTACGACTCGCATGAGAAAACTGAGAAGTCTCGAGATAAATTTAAAACATTATGGAAAGTCCTGATTCAGTGGTGTAATTTATTACCAGTAGTCCTAACCAACTGTGATACTGGTTTTAGTGTTTTGGGTAATGTCTGCTCATCTTGGATATGTGACCTTCACTGACTGTAAAGGTCCTTTGAGATTTGTACTAGCTGAACTAGTGTTTTTTTTTTTTTTTTTTTTTTGAACTAGTGGTTTTTTAAAATATTTTGACAAATTGCAGCTAATCTTGCATTGTACAGACTTGTGACTGAGAATAAACTCTTAGTTCCAAGGTCTAGAAGAGATCTACCAAGAATCCATAATATTTTTAATACAGTAAAAACATACCACAACTGTGAAAAGAGAAAACATAAGTTTCATGAAAAAGTACGAGTTTAGAATATAAAATGTATGAGAAAAATCCTTGAGATGATCTGGTGGTAGTTTAATAAAGTCTCCTTCAAGTTGGCTTTAAGAGTTGAGCTTTTTATGATTTCTGTCTTATCAGAGATTCGGTTACTTATCTATAGCAGGTCCGTGCATTTTATTGTGAAAATCCAAGTACAGTTCTCAGTCTGGTCATTTATTGTCTTTCAGGTTTGAGCTTAAACCATATCAGTTAATTGGCCTAAAGTGGCTGTTGCTGCTGCATGAACACAGCCTGAGTGGCATCCTTGCTGATGAAATGGTAAGATGGCCAGATGATGTGATTATACTGCAACTAAAACTATTTCAAGAAGTGGATTTTGAACTTAGTGGAGTTTATTTAATTTATTCACAACTCAAGTTTTGTTTAAAAAAACAAACAAACTGGGTCTGGGTTTAATTTTTGAATTTCTCCACCTTTTTTTCATTTATTTCTACACTTGTCAGGGTTTGGGGAAAACTATTCAAGCTATAGCATTCTTGGCCCAGCTGTATGACAATGGAATACAAGGTCCTCATCTCATCACTGTGCCTTCCTCTACACTGGGTAAGGATCTCCACAAAAAGTGTCAAGTGTTTCTTTAGGGTGTTATCTTTGTAAAACTGCTTGTAAAATGATTATTTTGTGTTTTCTGTTTCTTTATCTTTTAGATAACTGGGTTAGAGAACTCAAGTTGTGGTGTCCAAACCTTGAAGTCCTTATTTATTATGGTAATCCTCAATCATCATCATTTTTTATTGACTAGTAGGGGTGTAACAATATTGTAAACACCGTGATATCGCGGTAATAAAATGGCCACGATATCGTCGTGGTCTTGTCACGGTATTGAACAGTACGTTCTGAGTTAAAAATAACACGTTTTAGTTCGCCGCACCGGAGTATAGCAAAGTAAACTACATAGACCATGATCCTTTGCTTCCGCGTCATCAGCCAGCGCACCAATGGGAGCGCGCGCAGCTCACATGGGAGACAACAATAACCATGGAGGCGGATGGGACAGCGGTAAATGCAGCAGCTTTTCCGTCTGAGTTTTGGAAGTAATTTGGATTTGTCGTGTCGAGAAACGGTGAAGGAGAAAAGCACGGACAACTGACAATATGCAGACACTGCCGCTGTACAAAGCTGGACTCCTCGGCAAATACGAGCAGCGTGAGAGGTAACAATAACCCGCCCCCTTGTGAAAAGTTTCAAGTGTTAAGAAAGTCCAGACGGGTCAAAAATCCCAGCATGAAGCTCTAAGATCAGCGCTGTCTCACAGCAGCTCAAAGGCTGAGAAAATAAAATACATCCCAGAATATTTAGCCGCTGATTTGCATCCAATTTCCACCGTGATCGTTGTAGGGTTTAAATAATTAGTGGCTAAACTGGAACTTAAATATAAAATACCATCATCAACACATTTTTGTCAATTATTTAATTTCTTTTAATTCAGTCATTGCCCAGATGAAGGCAGTAATATTAAAAGACTTGTCAGACAGAAACCAAGGAGAGGAGAAGTTCCTGCTGGAGGAGTAAAAACAGCAGAGGTCATTTTAACAGCTCAATCTGTCCTCCTCCTCCTTAAATGTTGATTTTTTTTTTTAAACTAAACTGGACTAGAACTCTAGAAACTAGAAGAGACTTACCTTCTAATTAGTTTCCTGTTTGGTGATGCCTAGGTATTTTTATTTATGACTTAATAACGAGGCAGTTGTGTATTTCCTGGTTACTTTTATTTATTAAATACGCTGTTTTGTCTTTTCTTTATATGTTGAGTTGTTACTTGAATTTAAAACTTTAGGAATGGCTTTTCAGACCATTTAAAACGTCATAATGATACATTTTATGTTGTGAGGCTTATTACCGTGAGCATAGCCACAATATTGTGAGCCTTCCCACAATATCGCAATAAATATCATACTGTGAGGTCCATACCGTGACGATATCGTACCGTGGGATTTGGATATCGTTACACCCCTACTAGTGAGTGTTATGTTCTTCTACTCCCTATGTAGCACTCAGCCAGTTTACTGTTGGGTTTTGCTCTGTGGCAAAACTCAGCAAGAAGCTGCAGCTTGAGTCGTTTTGTGCCAGTAAATCCATCTTTTAAAAATATCAACATTGTTGGTTTGTTACATCTTTACTAGACTGATCTGTATTGGCAGATTTGGGTCCTATTATTTATTTATTATGCTAATAATATACAAGTTAATTTGACACCTGCGCTCTTGAGCTAAAATAATCATGTCATTCTTTTTACACAGGATCTGTGGAAGAGCGGCGCTACCTCAGACACGACATCCTCAATGGGGCAGTTCAGTTTAACGTCATTGTGACCACGTAAGGAGACGCTCTACACATGTGATGTTTATATATTTCTGCAGATATTAAACCAGTGTTTTTGAGTTTGAATGCATAACTTCAAACGGCTTCCTACTCATCGCTGCTCGTGTTTGATTGACAGGTATAACTTGGCCATTGGAAATGACAGCGACCGCAGCCTTTTCCGAAAGCTGCGTCTGACGTACGCCGTGTTTGATGAAGGCCACATGTTGAAGAACATGAACACTCTGCGCTACCGTCACCTTATGTCTATTAATGTCAGTTCACTTATTTGTTGTTGTTTTTTTTATTTCTTTGTATCCTGAGCTTTTAACATGTATTGGTTTAACATGTCTTTTTTTGCAGGCTGAGCATCGCCTGCTGCTGACAGGAACTCCTTTACAGAACAACCTCCTGGAGCTGATGTCTCTCCTGAACTTCATCATGCCCTCCATGTTCTCCAACTCCACATTACAACTCTCCAAAATGTTTTCCATGGTACGTTGGGTTTCTTGGACATCTGTTCAACTTAAGGCTGATTAAAACCAAATACCTAAATTAGATCAGGCTGCTGTCTCAAATATACTTGATTGAAAAACAAAGGTATAATCTAACACTGGTTTAGATTTTGCAGGGGAGATGTTGGACACAATGCTGTTATCTGCAGTACATGTCCTAAACTTATTACCACAAATAGTAGCAGTACTTTCATTTATTCATTCATTTGTTTTGTCAGAAATCTTATGAGGACCAAAGCAGTTTTGAGAGGGATCGTATTTCTCAGGCTAAACTCATCATGAAACCATTCATCCTGCGACGAGTCAAGAGTGAGGTGAGTTGAGCTGGGAAAGCAACAAATATTAATCTTTTTTTGAATTAATTTGGTGTAATTTCTTGTTTTTAAGTTATTATTTGCAACAAGCTGAGTTGAAACTACAAATTATTAGTAAGCCAATTTGTTATTAATGAAAATTTCTAAGTTTCTGTTTTAAATTACACATGAAGCATATTCTCTGGGTTATTTGTTTTTCTTCTACTAAAGAACATTCACAAAACTACATGTCCTATTTGTCATTCCCTTCCGCTTGTTTGTAATTAAAATGATTATTTTAAACAACGTTTTCGCTCTTCTCCCAGGTCCTCAAGCAGTTGCCATCTAAAGAAGAGAAGACGGAGTTCTGCTCGATGAGTGAGAAACAGAAGGCTCTCTACGAGGCCCTGTTTAACAAACTCAAAGCTTCCACTAATGGAGAGAGTAATCCCATTTTATTGGCTATCCTGATTCTCTCATATTGTTAGACATAAAGTCAAACGTTTCTTTTGTTTTTTGTCCTCAGAGCGTGAACTGTGTAATGTAATGATGCAGCTAAGGAAGATGGCCAACCACCCTCTTCTTCATAGACAGTACTACACCACAGAAAAGCTCAAACACATGAGTAAACTAATGCTTAAGGTCTGTCCTACTATCTCACCAAATCTTGCTTTTACTATAATCAATGTATGAATTTATAGTTGAAATGAAAAGCTCTGTAATTTCTTTGATGCATTTTATTCTGAGTTAGTCTGATCTTCCCCTCTTGTCCCTTTTCTTTTATTTGTAACTTTTTCCTGCACTCATTTTAAAATCAGGGTGTTTGAAATTCCTGAAAATGCTTGAATTTAAATGGTATTTTCAAGGTTTTGAAAGTGTTTGGATTCATTTTTTTGAGACAAAGTTAAATAATTGTTTTAAGCTTGTATGTACTGGTCATGTATGTGCAAATTACCCATGTAAGGTGCTGCAAAATTTTCAAAACTCCCTTAAAGTACTTGAAAAGGGCTCAAACTTGATTTTGGTAAAGATGCAAGAACCTTGTAAAGGCTTCCTTCTTTCACCTTCAGGAGCCAACACACTTTGATGCCAATGCTGCTCTGATTCAGGAAGACATGGAAGTGATGTCAGACTTTGAACTGCATCGTCTGTGTCAGCAATACTCCTCCATCAGCTCCTACCAGCTTGATACCAATCTTTTGCTTGACTCTGGGAAATTTCTTCACCTGACAGAGCTCTTGGCCTCACTAAAAAGCCAGGTCAGTACCAATGTGCTAAATCATTTTTGTAATGGATAATAAAGTGTGTGTTTATTTTACTGTTCTCGTCCCCTACAGGGAGACCGAGTGGTGTTATTTAGTCAGTTTACCATGATGCTAGACATTGTGGAGGTGCTACTGAAACATCTTCAACATCGTTATGTCAGACTGGATGGATCCACACCCATAGCTGACAGGTAAGGTTTATGTCACATCTAAATATCAAAAACAGATCACTTTTAACCCACATGGGATTTAACAAATAATCAGTGTTCTATAAAAATCTGTTCAGTTAATAACAGACACATTTAATCAAATTAAATCAAGGTATGTAATTAGACAACATCCTTTATGAAATATGTTACCTGTTTGTTTTTGAGACAGTATCTTTGGTTTGTGTTCAGATTTTTGACATTTGTGGAGAAAAAAAGTGTAATTTTACAATTCAAAAATAGTTTTCACTCTCAGTGCAAGCTATTATATTAAAAATATATTCGATAAGAGCTTACACATAGACATTAGTTAAAGTTCTAATTACTAAATGGGTGACATACCATTGTTACATCATTGCTTTAGAATGGAAAAATGATTCTAAACTTAAAAAAAAAAGCAGAATCAAAGTTAAGAGTTCAACTTGCACCATCATCTAATTGTTGCAGTATTTTTGTCCCTCTGTAGGATTGTGTTGATAGACGAGTATAACACAGACCCGGACATATTCGTGTTCCTGTTGTCAACGCGTGCTGGTGGGCTCGGCATCAACCTCACCTCGGCTAATGTCGTCATCCTGCATGACATCGACTGTAATCCTTACAACGACAAACAGGCAGAGGATAGATGTCACCGCGTGGGCCAGACCAGGTTAGATGAGATCTCTAAAGAAACACTTCTATCTAGTGTAATTCTCTTTCCATTATTATAGTTGGGTGGGGGAAAATGTGGGATTTATAAGTTAGAATAAATCAGTTCTTAGCTGCAATTATGAGATTACCTTAGGTAGAGGGGAAAAATCCACTCAAGTAAACTTCGTTTTATGGGTTTGATGTAGTTGGTAACATCCTCATTGTGTGTGCAGGACTGTACAGGTAATTAGGCTGATAAGTAAGGGCAGCATAGAGGACTGCATCCTGCAGCTCGGCTACAAGAAACTAAAGCTAGAACAGGACATGACTGCTGCTGAACAAGGTAAGAATGAAGGACATCTGTGCATGCATGGGGTAACTATTATTGTCTTCATTTGTGCACTAGTGTTTGCAGTGAGTAAATAAATGCATTTTGTTTTTCGAAAGTAAAATTTGAAAAAATCCAAAATAAATTTAGGTGCCAGGTACTTGGACTTAAACACAATTTCTTTGTGTTGGTTTTTTTCCTATATACTGTATATTAATACATTTACAAAAAAATGTACATTAGGTGTATTTGAAGAATTTGATCTCTACTTACTTTTTGTTCCTGATGGTTGAATACATCTTCAGCCACTCAAATGAAAAGAAATCAGTAATTTATAGTGAAAGTGTTTTAAAAAAAGCAACACAAAAATGTAAATGGTGTTGACTTTTCAAGAAAAGGAAAGCACTGCATAAAATGACTTAATGGATTTAAACTAGAGCGATGAAAAACAATTTTCTTGGGCAGCTAAATAGTTCCTTTTTTTTGCACAATGTGGTTGCAGGAGTTCACCTGATAATCAGAAGAATGACTGATCTATTAATTAATTGTTCTCTAGGTGTTGAAGGGACTATACCTGAAGATATGGCGTCTTTGCTCAAAGCCTCTCTGGGACTGTGATGCACAAACACATCAAACTTGAAACTGAACAAATGCTTTTTGGTGGCATTTTTCTGACTGAAGGCAGACTACTGTAAACCATACACTGCCATGGGAGGAACTCTAGCACGGTAACTGTGCCTAAAACTCTATTTCACTGCTCACAGGCTAAACTAAAACTTTTCCTTTAAAGTATTATTTAATCTCCACTCTTTTTTTAGGTTTACAAACTTGTTGAGCTAAACTTTTATTAGGTTCATATCAGCCACATTCTTTATGACTGACCCTGAGATAAGGATAGTTTATTCAATAAGAAGAAAATATTCTTTAATATATGTCATTGATGGACAAAGATACTTGTAATCCTGGAACATTGTACTTACGCAAGGTTTGCAAAGGTGCTAAAACATTAGTAACATGTTTGATTCTCTGTTTATTCCTGATGAGGCTTCAAAAGTTAAAGCTGTATCAAAGGTCTCTTGTGTATTTGTAGTTTTTGTCACTTTAGAGTTTCATTCTGGTAAGGAAATTTAACATCAGGAGACCTTTTATTATGAACACCACATGGTTGTTTATTGTTGATGCATTTAACAAAATATTAAAATATGCTGCAGGAAACAGTTTCCTATACCACTCCATTAAAAAGAAGCAGGTGATTTTCCGAAGGGATCGATATATTTATGTTGTGGATAAGTGGCCAATATTCTGTAAGTGTACATGTTATTGCTTTAGGTTTTACTAAGTACTTTGTATGTTTTTAAGGTTCATCTTTGAACTGAAAATAAATATTTGAATAAATATTTTTCTTTTGTCTTCAGTCACTGAACAGCAGGAAACCACCTATTTAAACATGGAGGAATAATTCATTCTTTCTCATAAAATAAATGTTAGGAGTATATAGTGACATACCACATATCAGCAAACCTGTTGGTTATTTTTCCCATCTCTAGTGGGCAGCAGTTGTAGTCTTTTGTTTGATGGGAAGCAGTTCTTGAAACAATTTGTTGCTCCTTCAGCTGGTTTTATTTAATATCAGTGATGACATTGACCCTTTTTAAAATAGAAGAGGTCTGGGTCCATACTTGAGGCAGACTTCAGAAGTCTGGTTGTCCAGACAAACTTAGTGGAATGGAGGTTTTTGGTCAGATTTGCAGTCGATAATCCAATGAACAGAATCTGAGCCATAGGTCTGTTGTGGACATCAGCCCAGCTGTCCAGTAATCAGGTAATCAGATTGATGTATAGAAGAGTATTTGTTTATTTATTAGGATCCCCATTAGTTTCCACTGTAGTGGTTACTAATCTTCCTGGGGTCCAATTCACAAAATATACAACATCACCACAAACAATTGCTACAATAAAATAAAATCACACATTTCAATTTCATAAGAACAGTGCACATGAATAAAAACATTAAACATTTGGTTAAAACCAGTGCTATAGTAAAAAAAAATGTAATGCTTTTTTAAACCTTCAATAGAAACATAAAATATAAAACATTTAGATAAAATCAGTGCTATAGTAAAAATTTAATGCCTTTAAAACCTTTAATAAAAACACAAACATTTATGTAAAACCAATGTTATAATAAGATTTTAATGCTTTTTTAAAAGAATGTATGCTCTTCAGTCCCCTAATATTTTTGGGTAAGATGTTCCATTCCTGAGATGCTCTAAAAACAGCAGATTTGTGCAAGAACTTTGTGTCGGCCCGTTTCACCATTAATTTAGTGTCGTGTGCATATCTAGTATCGTCAGTGCTTTAAGTGGAAAAAAATAAGTGCCGGTACTCTCCTTATTAGTTCGAGATCATATATGTGTGTGTGTGTGTGTGTGTGTGTGTGTGTGCGTGTGTGTGTGTGTGTGTATGTATGTATGTATTGTATGGTATGTATGTATTGTATGGTATGTATGTATTGTATGTATTGTATGGTATGTATGTATCTCTGCATGCATGCAGAGAGA